>CM020240.1:2583412-3001946 GCA_009819775.1 Phoenicopterus ruber ruber
CAGCTGCCGGGAGCTGCCGCGTGCCCAGGACCAGCACACTCACCGAAGGACTCGTTGACGGGCAGGTAGGCCTTCACCACGAACATGGGGGTGCCAGCCACCTGGGTCTCCTCAAACACGTGCCCACGCTTCCTGTTCAGCACGCCGTAGATGCCACCAACCACCTGCTCCGGGCACTGCAAGAGAGAGAGGAGTCAGGTCCGCAAAACACCCGCTCGCGCTTTCTTCACCCAGGATCTTCTGGGCCGAGGAGAGGTTCCTCACCTGGATTTCCACAAGGTAGATGGGCTCCATGAGCCTGGGCTGAGCGGTGAGCACGCAGGCGTACAGGCACCTCCTGGCAGTGGGAATGATCTGCCCGCCTCCGCGGTGGATGGCGTCGGCGTGCAGAGTGACATCGTGCACGTCGAAACGCACGCCGCGCATGTTCTCCTCGCACAGGACTCCCTGGAAAAGCAGAGCAGGGGGTTGACCCACACCGTGTCGGGGGGGAACTGGCACTCCCGACCAGGTGGCTCCGGCTTACGGGCTCTCCTCGGAAGCGGGTCCTAGAGCAGGAAGCCCAAAAGCCCGCTTGGCACGCCAAGGAGCCTTTGGCAAGTCATCTTCCTGGCCTAGGAGCCAAGAAGAGCCACCGCTGCAGCTCCTCCGAGGGCTTCGGGCACTGAAACCACTGACCAGCATCTCCACGCAACAGCTCTAAGGCTGATGTCAGCAGCAACAGCACTGACACACATTGATGATGCTGCAACCCAAGTATTGGGCCAGGAAAAGTCGTTTTTCACATTATTGGGACAAAAAAGTTGTTAGTGTGGTATCTTCTTCCAACTAACTTAAAGAAGCGAACAGGAAAACCCCAACAACTCGTTATTTTGGAGTTATCTCCTGTCTACTCCTTAAAAAATAATTGGTAATCACGGCCAGATCCTTGCCGGGATCTCCGAGTACCTTTCAGTTCCTTTTGATGGCAGTCGTGTTATTTATCTTAACAGTTCTGTCCCTGCTCTTGCGTTTTGCTCTCTGAAAAGCTTTTTGAAATTTGAAATACGTGCTGCCACGAATTTCTCTGCAGTCCCGGGAGAAAGCTTTTTGTCTTGAGGCTGTGTTTTGTGTCTAAACTGATACGACACCTTCACGCCAGCTGCCAGCGAGTTTCATTTATCTTACAAGATCCTCCTGAATTCAGATACACTGAGTTTTCCCCAAATTTCTTGGAAAGGACAGACGTGCAGCAGCCGTTTATGACACTGCCCGCCCCGGAGCGACCCCAGCCCCGCCGCCAGTGCTGCCCCTACCTCCTTCGTCGCCCACTGGAAGCCGGCCACCACGCTGTCCTTGATCTCGTTCAGGTACTGCACTCCCTTGGTGATGTCGGTCAGGATGTTGGGACCGGTGCCGTCGGGACCAAAGCACCAGATTTTCCTGGCTTCGGTGACATCCCACTCGTACTTCTCAGCCAGGTAACGAGCTCGCTGCTTCAGCTCCTGACGGGCAGAGACCTCACCCTTGTCGATGTCTTCGGCCAAGCCATCCGGGAAGGGCCGGGCCTTCATGTACAGCCTGTTGTGTTTGTTGGGGGACTTGGAAAGGCACATCACGTTGGATTCCTCGCTGACCGTCTCACGGTAGGACACAACAGGATCCGATTTCTGCAGCGACAAAGAGCAGAGAAGAGCAGTGAGCCACCAGCCAAACCGCAGCTCACCGGACACCGCTCAGAGCTCACCAGCAGCTCCACCACTGCAGCCCCTCTACCTTAATAGGGATGCAGGCGTGGTCCTCCTCCAGATCCTTCAGGCAGATCTCCAAGTGCAGCTCGCCCGCGCCAGCGATGATGTGCTCCCCGGACTCCTCAATGATGCACTGAAAAGACCATTTACGCAGCAGGTGAGGCTTTCCGCTGCAATGCAGCGAAAGCTCTCGCACATAAAACACTAGCGACCGTCTCCAATTTTTGTCTTTGACTCATAGAGCTACTTTTAGATGCTCCTTCCACTGATCTGGGGATGACTCAGCACCAACCCCAAGGCAAAACGCGGTATTCCTTCCCACTCCATAGGGCCGGGACCAATACTCAATGCAAGACTTTTCTGCCAGCACCCCCAGTGCGATCGTGATTAAAGGCAGAAGCCTCCTGGGCCAGCAGGACCAGGATTTCTCCTGTTCCCAAATGGTTTCGGACATTCACCTGCACCATAGGGTCAGACTTGGCAAGACGCTTCAGTCCCTCCACCAGCTTGGGGAGGTCAGCTGGGTTCTTGGCTTCCACAGCCACGCGCACGACGGGGCTGACGCTGAACTTCATGACTCTCATGTTGTGAGCGTGCTCGAAGGTGGTGATGGTTCCGGTCTTCACGAGGAACTGGTCGACACCAACCAGACCAACAATGTTTCCGCAAGGCACGTCCTCGATGGGTTCAACGTAGCGGCCCATCATGAGAATGGTCCTGGCGGAAGAGAAAGGTGGTTTAATAAAGGTTGAAAGAGGAGATCCCAGCAGGCAGCGTCCTGGAGCTGCAGCAGCAGACTTGAAGTCCACAACCAAGCCTCACGCCTGGCCTCAGAGATGAGAAGAGACCCAAGAGAGCACTAGAACCTCAAATCTGAACCACAGAGCACACCCCAGCCGGGACTGACCTTTGAATTGGCTTGAGGTACAGATCCTCCTTCTTGCCAGGTGTGTAGTTTGGTCCCATGATTCTGACTTTCAAGCCAGTGGAGACGAGACCAGAGAAGACACGTCCAAAAGCATAGAAACGTCCCTTGTCAGAGGTTGGCACCATTTTAGAGATGTACATCATCAGGGGGCCTTTGGGGTCACAGTTCTTAATACCTGGGAGGAGATCAACTCAGCTCAGTACTGTTTCTAGCATCGGGCACACACGCCCTGTCCCCCCACCCGCCCCCAAATCCCACCACGAGACCTGTGCCAACTATTGTCCCAGCCTGGACAGCTGGCCAGCCCAACCCGCGCGCAAGATCACATCCTCAATAGGTGTTTTAAACAAATACAGGCTCAGCCTGAGCCTTTGGCGTGCACCCTGGCTGCTCTCCGGTTACCCAGCTAGCTCAGTCCTCCAGAAGAGCTAGACTCAAGAACTACAGTAGCTACCGAGCTGCATGTTTGGAGAACAAGATGGCTCTGGGAATGATGGAGCGGTTATAGGAAGAGACGCCTGGTAGCAAAGCAGCGGCTCATCGTACCTATGGCAGCCTCATCATCGGGGGGTCCCTCGTAGAGCAGCTCACAGCGGTACTTCTGGGCTGTGACGGGAGAAGGCAGGTGAATGGTGATCATCTGCAGCAGGGCATCTCCGGCAGGCAGCCACCGCCTCATCACAGCCTGAGCAGAGACCAGAGGAGTGAGACCTGGGCAGATTGTTCACAGCCTGGCAGTTAACCTTCCCGCGCTTCCCCGACCTCCAGGCGGCCAACAGCGCCTTCCCACCCAAGCAAGGGTTGTAGCTGCTTAGTAAGTTTACACAGTTGGAGCAGCGCAACTACTCGTCTCCTCCCCACAGATACTTCAGAGCAATCTCACCTTCAGCAGGGGTTTGCCCTCCTTGTCCTTGTCTTCGCTGTCAAGCTTGATGTCCAGTTTCTCAATCAGTTTAGCCGCCTCCTCTTTCTTGAAGTTCATGATTGCATCGAAAACCTGGAACAGCAGCAGCAGTTATGAATGTGGCCGGTGACCCCGTTTGAAGCAGCATCCCTGTTCCTGCTCCTCACCCAGCTGAATCCATTTGGAGGCTCAGACACACACGTGCCTGTACAGTATCTGCTACCCGCTTCCCTGCCTGCACAGTGTCACGAGCTAGGCTTGTGTCAGATATTTAAATTTCTTCAATCAGACAAGTCAGGTCAAAGTGAAGAAATTTTCCATCATCACGCACTGTAACCGAAGCGGAGAGCGCGGGGCGCCAGCGAGGGCTGAACACTAAGGAACTCACCTTGAAGATGGGGTCAAGGATGAGCTGGCAGAAGGTCCTGGGCAGTTTCTTTCCATCAGGGCTGGTAGCAGATTTGCTGAACTTGCCAGTAGCAGGATCAAAATATCTGCAGAAAAAAAAAAAAGATCAAGTCAGACAAGTATCAATGCTCAATTCAGCTACGGAAGCGTGGCTTGTTCTGCTGGCTCAGGCCAGAGGGAAGAGCTGTGAGGAAGAGCCGTCTTCATGCTTCCCCCCATCACTCCCAGGCTTTCAGAGCTCACCAAAACACATTTAATTCACGTTGCCAACTCACCATCCCCTCCCCATTTACCTGGGCATCCCCCAGTCTGCAAAGATTTCACGGGAAACAGTTGTTTTGCTAGCACACGGACGAAGGCCCTTGGACAGGGCTATAAGCAGGCACAACCACATCCCCCCTCCCTCCCCACCTTCCACAGCGGCAGGCTGCAGCCACACAGAGCTCATTGGGAATGAAAACCAACAGCCCCGGTTCCTCACCTGTCTCCCCACAGCTTCTTCATCATGTCTTCTACTTTCTTGGCCCGCTCAGATGGATTCAGCTGGGCATCACCCTTGGCGGCGAACTTTGCGACATACATTTCAGCAAACTGTTTCAGAGTGAAAGCCCAGCCGTGCAGGCCAGAACCAAAGCCGACGGTACCGAGCACTGGATCAATCTGAAAGGGAATGGGAGAGCTGGGTTACAGCGGAACAGCCACAGCTCCTACAGCCACGGAGCGTGACAGCAGTCAGCCTACTCGGTCCCAACCACCACTCAGGACGGCTCCACAAAGAAAAGAGGTTGAAGATGGAGCTTCAGATCTGTGGGACCCTCAAGCAGCTCTGTGACAGCAGCCATCTCTGAGGGCCAGGGCCAGCCTGGCCATTTCAGCTTTGTACCACAGAACTAGATCGGTTTTTCTTCACTTGAGCCAGCCGCGCACTCGGACAGCTCAGCAGCTGCGTCCATTTGCACACAGGTAAGATTCCTGCCCTTCACGTGGAGTATCATGTTGGTCAACAGCTGGCTAAATACGAGCCAGCAGTGTGCCCAGGTGGCCAAGAAGGCCAACGGCATCCTGGCTTGTATCGGCAATAGTGTGGCCAGCAGGGCCAGGGCAGGGATCGTCCCCCTGTGCTCGGCCCTGGTGAGGCCGCACCTCGAGTGCTGGGGTCAGCTCTGGGCCCCTCACTCCAAGACAGACACTGAGGGGCTGGAGCGTGTCCAGAGACGGGCAACGGAGCTGGGGAAGGGGCTGGAGCACAAGTGCTGTGAGGAGCGGCTGAGGGACCTGGGGGGGTTTGGCCTGGAGAAAAGGAGGCTGAGGGGAGACCTTCTCGCTCTCTGCAACTCCCTGAAAGGAGGTTGGAGCCAGGGGGGGTCGGTCTCTTCTCCCAAGGAACAGGTGACAGGACAAGAGGAAACGGCCTCAAGTTGCGCCAGGGGAGGTTTAGGTTGGATATTGGGAAACATTTCTTCCCCAAAGGGCTGTCAGGCCCTGGCACAGGCTGCCCAGGGCAGTGGTGGAGTCCCCATCCCTGGAGGGATTGAAAAGCCATGGAGATGTGGTGCTTGGGGACATGGGTTAGTGGTGGCCTTGGCAGTGCTGGGTTAACAGTTGGACTCGATAATCTTAAAAGGTCTCTTCCAACCTAAACGATTCTATGATTCTATCAGCGATACATGAACACCTGCAGCAGGCAGGAGAGTGCTCAATGGGAACAAGGCGCAAGCTTTTTCTCAGAGGCGACAGCCCCGCTCGCTACCCAGGAAGCCGGCGGGGAGCCGTACTCGGGCGCAGGGACTGGCAAACACCTACTGGCCTTCCATTGCAGAAGGCAGCCGGGGGAGGGATGCTGCGTAGGAGCCTAGGATCTCGCCTCACCCGCCATCACAGATGCGGTGTGGGCAAGAGGGTGTCCTACAAAACAAGGGCACCCTTGGTAAAGGGAGAAAATACTTCCCTGTATTTATAGTCTTTATTTCCTCACGCCTTGAACTAACAAAAGATTTGCAAGGAAAGCCGGCGAGAGCTCCAAACCAGCCACGCCTGGGTAGTACGGATGCCTTCACCTTCGTTCTTCTACTCTCACTTCTCCACTTGAGACAGGGAAGAGCCACAGCTGCTCCCTCTCACCGAAGGGGATTATTTCAAAGACAGCACTCCCAGCCTTCCACTTACCATGATATTTCCCATGGGGCCACTTTCTCCTTCTCCATACGTGGAGATAATGACGTTCACGTTTTCCACGATGCGCTGGAAGGTCTGGTACAGCTCTTCTGGCTCCAGCTGCAGCTCCAGCAGCGCTCGGTCCATCTTGTTCATCATCAGGACAGGCTTGATCCTCTCGGCAATGGCCTGACGCAGCACAGTCTCTGTCTGCACACACACGCCTGCCAAACACAGGGGAATTAGTTATCTTCGTCTTCCAACTCGCCCAACATACACTCCAGTGGCACACGGCTGCAGAAAACCTTACCAGAGACACAGTCTACGACAACCAGGGCACCATCAGTGACACGAAGAGCAGCAGTGACCTCTGAAGAGAAGTCCACGTGCCCAGGAGAGTCAATCAGGTTGATCAAGAAACCAGAACCATCCTTGCTCTGCTTGATGAAGGCCAAATCGTTTTCAGAGAGCTCATAAAATAGAGAAATAGCTCTGAAATAAAAGAAAAACTATTATTATCTACATGTTACTCCTCCCCAACACTTTAGAACCAGCTTTTTATCCCGCAGATAGCTGCTCAAGGATTTCCTGAAGCCTGTTCCTGGGAGGCCAGTGTGGGAGATAACCAGGAGCGCAGGCTAAAATCCACCCTTCCCATGCTCTTCTGACATCAGAGCCTCTTCTGACATCAGAGCCTCTTCTGACTCCATACAATTTAAAATGCCCAAAGAGCGTTCGATTTCTTTCCATCAAGCATTTACACTTTTTCTACGAGGCCCAACCTCCTTTTTGATCCCCTTTCATGCCCCTCAGGGTCTTCAAACTGCCCCCGGCGACACCGCCACCAGCGACGCTCCCAGGACAGTCTCCGCACCGCAGCCACGGGACTCCAGCGGACATCAGCCACTTCCAACAGTCCCAGTGCTAAAATGGAAGGCTGAAGCTCCCACTGCACATCTCCTTCCCAGCAGCCACCAAGGCAGCGCTCTATGATTCACCAAAAGCCAATCGGTACTTGCTCTTTCATTTAAGCCGCCCTTGTGAGCAAGAGACGAGCTTCTGAGCTAACTAGAGAAAGCCTGACACGGTCGTCTTTCATCTCACCATCACACCAGTGGGGGCCTCAAAGCCCCCCTGAGCTCAGACCACGCAGCAGGAGCACGGAGGTGCCCGAAGGGAGGGAACTCACGTCGATTTGATGGTGATGCACCGTTCCTGCTCATCCTTCCTTGTGTCGGTGAAACGGGTCTCCCCCGCGCGGGCAGAGGCAATGATACCAGCTTTGCATACCAGAGAATCAGTCAAGGTTGATTTGCCGTGATCAACGTGGGCGATCACAGACATGTTTCTGATGTTGGCCTTTTTGTCCATGATGGCCCGTATCTGGTCTACTGTGAAGTTCACCTTGAAGAATGAGAGGAGGGGGAAGAGAAAAACGCAGGGTATGTAGAGATGGCTTCGGCAATTCTAGGAAGCCCAAGCAGCACCACAAATACCTGCCATTGCCACGTCTGGTCACACCGGCACCGACTCTGCCCGTGCAGCCCGCGTTACGGGACAACCCGCAGGGAGAACAGCAAGGGCACCGCAGACACCGGTGTCGCAAGCAGAGAGGCCCTGGGCCCGCAGCGCGAGCGCCCAGCACTCTCTCTCCAGCCCAGCACCCTACGAACTGCAGCAGCATCAGCGCTTCCTTGGGGCAAACCCCGCTACAACCGAACCCTCGCTCGCTGACAGCCCGGTGCGCCGGTGGGTTTGTCCCCCGCCAGCTCTGTCCCCCGCCCGGGCCGCAGCGTTACATAAGGCGGCCGCCGCAAAAACCCGTTCGCGGCCTCGACACCGCCCCGATGCCACATCGCCGCCGCCGCTGCCCCTCCCCACAGGGCAGGCGAAGCACCGCCGGGTCCCACGGGCACGGCAGCCCCGGCACCAGGAGAGGAGGGCCCCCACGGGGGCTGGCACAGACCCCCAGGGCCGCCGAGCCCCACCCGCCGGGCAAGGGCCCCGGGTCTCCCCGGGGACAGTCCCCTCCCCCCCGGGCACGCTTTCCAGCCCCACCCCTCTCCCCTCAGCAGCGGCCCGGCCCGGCACGACAGGCCCCGGCCGCCGCCGCAGGCCCCCGGGCCCTTCCGGGGCGGCCATCCCCACCGACGCGATCAGCGCGGCGCCCGCTCAGCCCCCCGGGGCGGCGGCAGGGCGCGGGGGCTCACCATGGCGGCGGATGGCGGTGGATTCTCTGGGGCGGGGGGGTTACAGCAATGGCGGCGGCGACAGCCCTGTCTCGCTGGCGAGCGCAGAGCGGGCGGAAGAGAACGCTGACGTCAACCGCCCCCTTCTTATACGACGACGCCGGCCGGGGGGCGGAACCTGCGCACCCGGCACTCAAGGCGCATGCGCCCAGACGCCTCTCTGGCCCGCAACGGCCGGCAGGCTCTATGGTTAGGAGGGCTGTTCCGCCGGGGCGGGACCACGTGGCCACGCACCGGGGCCTGCGGGGGAGCTGGGACCGGCAGGTCCCGCCCCGCCCCGCCCCGGCTCTGCCCGGGCCGCAGCGGACGGAAAGTCCTCCCCACCCGCTGCCGGTAACTCGGGTGGAAACCAGCCCAGGGGACCGGAGCCGGTACGGCTACCGCGGGCGGTGACCCCCAGGGCGGAGCCGGTGCGGGCGGCGGCGCCGCCGCTGTCGGAGCGGTGAGGGCCGCCGGCCCCGCTAGAGCGGCAGGCGAGCCCCGGGTCTCGGCTCCCAGGAGGAGGCGGTAGGGCAGAGCCCGGTGTCAGCCCGGGCACCAGCACCGGCCACCGCGGGAGACAGCGAGCAGTGGCGGGGGCTGGGCCCCTCCCGCCAACGTCGGGCGGGCGCTGCCGTGGCCCGGCGCCCTCCACCCGCCCCGGCCCCGCAGGGTCCCCGCGCTGCGCATGCGCCAGCCGGCGGAGGGGTGGGGGCGGGCAGCGACGCTGCAGCGCCCCCTGCGGGCGGGGAGGAGCGCGGCGGGGCTGCGGCCGGTCCCTCGGGGCTGTCACGCAGCGACAGAGCTCGGGCACCGAGACGTCCCTGCGTGCCGTGGCCGTGCCCGCAGCACCCCCGCACCACGCCCCGGGGCTGCACCGGGGACGGGCCCTCACCCCGCAGCCCCGGGCCGTGCTGCTGGGCACGGTGGCTGCCGGGCTCTGGCCGGGACCCCGGGGGCCATTGCGGTCCCTCTGCGTAGCCCAGCGTCCCCGCTCCTCCTTGGGCAGCGGCGTGACTCCTCGTACTCCGGCAGAGCCGAGTCCGGGATGATCCGGCTGCGGAATGGCTGCGCAGCGCAGGGAGGGCCCCGCGCACCATTTTGGGGGGATTCCTTTCGACCCAGCGCAGGCAGGAAGGGCCAAACCCCCCTCGGTTTGTCCCAGCGCGTTGGGAAGCTGAAGCTCTATGCGGTAAAGAACGTCACCTGAGTTAGGAACGTTAAGGGGAGGTTACAAGTGTGGGCGAGGAAAGAGGGACTCTGGACAGGGGTGAGCGTAACTCTCCCTCTCCACGGCATAAATATTTTGCTGCTTTTTTTCTTCTCCTCAGCGTCACGGGAGGCCGTCGCTCCGCCTCCCTCAGCTGCGGCGTAAGGAAGCTCACACAAATCCGAGCCGCTCCGGCCCCACGCCACCTCACCCCGCAGCTCCGGTTGCTGCTAAATTCCCGGCACATCCACAGCCTGTCAGTCCCCTCCACCGGTCGCAGGCAGGGACCGGCAGGAGGGCGGTGGAGCTACACCCGGGATGGATTTGGCCCCCCACGCTCTCGGGGTGACAGGATGAGTTATCAGCTGTTGGGGTTTCCATAGCAATGGTTTGAATTTTTAGCACCAATACTGGCTTTTGCCAGACTGGAAGGGAACACTGGGGAGCCTGATTAACATATTGGCCTGCCTAGGAAACTGGCTAATTGCCTTTTTGCTTAATTAGCTTGTGGGGTTGATGAAAAGGAGGGGAAAGTGCTGGAAAACCTCTCCCAGTGCAGTGTTTCACCCTGACTACCGGGGTTACCTCCTGGTAACTCAGCCTGGAGCTGGAGAGGACACTGCTGTGCGCTCGCTTCTGACCCACACTTAGAAACGGAGCAACCAGACCCCAGGGGAAACAGTGTCGGGCTTAGGAGAAATAATTTCTACCTAGAAAGGAGGTATTTTTAACAGGTGAATGGGTTATTGGAGAGAACGTCTCCTCCCCAAGTGCCCAGGGGGGCACAAACGCTGACCTGTGCAGGAGGGCTGAGGCATATCTGGGACGCCACGGCCACGGAGGAGGTTGGTTTGGGCCGTGCCGCTGAACGTCTCTGCGGCAGGGTGCCACGTCTGCCTCGGCGGGGAGCGTGTCGGAGGAAGGCACGGCAGGAGGCTGTCGAGGCCCCCGAAGGAGGGGCGAGCGGCATCCCTCGCTAGCGGAGGACGTCGGAGGGTCTGGTGGCACCAAGGTCTGAGATCCAACAGGAAAATCTGAGATTTGCAAGCTCAAGTTCAAGCGGAGGGTACTGCGGGGTGAGGAGGATGGTTAGGCCGGTGTCCTTTGGGTTTCCCTGATGACGACACAGGTCTCAAAGCACTGGTTCCTCGGGGTTTTCTCGTGTGTTTGCTCTTCAGAAAAGCCCATGTCAGCCGCCTGCTCTTCAAAAGTGTCTCCCAGCAGAACCTTGAGGGATCCCATCCAGCGCTCCCCGGTTTCAGGACAAAACTGCCCCCAGGCATCGGTGCCAAAGACTCCCTGGGCCGAAGCGAAGCACCCCGGCCTCGGGCCAGGAGCTGGGGTGCAGGGGGAGCCCCCTCCACGGCCCTCCCCTCCCAGGGCCCGCAGCCTCGGCCAGGACGGCCCCAGCACTGCCCTCCTCGGCGGGGAGGGGGAAGCAGGGGTGGCCGCGAGGCCTCCACACGGAAGCAGGGCCCCGGGGCAGAACCCGCCAGGGCAGGCCCGGGCCGCCACCGGGCGCGGTGAGGCCTGGCCTGGGGCATCCACCTGCCGCCATTTTGGGGGCACCACACATGAGGCCTGGGGGGCTGCGCTGCCACCTGCCCGCTCGCTCACAATCTCGTGCTCGCTGCGGCGGCGGGGGAGTGTCTCCAGCCCCGCTCCTGCGGGGCACGGCCCCAGGGCTGCCGCCCCCCGACGCCCCACTCCCGGTTCCCGGGGCGCTGTACCTTTAAGCCACCCGGGAAGGCGGGGCCGGGCGGGGCGGGGCCACTGCGCCTGCGCGGCGAGGCCGCGGCCCGCGGGGAGAAGAACGTGCGCGCGGATTGGGCGGCGCGCGCCGCTTGCGGCCCCTCCTCCGCCGCGGGCGTCACGTGACTCGGCGGCGGCTCCCGGCGCGGTGGACGCTGGAGGCCAAGATGGCGGCGGAGCTGGTGGAGGCGAAAGTGAGTGAGCCGTGCCCCCGCCCCGCCGGCGGGGCCTGGACCGGGCCGGGCTGGGTAGGGCTGGGCGGCTCCTGGCGGGGGGACCGTGGGCGGGCGGCACGGCCTCGGCCCCTGGCCCCGGCTCCGGCGGTGAGAGCCGGGGGGGCGGCGCCCCGGGACCGCCCCCCCCCCTCCTCTCCCCCCTTTTTACCTCAGGGGCTGCCCCGCCCCGGCCGCTGGGCCCGGCCGCAGCCCCCGCCGGACCCCGGGCCTGGCTGGGCCCGGCTCGCAGCCCTGGGGAGCCACCCGCTCCTGGGCCGCCGCGCCGGGCCCTGGCCTGCCCCGCAGTTAATTCCCAGTGATTAATTAGCGCAGGTGGCTTCCCCCTGCCGCCCGGCGGAGCTCCCTCCCCTGCTCCCTCCCGGGCCCCCCGCCTCCTCCCTGCGGAACCCCGGGCCAGTTGTGCCCGGCTGCCCCTCCGCGGCCTGCCCTGGGCTCCCTGACCGGTTTGGGGGCGCGGCCGGCGGGGCGCGGGTGTGCTCGGCGCTGGCTGGGGCGCGGAGCGGAGCTGTCCAGCCGGGCCCGGCGGGCGGAGGGCTCGGGAGCCCTCACAGAGCCCCCGGTCCGGCTTTGCCCGACTCGCCGTGGCTGGGGGGATGGCAGTGGGATGAGCAGTGCCCGGTGTTGGGGCAGAGCCCCCGGCTCTCCGTGGTGGGGGGGCCTGGGGCGGCCTCTGAGGCCCCTCCGCGCTGGGGAGAAGTGAAGTGTCTTCACAGCAAAACGTGCTTGAAGTTGCGTTGTGCTTCCAAGGTGTCTTGCGAATCCCATCGGGTCTTCTAGGGGGGAAGGACCCGGCTTTGCTGCCGGTTTCTCCTTTTCCCTCTGGGTCCCTGTTCGCTGGCACCTCTCTGGGAGCCGGGACTTCGCTTCCCGCTGTCGGTGTGTGGTAGAGGACCTGAGGTGGCACCTGAGCGGGCTTTACCCAACAGCGTCATGGGGAAGCATGGGGCTGAGGGTGGCACTGAGCAACGCTGACAGACGGAAAGTGTTTAGCGCCTGCAGGATGCAGCTCATCAGTGAGGATGTGGCTAGATGGTTGCAAAAATGAGATTTGGAAGAGGTTTGGTTTAGGGGGCACTGCCTTCTCCCTGCTTTTGGGCCCCTCTCAGTGGTGTGAGCTGGGCCCAGGACCCCTCCAGAGAAGATGCACTGCTGAGGCGGCATGGTTGCCCCCATAGCGGATGTTTGATGGGCTCTGTGCCGCTCATATGCAAGCCTTTAGTGTTAACGATCTCAGTCGTTAATGTGGTCTCTCTACTGCTCACGCTATCGTGCAGGTCCAAGCCTCAGTGACAGGTTTTCTTTGTCTGAAGTTTGTTCTTCTGTTACTGCTC
The DNA here is from genome assembly GCA_009819775.1 of Phoenicopterus ruber ruber. Classification (NCBI taxonomy): domain Eukaryota; kingdom Metazoa; phylum Chordata; class Aves; order Phoenicopteriformes; family Phoenicopteridae; genus Phoenicopterus; species Phoenicopterus ruber. Next base: position 2,596,294 of record CM020240.1, read on the forward strand.
AAATCTGGTCATCCTTCTGGATCTTAAATCCTTCGAAATGTAAACTGCAGAAGACTGTCGGCTCAAACTCTGCTTTACGCGCCGACAGTCCCAAGTGACCGGTGGCGGAGGAACAGCGAGTGCAGGAATACCTGTCTGCCGTGCTCCTGCAACTTCCCTGGCACCGCACTGTTGACGTGTGTCACTGCCTTGATGTATTTATCTTTGCAAATACGCTGGTTATCCTCAGAGTGCCTCACCAAGGACGATACGCTCTCCATTTTGTAGTTGAAGAAAACTGAGACACAGAAACTTGGTTTCTCCAAGATCGCCCAGGTGGTATCTAGTGAAGCACCCAAATGAATCCAGATCTCTTGAATCATGACTTTCTGGACTGGCAATTAAACATCCTTTCTCTTATCTTTAAAGTTACCTGCCTTTTTTTTTTCCTCTCATCAAAGGTATTTTGGGATGCATCACAACTACCAAAAATTTTAACTGCAGCCGGTGATGTTTGTGTAACATCTTTTGGGCTTCCAGATTAAATGACCGATTTCATGAAAAAGGAGAAAATAAAATGACATTTTCTCTATAGTCTGATTCCCACACATGCAAAAGTGGTTGTGAAATGCTTCTGGAGTCAGTAGTAGCTTGCTTTTTTTTTTTTTTAAATTTAATTATCTGTTTTATTCTAGGAAGTTACAAGGCTACTGCTAACTTCCACAGAAATGTGTCTTTTTATGCCTTTTTTTTTTTTTTAATTTATTTAATCCACAAACAAGAGTGGAGTATAGGTTGGGGAAAAGAGACCTGCTGGGTCTCTGCTTCTGTTTTTTTAATTGTGGGACAGCTGGGTTTTCTCCTTGAATTCCTCTGTTTTCCACAAAGCAGGAAGGATATCGAGTGAATACGTGCGGGTACCAATCAAGAGTATTTTCAGGGCAGCTTGAATTTTCAAACCCACGTACTTGGTAAGCTTGTCCAGCACATTCACGATGCTGCTTTGTCGTAAGAGAGAACTGAAACGTCAACCTGGCCACGCTCTAGCAGTAGTTTTAGAAATAATTTCTAATTCTTAGTCTGATGGAAAGTTGCTGTATAGTATAGTATGGGCTTTGGCTCTGCTGACAGTTACAGGACGCCTGAGTTTCCACAGCAGCAAGAGAGGAAATTTTTGAACACCGAGGTAGTTCTTTACTGCGTATCAAAACACTGAAATCGGTAATACCAGTGCAACAGCGAAGGCAGCTACTGGCTGTGATCATGGGGGGCTGCTTGGCAAAGCACCCAAATAGAGTTTGGAGGCATTGTTCTCATGGGAACATATTGCTCTCTTTAAGAGTCTTTTAATATCTGTCCACAGTCTAAAATACACTATTTTTTTAAAGGTCCTGTATGTGTAGGAAGGATTCTGGAGGGGTTTTTGCCCATACAGGTAAAACACAGGTGTGTCGAAATACAGTCCGAAAGGATTGGAGGCCCCAGTTCACCGGGATGTCATCTGCCTTCCAGTTCACATTCACTTTCTTCCTTTGCCTTATGCTAATAACATTTCAGATGAAGTTTTTAAGTAGGTCTCTTACCCGAAGGTGCCCGGGAAGTCTGGACGCTTTGAGCCTCTGTGGTAAAGGAGTTGATGTGCTCTTTCACATGTGGGGCCTGCTGTCCGAGATGTTTTCCTTTGTGGTCACTCTTGCTTCCAGTCGAACTGTCTTGAGGATGCTTAGCCTTTATCACAAATGATTTTTGAGTGATTTGATGACTATCGTGTTGTTTCTCTGATTTTGGTGATACTTCGGTTGATGGTCTCCTCTGTATTTGCTTTGCTCAAACAAGTACCTGAGAAATGGGATGCTAATTGGGTGAATAACAGCTGATTTGAACAGAAAGTTTGGTGTCTTTTCTATAAAGGATTTTTTAGTATTTTGGATTCCAGTTATAGAGTATAGTGAGAACTGACACTTTGCCTTTTTGTAACTGTAAGAACGTTTTTAATTTTTTATCCCCTAGAACATGGTGATGAGTTTCCGAGTCTCAGATCTTCAGATGTTGCTGGGTTTTGTTGGCAGGAGTAAAAGCGGACTTAAACATGAACTAGTCACCAGAGCATTGCAATTGGTCCAATTTGACTGCAGCCCTGAAGTTTTCAAGAAAATCAAGGAGCTCTATGAGACTCGCTACGCCAAGAAGAGCTCCGAAGTCACGCAGCCTCAGCCGCAGCAGCACCGGTCTCCTGAAGCACTCTCCATACATTCGTCGTACGACCGCGGGAGCACCGTTGCTCGGACTTCTATCTCCACTACTAATATTGACTATCCTGCGCTCTATGGGAAATACCTTAACGGACTGGGAAGGTTGCCACCCAAAGTTGCGAAGCCTGAAGTTCGGCTGGTGAAACTTCCCTTCTACACGACCCTGGATGAACTGCTGAAGCCAACAGAATTAGGTGAGTTTTCGGTACGCTGGTGCGTGTACGATGGGCTCGGTCTGGGAAAGAAAAGTGAAACAAGTGTGTCAAAAAGGTGACGGCGTTTTCAAGGATCTGTAAAGTCGCATGACAGAGGAAAGAGTGATTAATATGGTGGTGAATGCGCTCCTCTCCCCCCTCGGAGTTTAGAGAAGAATATTTATATCTGTTTTGGTGGGGTTTTTTCCCCCTTGCCTTAGAACAGGAATGTTCTACATCTCTTTGAGATGTCATTTGAAAGCCCATCTTGTTTGGCTGTAGCTTTCATATCCCTGGTTGGAAATGCTGCCGTGTTGCACATTGCAGTCTTGTGCTGTGAATCATCGTCTGTCTTCCGTCTCCGTAATGTGGCAGTATATTGATGAAAATCTTTCTCTGTCGGTGTCGCACCTGTGCTAAGCAAGTATGCTGGCATATTCTACATTAATGTTATTTTTCAGTGCTTAAAATACCTGACCTAAAGCCTCCTATGGATGAAAGAGGGTGGTACGCACATCAAACTCTACTTCTGCCTCTTTTTTTGGGCTTCTCAGTTATTTCTGCGTGATGCTGTGTATTTTGAGGGTCAACTAGGAAAACTAGAAGTACTTCTTCCCACCCTGGGGCTAGGAGCCTGATTTTTCATTATTTTAATTCTGAGAAACAAAGAGTATTGTCATGACGTTAACTGTAGTGTTCTTGTAGCGAGGACAGTGCATACAGAGAAGTATCAGTGTAGTCTGCTGAGCCGCAGTGTCTCATCGAGTCGATGTGGTGATACCGGGCTTCGCTACTAAATGAACCTAAACTTGGGCAGCTGGTCTGTCTTTGCTGAAAAAAAAATGTTTGATGTGGATTGGAGGAAAAAAAAGATGAAGATGTGATTGTGCAGGTGCAAAAAAAAAGACTAATTAATCAGACTTTATATCTGTGTAATTTTCATCTTCATTTGGAAGTGTTAAATATGTTGATGCTGTGACCATTTAAACAGTTGAGGGGTGACTGCCAGTGTAAAGCTAAAATATTTTAAATGCTGTTTGGGGAACGGGTTAGTTCGGTGTAAATGTGGGGTGGCATTTGTTAGTCGGAAAGGCAAATGCAGTATTCTGAAGAAAAATTTTGAAGAGGTGGAAACATCCAGAGAGAGGAGGAGAGCCTGGGTGTACTTTGATTAACGGATTTTGTTAAAAGCTGACATTTAAATTTTCTAGATGAGATCAGAACCAAGGTCTCATTAAATTTAGTATCTCACCTCTGTTAGCTGACACCTCCCTTGGGTCAGCCTGTTCCCTAAAGCATATTTGACTAATTTTCCCTTTTGATGAAGTGTTTTCTGCTCGGCGGTGGGGGACTGGTGGCGAGTAGCTGGGTGGGAACAGATGTTCGATCTTCATTGTCCCAGTCAGCTGTTCAGAACCTAACGACGTCTTCTAGCCACTCGTTTTTTTTTTTTTCCCAACCTGGTGACCTGCAACTATAATTCCTTCTGCCTGCGCTGATGTGAATAAAGAAGCATTTGGTTCTCTGTAAAACTGGGCTTGTTTCAACACTGCATAGATACGAGCTGCTCCCGTTGCTACCTGCAACAGCCGGGTGCCTCAGCTGGGATGCAGTTCTGGAATAGAATCATAGAATCACAGAATGGTTTGGGTTGGAAGGGACCTTTCAAGGCCATCTAGTCCAACCCCCTGCCATGAGCAGGGACATCCTCAATGAGATCAGGTTGCCCAGAGCCCCGTCCAGCCTGACCTGGAATGTTTCCAGGGATGGGGCATCTCCCACCTCTCTGGGCAACCTGTGCCAGCGCCTCACCACCCTCAGAGTGAAAAACTTCTTCCTTATGTCTCGTCTAAATCTCCCCTCCTTTAGTTTAAAACCATTGCCCCTTGTTCTATCATAGCAGGCCCTGCTAAAAAGTTTTTCCCCATCTTTCCTATAAGGCCCCTTTAGGGACTGGAAGGCCGCAATAAGGTGTCCCCGGAGCCTTCTCTTCTCCAGGCTGAACAACCCCAACTCTCTCAGCCTGTCCCCATAGCAGAGCTGCTCCAGCCCTCGGATCAGTTTTGTGGCTTCCTCTGGCCCCGCTCCAGCAGGTCCGTGTCCTTCTTGTGCTGAGGCCCCAGAGCTGGAGGCAGCACTGCAGGGGGGTCTCCCCAGAGCGGAGCAGAGGGGCAGAATCCCCTCCCTTGCCCTGCTGGCCACGCTGCTGGGGATGCAGCCCAGGGCACGGGTGGCTTTCTGGGCTGCGAGAGCATGTTGCCGGCTCATGTCCAGCTTTTCATCCACCAGTACCCCCAAGTCCTTCTCGGCAGGGCTGCTCTCAATCCCTACATCCCCCAGCCTGTATCGATACCGGGGGTTGCCTCGACCCAGGTGCAGGACCTTGCACTTGGCCTTGTTGAACCCCATGAGGTTCGCCCAGGCCCACCTCTCGAGCTTGTCCAGGTCCCGCTGGATGTCCCTTCTGACGTTAGAAGTTACACTCATATGGGGCTCTGTTTAGTGTGGAAGGATGATGAAACAAAGCGCTCTGAGGAAAATGAAGTGGTTTTCCGTATGGAAGCTGCACCAGTTCATGCTTTGCTGCCCAGATTTCACGTTCTGTGTTTGAACCAAGCATAAGCTCTTTGTCAACCTCAAACTTGTGACGTGGAAGTACCTGAAAGAGACTGGAGATCTTGGATCCATTTAGAAACACCTAGCTGCTGTTGTAGTTCCCCATTTCCCGAGACTGCAAAAGAGGTATTTTAAGCATATAGCCATGGTGGGAGTAGGGAAAGCTTAATTTATATGTTCCGGACTTCAGCTGGAAGCATCTTTATTAATGAAAAGGCGCTCTCGCCTCTTTGAGATGATTGCCTTGGGATCAAAGGTGAGGTGGGCGATGCCTAATTTAGCCTGTAAGCAAGTAGAGTCCCTGAAGAGCTATCACATTACTCTTAGACTTGTAGACAAAGGTGGCTTCAGCAAAAAGCAGATAGATTAGGTCCATTGTGAACAAGCTAATACCTCATATTTGGTAACTGCACGCACAATTTCAGTCAATTTAAGTATTATGTTTACCACCTGAGTTATCTACACGCAAACAGCTTCTGCTGCAGCTTTCTGGTTTGGTCTAAGGATGTCAACATGAAAGAATTCTTCTAATTTACTGAAATCACTGCAATTCTCTTGGGTAGATAAGGCTTAAAATTAAGATTGATCAGATACCTTTTTAGAGGGAATGAATACTAATATCTTTCCTGCGTTGTATTTTAAGTAGCTAACAAGCGGAGTATTTATGTGAGCCCTGAGGTATCTGAGCACCTCGCTGATAAGCGTGCTTCTCCTTTGGCACCTTTTTGGGTAAAACAGTGAATATAGTTTTTGACAGTACGAGTGTGCTGTAAGGAATTCTGAATGATTTTTTTTTTTGGTTCTGAATGTTAGCTGTGACAGCCTGCACTTGCTGTAGCTACCGAGGCTTCTGGTCTTCTCCTGGAGGCGAGCCAAAGGAGATCTTGCGGTGCAGCTGTGGGAGCAGAAGGCCGTGTAGGCTGGGAGGTCCTGCCGCTGTCAATGTAAACAGGATTTGTTTGGTTTTGTCCTTTTGATACTACCTGCCTGGCAGTGGTGGCGTTGCTCTTCCGTCGCGTGGAAGTAGTAAAACTGCTGCTCCAGCCCCCTCCTCTCAAGCCGGAGTTCAGTCGCTGTAAACGGGGCCGCCGATTTTGTGGCAAAGGCAACTGCCTTCCCCTGCCTGCAGAGCGAAGGCTGGTGCGTTGGGCAATCTCCAGGGAAACCCGGCAAAAGCACGTGCTCAAACTGTTGCTGTATCCACCTAAACAAACTGCAGGATGGGTTAAAATGAGTGCTTCTGCTGCTTACAAAAATAAAAACTGCTATACGGTCAACTTGTCCCGTCTCCCCAGGCCCCCGTGTGAACGCAAATGCCCTTCAGTCCAGTCAGAGGAGTTCCAATGGCCAAGGAGGGAAAAAAAACCCGCTGTATATCGTGTTGTGCCCTGAGGCGGGCTGTGCTGGAGCCGCAGGGGTGTGAACGAGGACTCACAGCGAGCTCCGCGGCCCCGCAGAAGCCTCCTGCCAGCAGCTCGTCTCTGGCTGATCTGCTTCTGGAATCTCCAGCCGCGGTGACGACAATAGGATCTCTCTTTCCTGCGGATATATAATGCCTTCAGCGAGTTTGCCCAATGTGTGTAACAGTGAGGAATATTACCTTTAAAAAAACCAAAAAAGCGTGAAACAAACCAAAAATCCCCTTGGTGCAGGGAGACCCGAAAACACTGACACCGAGGTAGTCCTTATTTTGCATGGCGTGGGGTAGCCTGGCAGATGGAGAGCTGCAGGTGAGGGTGGCTCCTCGGAACGGGAAGGCATTGCAGTTACGTTGGGCTAAAGTCTGGAACATGGTTTGCCAAGTCCTTTTGGGTTTTGGAAGTTTGATGTCTTGACTCATTCTGAGGATTGCTGACCGAGCTCAGTCTTAAAAATTGATTTCCTGCTATTGTCAACTGTTAAAATAAATTGATCCCAGCAGCTGTTTTACAAGTCAAGGAACTGAGTTGTGTGCTGAGGCGTCTGTCCTGGAGAAAGGATGAAACTCGGTTATCTCAAAATATTTATCTTTAAAAAGCTGTAAGGGTTTTTTTCTGGCTGCTCAGCAAAGAAATGAGTAGCTGGTTAGTGTACCTCCTGGAGTTTGGGCTTATTTTCCAGCATTAAGATTTTGACGCAGAGTGGGGTCTTTACACAGCTCTGTCTCAGGTTTTTCTCCCAGTCTTTTGGGGAATGTTCTCTGGCACTTTGCTCCGAAGCACCCAGTTCTGTTTGCTGTTGGCCACAAGGTATGCATGGACACATCCCGAGTCCGTAGCTTTTTGCTTGTTCTTTTCCCTTCAGCTGTTTTTTGTCCAGGGAACATCGGAGTGCTTTGCGTGACTGCTCAGCCGCTCTCAGAGTGCAGTTGAGAAGTACCCCTTGATTTTTGCCTGGAGAAGGGTCTTTCGCAAGCGAGAAATAAAGAAAATGGGGAGTGTGTGCTGCTGCTGCTCGTTTCTCTACTTCACGCACAAAGAGGAGAGTTATTAACTAAGTAGCTGTAGAGAAAACGTGGGCACCTGCCTATTTTTTGTTCTCCCGTATCGGTGGTTGCACAGTCAGACTGTGTAGCCCGTCGATAGCCGGTGCCTCGCGAGCGGGACTGCTGCGCAAACTCGCCGCCGCATCCCGTGCGTGGTGGCCGTGGTCTTTCGGCCTCAGCCCTGGCGCGGCACGTGCTTCTGGCGGTGTCGGCGACTGTTTGCTGTGTCGCAGGAGTGAGCAAATCGCCGGTTTTGAAATCCAAGTGTGCTGGTTTTGATGCTAGAAAATTTTGCTGGAGAGGTGACAGCAAATTTGTTGGATGCTTCCCAGGCTTTGACTCCTGTCGCTGAAGGCGTCCTCTGATGGTGCCGGTCGGTGCTTTCAGCAGCCAGGCCCTTTTTTTTTTTTTGTAAGAGAAGGGTGAGCTGATATAAATGCAAAATAAAATGTGAACAACAACTCAATTTCCCTAATCGGGTTTGCTTTGTCTTTGTGTAGCTCAACAACCAGGAGGACAGCGTGTCTGCAGACAGTTATTTAAGCAAGAATATTAAAATGATATTTTTTTGTTGTTCTTATTTTTAGAAAGCGACGAATGGTAACAGTCCTTAGGAAATGCTTTACTTCTCGCTGGTTGTTTTGATCAAGAGACATTTGGATGGAAGGTGGAATTAAAGTACAAGTCCATAAAGATACCTTAAATTTTCTTTATTTCTGAAAGCCCTTTTTGCGTTTTTAAAGCTGAATTACCAAAGGGAAGGATCTGTAGTCAGTGAATCAGGCTGTCACCGTGTCTTCCAAGATCTTAGAGCCGCTGAGGTTTTATCCTTCCTTCGTCTCATCTTATTCATAGACAGTAAAGCGCACTTTCCTACTTCTCAAATTCTGATATATTGGCTTTGAATAAACTAGCAATTGAAGTGATGCAAAGAAAAACACCCAATTCTTGCTAAAAAGAAAAAAAAAAAAAGGCTGTTTTGTCACTTCCTGTTCTCTGTGTTTATCCTGTGACTGTCACCAGCTCAGGGCCTCGACCTCCGTTGGAAACATGTACTGACAATAAAACTTAGTGTTTGAATTTAATAAAAGGTGCTAAGCAGAAGTCGTAACGTAAGGTTTCCACATCTCAAGCTTAATTTTAACCCTCTTAAGTGTATTTGATCTTAAAATTGTGAATGGATTAAAGGCCAACTAACGCTGGGTTCTCAGTGTTTCTGAAAGTGGACTGCTGTAACGCCCTGCCTACAAACGCACCCTCAAGGTCATGTGTTTAAGTCGTGTTTTGTCTCTTACAGCTGGTTTTTGATGCTTTTTTATTATCTAAGCTGACCTTTGTTGTCGCTGTTTCCTTTCTTTTCCAGAATCGGTCTGATCAGTCTGGTGGTTTCATACTTTCATGTCATGCATAGGTCTCTTCTTATCCTCCTTTGGGGTCTCGCCTCCACACTGTGACGCCACTTATGGTTTGTTCGTATAGGAACACGTGATTGTTGGCTCATTGATTATTTAATGAGAGGAAAAAGAATAATAAAAAAAAGCAGGCCCAAACCCAGTGTGTACAATTAGCGTGCTAACTAGCAAAACAGGCAAGCAATAAATGAGCAAAGCTGTAATCAACGGTAGATTTACCGAAATGCACGATGATTGGCGTTCTTGTGCAGCTGTATGGGAGAAAACAAGACTTAGAAGTAAACGTAGCTCAGAACATAAAAAATCCCCTTGTGCTTTGCAACGTAAGAAGAGCTGGTTATTATCAGTTTGATGTACAGTCTCTTTTTTCCTCTTCAGTTCCACAGAATAACGAGAAGCTTCAGGAAAGTCCGTGCATTTTTGCGTTAACACCAAGACAAGTGGAGTTGATCAGAAATTCCAGGTACTTCTCGTTGTGTATTAACAGTTCGAGAAAATGGAGCTGTGTAATTCCTCTGTGTTCCCTCTCTGTGGAAGCTTTTGTTCCCTGCGAGGAAATGCAGTTTGTTTGAGGATATTAACAGACAGGCTGCTTCTCATGTAAAGCAAATAGCTTTGGGGAAGGTGGGAGGTACGATTTTACCCCTCTAAGTCCCTAAGTTTCACTTCTGCTCCTCTAATCTTGCTTTTGAGTAGTACATTTGGGCAGGCAAAGCGGTATGAAATTGGTGATGACCTAAATTCTCTGTTGAGCTTGTGTTGTGAATATTTGCCAATTTTTCTTTGCATCCAAAGTTCAAAAGCTATACATGTAACGCTGTTTGCATCTGAAAGAAAGCTTTCTTCTTGTAAGGGATGCTATAGTAACTGCATAAGAAAACATCTTGCACCAGTTAGGATTTACCCTGACCTCTGTCGTGATGCAACTTTTGATTCAAACAATGAAACGCCTGAGAGATGTCAGTGCAGGCAGTAAGGCTTCCTCTTTTGCTGCCCTGCTCCCTGGGTCCTTGCTGCTGTGAAAGGACGGTGACGCAGAAGAGATCCTCCGAAGCTAAGCGTAAAACCTTCAAATATTTCTCTTTACGGTCAAATCATCCTGTTGTTACAGAGTCGGAGAAAGATGACATTTCTTGAATATCCAGTGCTTGATCACTGTTGGGATCCCAGTAGGTCAACAGAAGCAGTGCAGGGGAAGCTGTTTGAAGGCTTAAAGGAAATGATGTACCACGGAAGTCTTTAAGGGTGATAAAGGACTGCATATGTTGTAGCTGATTCTTGAGGCTCTTTTCTCCGTATATTCAGATTTGTGAGAAAACTTTCACTGTCAGTAACACAACTTAAATCTTTCATAGCGGGGGTTCCGATGAGTCTTTCCTTGTCTCGAGTGATCGCTCAGCGCACGTCCGTCTTCTCCCACTGCATGTGGGTGCTATCCAGATGTGTCCCCCCAGACCTAAAACTGCCACATCAGCTCCTGCCTGTCAGCTGAACCCCCAAAATCAAAACATTTATACTAAAACACTGGAGTGTGAAACACTTTGAGGCAAATCAAGACTAATTTGGGGATCTTACCTAATGTCCTGTGCAGAAATTAGAGTATGTTTTGCACCTGCCTGTAAAGACTCGTGATAAAATACCCTTGTTCTGTGACACGTTGCTTTCCTGACACCAGTTGAAATCCTGTTAGGAGCAGCACTACTGAAGTTAGCAACGCTGACAGTTGTTCTGCTGGTGCCATAATACTTGGTTCCTTGGTTTGCATGAACAGCTTTAGCTGAATAATTGAACAAAGAGAGACTTGAGGGAAGATAGGCCTGACCTTAAAACCTAGTTTTTGTAAATGCTTACAAGCCAGCCAAAGGATGTCAGGCGAATTGGTATCTTTCACCCAACACTTTTACAGTTTTGAAAACTCAGAGAAAGGCTGTAGGACGGTGCATTAGGAAAGAAAAAATACAGGGCCACTGATATCTGCAGGGGGAATTGTACAATTTAAATAAAATTCTGTAAAGTAATTCTTTAAAGGCTTATTAAAAAAACCCCAACAACCTAAAACTCTTGAGCCTGGCAAAAGTGACAGCTGATTGGGGGGGGGGGGGGGGGGGGTGTTTGGGGGGGGAGTTGGTTTTTTACATAATTAATCTTGGTTTTTTACATAATTAATCTGAAGTTTCTGTTTCTTCTTTAATTTACTAGGGAGTTGCAACCCGGCGTGAAATCGGTTCAAGTTGTGCTAAGGTATGTCTGAGCATGGGGTTGATTTAACGTCGGGTGCAGAACAGGGGCGGAGGGAACGCACTGCCAAAAGATATTAACTTTCAGTGTGGTTTTCATAGCTGCAAAGATAACTTGCCGTAAGTTATTTGCTCACATGCCTAACACAAGCATCTTAAACTCGACTTTCTAAGCTTTTCCTACATGCGCTGCTTGAGTTAGCGCTGCGGTAGAAACCAGCAGCGTGTCGGATTTTGCTGCCCAGGTATCGAGCCTGCATCCGATCTGGGAGAGCCGCGTGGAATGGGCTTTGCTTTGGCCAGACGAGGGAGCATGGGTTGGTGTGGTGGTGTGCAGAGAGCTTTGGACGTGCAAACGGCGTGGGGATATTGAGAGATGTGTCGTTTCTTTACAGAATCTGTTACACAGACACTAGTTCTCCTCAGGAGGATCAGTACCCTCCGAACATTGCGGTGAAAGTGAATCATAGTTACTGCTCAGTGCCGGTAAGTCAGCTCAGCCAGGAGGTGTGACATTGCAACTTTGGAAGGACTTGTGTAATTTAGAAGGAAATTGTTTTCCTGATGAATGCAGACAAGAAGCCAGAGTCTAAAAGTGCGCTGCTTAGTTTAAAGCTAATTTTCTAATGGATTAGCTATGTTGTTAAACTGTTCTTGCAAAAAGACTCGATCCTTTTTACTTTGCGCTTGGTCTGGCTGTTCAGCTCCCTTCTACCCCCCTCCTTGAAAACTGTGGGTGAGTAGAATTTAGTGAAGCTGATGAATAGATGTACCCACACAGAAGCATCTTGAGTAAAAAAAAATATATATATTTAATCTTTCTGCCTTAGGGCTACTATCCATCAAACAAACCTGGAGTGGAACCTAAAAGGCCCTGTCGTCCCATCAACCTCACCCATCTCATGTACTTGTCCGCAGCGACCAATCGCATCACCGTTACCTGGGGGAATTACGGGAAGGTACGTAGGGAAATCACGCAGAACTGCACAAACGAGCGCAAAAGAGCAGCCTCCCTCATTCTTTCCCTTCCTTCTCTCATTAGAGTTATTCCGTGGGGCTGTACTTAGTGCGGCAGATGACCTCAGCAGAGCTGCTGCAGAGGTTGAAAACCATTGGGATCAAACATCCAGAACTCTGCAAAGCACTGGGTGAGTATATCTGCTTATGAGGTGGCTCGGGGAGGCCTGTGGCGTGCCTGTCAGACTGCAGCGTTCCTGACGGCCAGGCTGCTAGAAACGTGCTTGGGAACAGCTGCCAAGTTTTATACAATTTCTTTCCTCCAGTCGTATAAAACCACTTTTTATTTGAACAGACTTGCTAAGCTGTATGTCAGTCGTGTGAAATTGCCCCAAATCTGTGTGCGAGTGCAGCACTTCTGCAGCACGTGTTTCTTGTGGCTCTGCAGAAGCTCTGAATCACTTTAGTTGGATTTAGAATTTGTCCCCAGGTCGTATCGTGGTGAGTGCCGCTGAGGGCCAGTGTCGTTCTGACGCGAATGGCTTCATGCCTTCACCTGAGTAATTATGAGCTGATGAACATTACCACAGCACCTCGGCCTTGACCCGCACTCTTTCCAAAGGAGATTTCTGGAGCAAGGGATCCTGGTGAAAAGGTCCTGCTGCCCCAACGCCCCGTGAATCCTAGGGGCTGGCAGTGGGATTTCACCACCAGCACTTTCATATGCGTTGAGAGCTTCAGAGAAGAGATGATCCCGAGAGATGCTTATCCTAGACCACTCAGGTAAATCATCGTGGTATGAGGCAAATGCAAAACGATTGAAAATGAGGGGAAATGACCTTTCCAAGGCAGAGTCTGACTTGCAGCTCATGAGAGTCTGGAGGATTTCCAGTTGGTTAGTGTTACTGGAGAGAGCGTTCTTACTGCTTAGTTCTGCATGGGAGAACTAACACCATGGATCATGATGGTCTTTAAAACATATTGTTCAGATCATGGACAGCTCTTACCGGGTGTAAGAAACATAATCTTGAAGCCAGCTTGAGGTTCCTAGGGGCGATGACGATCTCGGGCGTGTCCGGTCTCTAGATGCCTAACGCACGTTGTGGGACACGCTGCTGCTTTAGCCAAACTTTTGATCTTCATGTGAAGCGCTGCGTTTCTGCAGCAGGTGCTGAACGCTTCTCTATCTGCGTGCCACATCAAATCGTGTCTGTGACAGTCTTGACCACGTTAGACCGCTCTGACAGCCGGCACTTACCTATTGACATACGAAATCAAAATTTCCATTTGTTAAATATCCACCGTTCTCCGAAGCCCGAGGCACTGGCTGTGCTCCCTTTTTTGCTCTTCGCCAGAACCTTAACTGAATTGAGCCGAGGCTGGCTTTTGAGTTGTCCTAAGCTGCAGAGGATCCTCTCGTTCTTCTCTGGCGCTTCTGGAAGCCAGGCTCAGCAGTATGCGCTCTTCCTTTAAAGCGAGCACTTGCAGGATGGCCCCTCTCCGAGAGTGGCAGGCAGAGGTTCTGAAAGCAGCTTTCTTGCCTTTTCCGCTCGGTAACAAGCGCGTGCCTCCGGTTCTGCTGCGTCCGATAACTAACAGCTTTGGCTGGACTTCGGGGGAGAGATGAGTTGCATTTGGTGACTTTAAATTTAACCAAATAGGAACGTCGTCTTGTTTCGCTTCCTTTGGCCTGTTACTGCTTGGAAGTTGTTTGGACATCTGAAACTGGCAAGCACAAGTAGCTTGTAAACTCTGCTTTTATAGCTCTGGTCTGTTCTGCAAATGATTCCATATTACATCCGTTGCAATATCCCGCAGCACTCACTAAACTACCCTTTGACTTTGGTTGCATCTTGGGCCTGACTCATCTTCCTTTGCTTATGCTTCTCTTGACTTTAGCGTAGGAACATTGTCTGGAAACAGAGATGCTTACATACGTGGCTGTGGATCCAAAAGCAGTCTTAAACCAGCTTGATTCTAATCAGGAGGTCCTAGGAAATACCCCTTTCTCCTTCCCGTGAATGCACACAGAATGCTCTTACAAAGAACTTTACAAAAAATTAAGCTTGGATGAAAAGTCTCCTAACGTGAAGAAAACAACACCAAATCTTGTAATCTTGTGGGAATTTCACATCTGAGAAGTCACTCTAATTAGAGCTGTGTGTCGCAAAACTGCACGCAGCCTCATTGTCTGGAGACACCTTGTTATGATCTGAAAAGGTCAAAATAAATGCTTGACTTGCTCCAAAGAAAAATGGTGATGAAGTGTCAAAGGCCTTTTCAGACAGCAGTGTTAGCAGCAGCTACTCCTTGGGAGTTGCGTGGTAGTTTAAAGCTAATTTTCTAGTTGATTCCGCACCTTGATGTGGGACCTGCACGTCGGCTGCTCCTTTTGATTCGCCTGCAGCTCCTCTGGGTTTTCCATTCCGGATGCAGGAGCGGGGACAGGATTCTCTACCTCCTTTCCTAACATCTGATTCTTTCCAAATACATGCTGGGTCGCTGCTTGTGACGGGTTTTGCATGGCTGCCTTGCGCTCCGAGCTGTCTGCCCTGGTACCTCTGGGTCTGTGTGGGTCCTGTGCAACAGTCTGCTGGAATAAATGAGGGGGCCAGCGTATAAGCTGAAGCCCGGTAGCGCTGAGAGGAGGCTTGTTGGTTTGATGGGGAAATGATGGGATGTGGTTTCCCATCGGTTTGACTGTATCCCTCGTTTGCTCGCTTCTGGGGGGACTTTCCCTGAATTTCAAGGGGCAGGGGGAGGCAGTTAACCCTGTCCTATCGCCACTGATCTCGGAAGGGAATAAAATCCATCGTGCTTATGCTAATGACCCGCTAAGCCTAAACTGACTTCGTTCCAGAAGTCTTACCATGTGCTAGAGCTCTGTCCGTCCACTCTTTCCCTCCCTGCGGGAAGTCCAGGTATGCGGGTGTCTCCGTCCCCTCTGAAGGGGGACGAAGTTAACTCCCAATTGGCTGCCTTGGTAGAATATTAACATGAAAAAGCTGGTCAGCAGTGGGATTTCCTCTGTCCCTCAGCTGCCCAGCCTGTAGTTTGTAAATAAGAGGTGGAAGGGTCACTAAGAGAGCGTTAACAGCGTAGCTAGCAGATAGCATGCAGACGGTTGCCCTCATCCCAACACCTAAGTCCATCCCGGCTCCTTCACTTGGTCTGCCTGGATGAGAGGCAGCACGTGCTGCTTGGCTGGGAGAGCTGGGTTGTTGGGACGGGGGGATCCGTCAGAAAACGTGGTCCTGGCTGACCAACCAGTACTCCGGCTGGCCCGTAGACCGTGAACTGCCTCATCATGCGCGAGGTTTTTGGCCAAGCCAGCAGCGTCTCTACTGAGCTCTGCAGGTTGCGCAAGCCTGGTCCGATACACCAGCTTTGTCTCCCGTGTCCTCTGTCCCCGACTGGCAGAGGCTGTCGTCTGTGGGGACAATGGCTCGTACGCAGCCGAGGGCTCTCAGTGAGCTTCTTGGCCTGTGCTGCGCCTTGTTTAAGTTTTGCATCTGTTACATTTTGTGCCCTCTACTCTTATTGCAGTCAAAGAGAAGCTACGCTTGGATCCAGACAGTGAAATTGCTACTACAGGTGTTCGTGTCTCTCTTATCTGTCCGGTAAGTCTTTGTTATATATTTTAGTCTGTTTTTGTCAAGAAATCCTCTTCTACTGCCGGACCAGCTTTGCAAGCTGACGAACCTTTTTGCTTAGGAGGAGAACTGTCTGGTGATAGCTTGGGTGGGTTTTATCGCTGATCTTCTGCTCTTTGGTTCAACAGCTCGTGAAGATGCGGCTGTCTGTCCCGTGCCGGGCGGAGACCTGTGCACATCTGCAGTGCTTTGATGCAGTCTTCTACCTACAGATGAATGAGAAAAAGCCCACATGGATGTGCCCTGTGTGTGACAAACCAGCACCCTATGACCAGCTAATAATTGACGGGTGAGTACACGCACTGCTCTGTCCTCAACCCCTTTCTTTTCTCCGCTGGGTGTGGTGTCTTGTCTTCTGGTCTGTGTATCTGATTGAAGTTCGCCTCGAAATGAAGTTGGAAGCTGATTCTGCTGGTGCATAATATTCTGACTTAATTGTCTTGGTGTGTTAGAGCCAGGCTTGACTGTTTGTCTGCTGTGCTTAATTTTTGGATTACACTAAAGCGTTTTGAGAATCAAGCGTTTACTGCCTCACTCTTCATGAGGCTGATGAACCCGCCCAACTAGCTGCCTTGGTTGACCGATATCATGCTGCATGGAATAAACCACTTTATAAGCACCCGATAAGGTGATTTTTTTGATAGGAAACATCTTTCTGTTTTCTTGTTGGTGTGAGGTGCTCATCAGCTCACAAGCAATTCTTGGCGGGCTGTAAATGTGATTGGGGGATCTTCTCTGCCAGCTGTTAAACCGAACGTCATGCAACATATAGCCCCTGAGAGAGAGGTACAAGTGCAGAATTTGGGAAGATTTTTGTGCAGTCTGTGCGACCGTTCCAGTACAATTTATATCTTGGTGCCAGGGAGGGGAAGGATGCCTCAGTAGGGACTATTTCTGTGTTTTCCATGCCTATAGGGGAAAAAAGCAGCAGATTCATGTGCGCTGGAGGGGCAGAATTAAAATGCTTTGGCTGTATTGTCCGGGCTGGAGGTTTTGTGGATCTGCCCGGGCTCCCTGGGCCTCCCGCTGTGGTTCCCCTGGGGATGCCTGGTGGTGGTTGGTCCCTGTCAGCGGGCTGAGCCTGTGCAGCAGGACCTCGGGGTGCTCGGTGGGCCCTGGGGGCCCCCTCCTGGGGGTCACCAGCCCCCTTGGTGTGGGAGGGGACACCGGCGCGCTTGTCGGGCAACTGGGGTATGCTGGGAGGGAACCGGCTTTTGGTGCAGCGCTTCTAGAGTGGGTTTGCGAAGGGCAGACCGCAAAGTTTTGCCCCAGCCACGCGTTTGGGTCGGGCTGCCTGCTCCCCCGCAGTGGGCCAGAAGGACGGAGCCGTGCCAGCATCCCCGTTCTCGGTGTTTCCAGCGAGGCAGCCCCTGTCTCCTGTGTGTGAGGGATGTTCTCTTTCTACTGTCTCATTTTGAACGTGGCATAGTTGGAGTAGTGCTGCAAAAGCACAGGAGGGAATTAAAGCAAAGCAAATTCCAAACAGCGTTTGGAAAAGGATGAGGCAAGAAATGTGTGCCCCGAGCCCTGCCAAGAGTTCTCCGGCTGTGAATTGGGGAAAGGTTGCTTTAGACTTGGCATTCCACTTGTCATCTGGTTTTCAGCCCGTATGGGAATGGTGTTTCCCATATCTCTGGACTAGAGTTAGTTTGCTCTGTCTTTTTACCAGAGAGAAGAGCAGAGGGCTCACCGTAAGCTGGGAGAGCCGGAGTGCTACAGTTCAGCAGTACAAGAACACTTCGGAGGTGATGCTCATGTGTCTGAGTGAGGTTTGATGCTGGAAAGCTTGAAAAGGCAGCTGTGTGTCAGAGGATTACTCTGCAAACCAGGAGATGTCCCTCTCCTCGTCGCAGGCCTCGCGGACGGAGTCCTATATGCAGCCTGCAGAATGAGCTGGGCTGACAGCAGGGGCCACCTGAGGCAAGCCAGAAAGCTGGCGACCGCACTCATCAGCTCCAGAAATAGGGGTTCCAGAGGCTATCTCTAGAGAAGAGCGCAAGAAATTGCCTGGCTTTTTTTCCAGGAGTAAAGGAAGGAACAAGATGTGAATTAATACAAAGAGTAATCTCCACCCAGAAGCAGCTTTGTTGCCTCAGAATGCAGGGAGCCTGTTTTAAGGGCTGGGACCACTGACACCCGCAGTGGTGCTAGCCGAGCCGAGAGCAAGCCCGAGGACTGGTGGAGCAACCTGCGTGGTTCTTGGCTTCTGGGAAATGATCTCCACCCTCGTGGCTTGTGTAATTGGCCTCTAACGCAGATTCCCTCAAAAGTAGGAAGAGTTTAGAGAAATTGCTCAGGTGCACCCAGCTTCCTTGACACACGAGGCAGTGAAGCGAGCAGACGAGTCTCGGCCTGGGTGATATCTTCCCAGGGCCAGGCTGATGATGTTCTGAGCGTTGCTGTGTTTGTAGGTGCTCATTTGATCCAGGAGTTGCGGCTTTTTAGACAGTCGGAAGCAGCCTAGGCACAGATAACCTGTTTGCTTTGTCCCCTGGCCAATGCCAACAGGAAAATCCAGTTCCTTTGAGATCTCTAACAAGGCTGCTGAGACTGAAGGGGAAGGCACGAGGGGTTGGATTGTGGAACCTCCACAGGTCAGCAACGCACGTGTCCCTCCTGGAGGAGGAGGAGGAGGAGGAGGTCGTCACTGCTGAAGGCTCAGCAGATGTCTTTGTCCCTGCTCTGCACTGCTCGAGCCTGGGTTCCAGTGCCGGTTCTGTTGGATGAAGGTAGCCTTCAGACCTCCCTGAAAGTAAGCTGGAGGGAACCTGGCACTCGTAGCTGGATATTGTTAGTCAAAAAAGGGGTGTAGGCTCCCGAGGAGGGAGGTGGTTGGTCGAGTCCAAGATCCCCTGGGCCTTGTCAGCTTTTTTGGAGTTGAGCCTCGGTGGTGGCTCTGGATGACAGGACCGTCTGTGGAAACGCGTTTCCCACTTGAGCTGGGAGAAAGCAGAAACTTTCTCCCACTAGGTCTGCCACAAATAGTTTTCTTGAGCTTGTAAGATTTTGCTGGTAGCTCCCCTTTATACCGAAGGGAAGCGCTCAAGTCCGGGAGTGGATAAGGCCTCGCAGAACAGCGGTTCCAATAGTGTGTCCAAATAAACATCCCAGGCAAATGGTGGGACGTACCAGAATGGAGCACGTACCCAGTTTCTGAGGCGCGATGAGCCGGAGCAAGGGCCTCGTGCTGGTTAGTGTCTCTGCAACGAGAGATGGCTGGCATCGAGGCGTCTCCGCTGCGTCTATTTTCAGTGGTGAACATGGGTTTTTTCTGTTGAAGGAAGCTGCGTATATTGTTTTAGTGGCTGCTGTGGAGGCTTTGGGAAAGAAAAAATAGGAAGGAAGTGAAGTGCTCCTTGTTGGATTGCTTGTTTCCTAATGTCATAGGATATTTTGTCCTTTTCCCAATGCCTTGGTGTGCCTGCTCCAGCTGGGGCATCAGACGTCTGTCTGGAAGCGGTACCACAGACTTGGAAACTGGGTGAAGAGGCAAGGCTGTCTCCTAATTGCACGTAATTAAGATGTTAGTTCACGGTTTAGGTGCGTTGTCGGAAAGGACGGGGATGGCTTGCGCTGTCAGAACCTGTACTTGGTTTATGGGAAATAAAACAAGCCCCTGACTGCCAGGGCTGTCTGTTTGGCAGCTTTCTAACGCCAAATTTCTTTTACATTTAGGGCTGTTTAAGGTGAAGATCCAGGTTGATGGCCCTCACTAAATGCATTCTGCTGATTGCCTCGAGCTTAATAGATGGCATCTTTTCTCCTGTCCAGGCTCCTGTCAAAGATCCTGACGGAATGCGAAGATGCGGATGAAATCGAGTACCTGGTGGACGGCTCCTGGTGTCCCATCAGAGCTGAGAAAGAGCGGAGCTGCAGCCCTCAATGTCCAATATTAGTTCTAGGTGAGTATCTCTGGGGCTAAAGGCTTCAAATTGCTGTCGGAAACGTGCACAAATTGCAAAAGTAGAGTTCCCCGGCTGCCTCGGGAAAAGCTGTGTGATACCTTAAGGTGAGTTCGGCTCTCGGGGAGCTTCCTCCGGACAGCCCCTTCGTTTTCAGCCTCTCCAGAAACGAGCAGCGTGGCCAGGGTGCATCGCGTCCCCGCGGAGGAGGGCCCAGCCCCCGTGGGGTTACTCAGCAAAGCCGGCTTCTTGCCGGAATCGCATCGAACAGTTTGTCAGTACGTGCTCCTCTGCACCGACCCCTGAAATGTCATCGGTGAGGCCAGCCCGGAACAGCACGGTGGTGCTTTTGTGGGAAAAGAGGATTTTGACTCGAAGGGCTATCTGTTGGGCAGCCCGCGCCAGGGCAGGTCCCGCTAGCAGCGGCGGTGGCTGCTGGTGGCGTTGGCAGCGCTGCTGCGCAGCTTCTCGCTTCGGCTGAGCCCGTTCCCTTCTCTGACGCCTTCCAAGCGGGTGGTGCGGGCGCTGTTGGGCGCTGTAGCCAGTTCTGACCCTGAAGAGAACATCAGGCTTGTGGCATCGGCTTTTTTTTAGGCGGCTGCTCGAGTGGAGTTTGTTTCATGCACCCTTTGCCTTTTAGACTGGGCACGAGGAAGCATTTCGTTACCGAGAGGGTGGTCAGACCCTGGAACGGGCTTCCTGGAGAGGCGGTCGATGCCTCGAGCCTGTCGGTGCTTGAGAGACATTTGGATGATGCCATTAAGGACAAGCTTTAACTTCTGGTCAGCCCTGAAGCGCTCAGTTGGACCAGCGGATCGTCGTAGGTCCCTTCCGACTGAAATACCCTGTTCCAAGGACCACACGGCCCTGAGAGGCCGAGAGTATCGGAGTGTCCCCTAAACTGGGCGGGAAGTGTCTTAATGAGTCCTCTCTTCCCCCACCTCTTCCAGGTTCTTCAGATGTGAACGGGCTGTTGCCCACTCCGAACGGTAACGGTGAGAACGGCAAGGCCGCTGCAGATGTTGTGGATTTAACACTGGACAGCTCATCATCGGAGGAAGAGGAGGAGGAAGATGAGGAAGAAGATGACGATGATGAGGGACCCCAACCAAAACGACGCTGCTCTTACGAGAAAGGTTTAGTTTCTGCCTGCTGACTGCGGAAGCAGCTCTGAATCTCAGAATGGACAGACTTGAATACTCTGGTGCTTATTAAACTGGAGGAGGGGGAGAACGTCCTCTCCCACCTCATCTCCCTTCCTCCCTGATCTCCTTTGACTTTCCTATTCCAAATTAATCGTTAAGAGAAAAAGAAAAAAAAAAAAAAACAAAAACAAACCACCACACAACAACCGAAAAAACAAACCATTGAGCTGCTTCTTGGTTGGAAAACGACCCCACTCAAAGCCTGACCCTGAACTGGAGTCTGAAGTGAGGAAAGTGTCTTAAGCCAGGCAGTCGGGATCCGCAGCTCGCTGGGCTCTGCTGCCCTTCCTTCGCCGGGACGGCTGGAACCGGCGGCGCTCACCCGCGGATCCGCAGGACGTCTAACTCCCGTGCATCTCCAAAGCTGTGTGCATTTTTATTGTCTTGTTAAATAACCATTCCTTAAGTAATCTAAAGTTTTTTGCTGGACGTGGGAGTCCGGGGCGGGGAGGCGGGGGGGGGAGCGGGCCAGGAGGCGGGGGGGTGGGCGAGGGAGGTTTGTATAACCCAGCAAGCATAGAGGGGATTTTTAGGGGTGGGGACGGGGGGCACGGGGTGAAAGGGAAGAGACGTACGATTGGAATCGCACTGTTCTAGATAGGAGCTCCAGCAGCTCTGCACCTCATGTAAAGAGACACGGTTTGAACCTTTTAACCTAATCCGAAGGTAATGTAGAAATTGTGCGTAGTGAATCGTTTTAGTTGAGCAGAAGCCATGGGGGGGGCGGGGGGGGGGGGGGGGAGGGCTCGAACCACAAATCTGTTGTATTTTTGAAGTGCAATAACTTGGTGTTTTTGAAGACTTAAAAGGGCTGCGCATTCCCTTTTCTTTGAGAAGGCTTTGTTTCTGGAGGCGGTGGCAGTGACCTGCAGGACAGCTGGACACCTGGCACGTGAGGAGGAGCGGGCTGGGGGGCGAGGGATGCTTGGGCCTTCGAGAAAATGCCAGGTGGGGGAATCTCAGTTTCTAGCCAACTACCTCGGTAAACTCCAATTCAGGTTTCTTTCAGTCACGACCCAGCGTGCGGCCCGGCACCGGCGCTGCTGGCGGCACTGTTGGCAGGGTGTTGAGGACAGAGCCGAGGGACGATGCGTGGAGCCCCGCGCCCGCGCGGTAACAGCCTCTGGGCTTTCCACTTCTCTGTTCGAGACTTTGGTCCCAGACCCAAAGCTACTGCTATGCTCTTGATGGCAAAACGTTGTTGCTTTTGAGTTTCCAAACGGTAACCTTTT
The DNA here is from genome assembly GCA_009819775.1 of Phoenicopterus ruber ruber. Classification (NCBI taxonomy): domain Eukaryota; kingdom Metazoa; phylum Chordata; class Aves; order Phoenicopteriformes; family Phoenicopteridae; genus Phoenicopterus; species Phoenicopterus ruber. The sequence goes on from CM020240.1 coordinate 2,618,397, forward strand.
TGACTTTGTCTTAGAGAATTTTTGTAATTAACTTTGCGGAAGCAGCTCTGCTCTTCCCACCGACGCCTCCGAACTCTGTTTTGCTTTGGACCTCGCTGACTTTTCTCATCTGCAGATGAGATGAAATGTTGGAAGGAAGCTGGCCTGCGCCCCTGCCCCTCGCCGTGCCCGCGGGACGGGGGGCAAGCGGGAGCCGTGCCCGCAGCCGGTCCCGAGCCCCCCGAGCTCCGGGCGAGGGGCGCTGGGTGTCCCTGCCCCCCGAGCCCTCCTGCCTGCCGTCGGCCCTCGCCTCCCGGCAGCCGGGGCGGTGCGGGGCGGCAAAAAAAAGGGCAGAACCGAAGCGCCCGTCCTGTGTTTGAGAAAAAGCGACGCGGGGGCCGATCTCCCGGCGATGGAAAAGCCACCGAGGTCCACCCAGAACGATTTTAACTCCTCGTTAGTGACTTGCCCAAAAGCATCTAGGAAGAAAGCAAAGAGTTCTCCTCCGAATGCTGTTGAGCAGGGAGCTGCGACCTGGCGCGTTCGGAGGTTTCCTCTCCGAGTTCTCCCCCGTCTCTCCTGCGCGTGGTGTAGGATCTCCGAGCCCCCGGCCCAGCCCGGGGGGCACCGGGCTCTGCGCCGCTGGCGGGGGAGCACCCGTCGCTCCAGCCCTCCCTGCCCGCCTCTGTTTTCTCTTTGCAAATGAAAACTTGAAGGCAAGAGGGGAGGAGAATTCAAAAAATCCCCACGTTTTCTCCCCAGGCACCTGGCGAGGGTGTCCCGGCCGGCGGCCGCGGGCAGGGGGAGCGGGCAGCAGGCAGGGAGGCAGCCGCATCTCGCTTGCTCTGCCGCTGCTTCCAGTCTTGCTCCCGCAGAGAAACCCTCATTTGTATGACGTAGGCTTTTCTTTTTCTTCTCTCTTTTTTTCTGTTTGCGTGTAAGCAATATGTTTTCAGGTTAAAATGGGGGCGGGGGTGGGAAAGGGGGATTAAAACAACAAAAAAACAACCCTGGGTAGAGCTCAAAAATTAAGTTTTACTGTATAAAGTTCTGTGGCTCGCATCCCTGGCTGCACAGTAGCTTTAGAATCCAGGTTTTTTTTTTCCTAATATTTGTATTCTAATTTAATTGCTTTTAAATTTTCCAGGCCAAGCCACTGTTTGGAAACATCATGCTTCTGTTACTGCTTTCTGTTTGAGTTGGCCAGCTCTTCCTGTACATATGTTTTTTCTTATATCCTGTTTTTTTCTTTTTTTTGTAAAGAGAAGAGAAAAAACAAAAAAAGAAAAAATTATTTTTCTTTCCCTCAGTACACATTCTTCAAAGTTCAAATTATAGTGTTTGTTAAATAAAAAGAAAGATTTACATTTAATTGGCTGTCGGCTTGTTGGGATTTCACCCCGGGGGTCCCCAGGAACGAGCTGGGGGAGGGGGGTCAGGGTGGGGGGTCCCAGGGCAGCCCCGGCTCCCCGGGGATTTGGGGTGCCCCTCCCTGCAGGCACCTCGCTGCCACTTCGAATTCCTCCACCTCCCTGGGATTAATCATTTTATTTATGAGGCTTAAAGGCCCAAATCCCGCTAAACCCGGGGCTTTGCCAGATAAACAGCCCGCTTTGCGAAGGCAGCCCGTTTGTGAAAACACAATTAGCAAACCCCCTAATCTGCGCTAATTACCGGGAGCTCTCCCCTCCGGCCGGCGGCCGCGCGGCGACCATGGGCGACGCGGGGGCCGGGGGCCAGCGCCCGCCCGGGGCCTCCTTCACCGTCGCGGCCCTGCTGGCGGAGCGGGGCGGTGGGGCACCCCGCAGCCCCGAGCCCCCCGGCCGCGGCCCCCCGCCAGCCCCCCGGCCCCCGCCTGGGGACAAGCCCTCGCAGTCCTACATCGCCCTCATCTCCGCCGCCATCCTCTCCTCCCCGGAGAAGAAGCTGCTGCTCTCCGACATCTACCAGTGGATCATGGACAACTACCCCTACTTCAAGAACAAGGTGAGGGGTGCGAGCCTGGAGCCGACCCCCTTTGGGGGGTTTTTCCCCCGTTTTGGGGGTTTGGGGTGGGCAAAGGGAGCTGAGCCCGGGGTGCCGGTGTCAGGTGGGGGCTGGGGCTGGGCTTGACTCACCACGTCTCCACTGACCCCGATCCACTGGGAACGGCGCGTGCTGGCGTCCGGATCTCGGGACGATTTGATGCGGCACCGGGAGCTGCTTTTTCCAGGCGGGTCAGGCGCTGTTCACTCTGGTGCCTACTGACGTTGTGGCGGGGCCGTGGCGGGCACGGGGCTGGCTGACGGCGCCTCTCGGCCCAGGAGAAGAGCTGGCGCAACAGCGTCCGCCACAACCTCTCCCTTAACGAGTGCTTCGTCAAAGCCGGCCGCAGCGACAACGGCAAAGGCCACTTCTGGGCCATCCACCCCGCCAACCTGGAGGATTTCGCCAAGGGCGACTACCAGCGCCGGCGGGCCCGGCGGCGCGTCCGCAGGTGAGCGGGGCTGAGGGGGTCCCGGGGCGGGGGACACGTGGGGGGGTTTTGGGGCTCGGGGCTGACCCGGGTGCTCTGTTTCCCCTCGCAGGGTGAACGTCGGCTACTGCCACCCCTACGCCCTGTACGGCCTCGGCTGCTGCTGCCCCTGCTGCCCCCCAGTGCCCCCCGGGCCCCCCCTCGCCCTGCCTGTGCTGCCCCCCCTCACCCTGCCCGCGGCCCCCCTGGCCCTGCCCGCGGCCCCCCACCGCTGCCTGCCCGAGCGGCCGCGCTGGGGCTGGGGCTGGGGCTGGGGCTGGGGACAGGTCCCTGCGCCCCGTGGCCCTGGCCCCCTCCTTCCCCAGCCCCCCTTCCTGTAGCCCCCCCTTCTCGGGGCTGGGGGGGTGCCCAGGTGGGGCCCCCCAAAAAGCGGGGGCAGCTCCTGGGAGAGCAGGACCTGTTAGGGAACACTGTGGATGTCTCCTGCCCCCTGTGTCCCCCCCACCAAGCCCAGGGGTCACATCTGTCCCCCCATCGCCACTGAACCCCCATGTGCCGGGATGGGGCCAGAGCCCGGGGTACGCGTCCCCCAAGGGCCCGTCCCCAGCACCCCCCTGTCCCCCTGCCACAGCGGGGACCCCCTGGGGCCCCCCCTCTCCCCAGGGCCAAGCTTCACAGGGCCCCCCAATGGGGACACCCCCCCCAACCTTTGCAGGGAGCCCCAGGAGGGGACCTACTGCCCCCCATCCCCCCCATCAGGGCCGGCCCCATCCCAGCGGTGTCACCTATTGGGGGGGGGGTGTCCCCCAGCCCCCCGCGGGCCCAGATGGGGCCTAAACCTGCCAGCGGCAGGTCCCTGCCCTAATTATTTTCTCACTAATTGTCCCTGACGCCCCTAATGAAAATCGCGGCTCCCAGGTGTTAAGCGGCATTAGGGCGTCTCGCTACGAAAGACGACTCGGCCGCTAAATCCCGGGGGATAAAACCCCCAAAGCTCTTCGCGCTCCCGAAAACGAGGCGGCTTATGACACAAACTAATCCCTTAACATTGGCCGTGCCCTTTGGGGGGGCGCGGGGGGGCCCCTGGGGCTGGCAGCAGCGGGGGGCTGCAGGCCGGGCTCGGTCTCGCTCAGGGACGTGGTGGCAGCGGGATTTGGGGGCTTGGGATCGTGAGGTCCCCTCGGTGCCACCGGTGGTGTCTGTCCATCCCCCCCCACCTGCCTCAGTTTCCCTGTTGGCAGCTGGTCCCCACCCCGGCCCCGTGGGGGGGGGCGGGGTGCACACCCCAAACCCCGGAGGCTCCTTAAACCGCGGCCATCTGGGTGCCGGCGCTTGCCCCGGCCCTAATCTGTGCCCAAACGGGATTAGGGCCCCGCGCCCCCCCCGCCCTCGGCCCCCCCCAGGCGGCTTAACAGGGCCGGACCCGGCTGTGGGGGGGACTGGGCAGACTGGGAGGGGGCACCCGGCTCTGCGCCGCCGTGTCGGGACCCCCCCCCCCCCTTTGCCGTTACTTTGGGGGGGGGTGTGCACCATTTGGGGAAACTGAGGCACGGCGACAGGCTGGGATTGACACCCCCCCCCAGCCCTGGACACCCCCAAACCAGACTTAACCCCCAACCCCCCGGCCCAGCCCCCCGCTGCCGCAGCCCCCCCAGCGCAGCCCCCAGCCCGGGGAGCTCCCACCGCGTCGCCAACCACCAAAACCCGAAAAAACCCCCCCAAACCCCCTAAACCAGCCCCAAAATGGAGGGACCCCCCCCTTTCCCCCAGCGCTTTTCCGCCTCAAGAAGACCAAACGGCTGCGGGTGTATTTTTAATATATAGTTTATTTTCTTTTTTTTTTTTTTAAAGCCCCCCCCCAAAGTGCAATTTTTATTATTTTAATTTTTTTTTTTTTTTTTTTTTTTTTTTTTGTCGTTTTTCTCCTCGTCTCCCACACTTTATAAAGAACTATCAAAGTTACAATCTATGGAATGTCTTTTCTGTGCTTTTTTTTTGTTGTTGTCGTTGTTGTCGTCTCCCCCCTCGCCTCACTCCTTTACCCACCTATACCACAAAAGTAGTTTACACATTAAAAACCGCTGAAACCTTGCGAGTGCTTTAGATAGAGAATCTCTTTAATAGGTTTATATATAAAGACGCTGGGAAGGAAAAAAAAAAAAAACAAAACCAAACAAACCAAAAAAAAAAACCAACCAAAAAGGAGGGGGAAAGAAAAAGGAAAGAAAAGTGGCCCCATCTCGAGCATCCTCGCTGGGTCCCCGGGCAGAGCTCGGCCTCGCGCGCGGCCCCCCCTGCCCCGGGAGAAGTTTAAGCTCTCGGTGTGTGTGTGTATATATATATATATATATATATTTTTTTTTTTTTTTTTACAAAATACAACTTTAAACGCAGCATTTTGCTCCTCGCCCCCCCCCACCCCCGGCTCCCCCCAGCCCGCGACTGAAATAATAAACCTGCTCTGAACAACCCCCCAACACCAAGAGGTGCCGCCCGTTTCCGTCGCCATACGGGAAGCGGGTTTGGGGGGGCACCAACCGGGGGGGCTGGAGGGGAATTTGGGGGGGGGGGGAATAAGCCCTTTTCCTGCGGAAGAACAAGCCCCCTGCGCTGGGGGGGCCGGGCCCCCCTCCGGCCCCATCCGGGGGGGCTGGATGCAGCATTTCTACAAGCAACGCGGGGGGAGGAAGGGGATCCCCCCCCGAACCCCCTGGCCCTGGGAGGGGGGTGCAGCCCCCTCCCCCCAGCCCCCAAATTAGGGACTGACCCCCCCCCCCATCCCCAGTCGCTCTGGGTTGGGGGGGGGGGGGGACACCCCAGCCCTGCCTGGTCTCCCGGGCTGGGACCCCAGGGCTGAGCCCCCCAGCCCCACACTGAGACCCCCCTGCCCCTATGGGGGGTGGGGGGGGGGTCAGTTTTTCCTCTTTTGTACCAAAACCCCTTAATTTTTCCTTTTTTCCTCTCCCAGGCTGCCCCCGCTCTGGCTCTGATCCCGTTACGATTCCGGTTTCCCGTTCCCTTCCCGACCCGGCGTAGCTCAGCGCCGTCTTTGGCACCGCGACCCGACCAGCAAACGAAAAACCAAAACCAAAACCGAAACGAAAACCACAAAAATTTAAAAAAAAAAAAAAAACCACCAATAAAAATAACGACAATAACGACCAAAAAAAAACCCAAACCAACCACCTCGACGCCGAGCTACGGTGCGGGGGGGGGCGGCCGGGGTTAAGGCTGCGGGACGGGGACAAACCGGGGGCTTTCGGGGTTTGGGGGGGTTTTGGTGTGTTTTGGGGGTTTTTTTTTGCTTTTTTTTGTCTTTTTTTTGTTTTTTAATTATTTTTAGTGCAAACTTAACCTGGTGCTAAAGTGTTGCCGGGAAGGGCCGGGGGGGCCGGCGGGGGCGTGGGGACGCTCTCGCCGCGGGGAATCCTGAGTCTCTCCCTCCTCTCTCTGTTTTTCTGCCATTTTATCTTTTTTCTTTTTTTTTTTCCCCCTTCCCCCCCACCCTTTTCCCAATCTTTTTTTTCCCTCTTTTTTCCTTTCTTTCCCTCTTTTTTCTTCCCCCCCTTCTTTTTCCCCCCTCTTTTTTCTTTTTCCCCCTTTTTAATCTTTTTTCCCTCCTCTTCCCCTTTTTTCTTTTCCCCCCTTTTTAATCTTTTCCCCCCCCTTTTAAATCTTTTCTCCGCTCTTTTTTTTTCCCCCTTTTTCCTTTTTTCTTCTCCCCCCTTTTTAATCTCCCCCCTTTAATCTTCTTTTCCCCTTTTTAATCTTTTTTCCCCCTTTTTCCCCTTTTTTCTTTTTCCCCCTTTTTAATCTTTCTTTCCCCCTTTCTAATCTTTTTTCCCCTCTTTTTAATCTTTTTCCCCCTTTTTCCCCTTCTTTTCCCCCTTTTAAATCTTTTTTCCCCCTCTTTTGCCCCTTTTTCTTCTTCCCTCTTTTTATCTTTTTTTCCCCTTTTTTCTTTTTCCCCTTTTTTCTTCCCCCCCCCTTTATCTTTTCCCTGCTTTTATTCTCCTTTTCCCCTCTTTTTTTCTCTTTTTCCCTCTTTTTTTCTCTTCTCCCCTCTTTTTTGCCTCTTTCCCCCCCTTCTCCCCCCCCTTTCCCCCCCGTCCCCCCGGGGCTGGCCGGGGTGCGGAAGCCGGGGGCTCCTCTCCCCAAGCGCCGCCGGCCGCTCGCCCGGAGCCCCCCAAACCTCCCGAGGCCCCTTGGGCCAGGGGGGACACGGGGGGGACACGGGGGGGGACACGGGGGGGGGACACGGGACACGCCACGCGCCAGCAAAAAGCAGCAGCGAGGAGCCGGGGGGGCCCAGCCGGGCGCGGGACCCCCCGACCCCCCCGTTCCGAGCCCGACCCTCGCGGCTTTTTACAACCCCGCGCTCGGGGGGGGGTGTGTCCCGTTTTTTCCCGGTTTTTCCGCACCTGCCAGAATGAGCCGGTGCCAAAGCGAAGGCGTCGGCCGCGGGGGGGGGGCGGGGGGGGCCCCGCCGCAGCCCCCCCAGCCCCGAGCCGGGACCCTCCAGCGCCTTCCCAGGAGGAATCGGAGCCCGGATCCGAATTTCCCTGCGCCGGGGAGCGGGGGGACGTGAAGCCCCCGGGAGCGTCCCCCGGAGCGGGGAGCGGCGGCGGGAGCAGCGCTGGCCGGGAAACAGCGAAGAAACAAAATGAAAAAATAATAATAATAATAATAATATAATAATAATAATAAAGGGGAGGGGGGACAATGAACAATACACAAACCCACACCAAACCCCAGGATTCCTGCCTAAAATTCAAGCTTCCGTGGTTTTTTTTTTTTTTGTGTATGTGTGTTTTTTGTTGGTTTTTTTGTCTTTTTTTACGGTTTTTTTGTTTAAATTCGCGAAGTGCAACGACTTCGGAGGGTCTGGTGTCGGGGCATGTCACAGAACCTAATTAGCATCCTTCCTCCCGTCGGACACCTTCCGGCCTTTATTACTCCATGAAATATAACTTGGATTCTGCCTATTTTTTTTTTTTTTAAATATATATATATATATACACATTTTTCTTACAAAAATAAATTTAGGATTTTTTTTTTTTTTAATAATATTTTTTTTTTTTCCGTAGAAGTTGGTTTTGACTTGTAAACATGTTTCGCTTTTGCTTTTTAAATTAAGATAAAGTGATCTCAAAGTACCCGTTCCATCGCAAAGTGCTAAGACTTCTTTGTTTGTGGTTTTTTTTTTTTTATTATTTTTTTTTATCATGGTTTTTTTTTTTTTATTATTTTTTATTGCTTTTTCTGCATTAAATAAACATCCGTCTCTCCCCCGCCCGCACCACTCAGCCCTCCCCCCCCAGCACACACTCCCCTCTCACTCCCTCGCCAAAATACATTCGGCCAAACCTGCTCTTGCTTTTGAAAGTGAAAACAAAACACCGAAAGGAAAAAAAAAAAAAAGGTGGAAGAAAAAAAAAAGGGGGAAAAGGAAGGGAAAAAAGAAAGGGGAAAAAAGAAAGGGAAAAAGGAAAGGGGAAAAAAAGAAAGGGAAAAAAAGAAAGAGAAAAAAACAGGGGAAAAAGGGGAAAAAATAAAGGAGAAAAAAAGAAAGGGGAAAAAATAAAGGGAAAAAAAATAAAGGAGAAAAAAATAAAGGGGGGAAAAAAGGGGGAAAAAGGGGGGGGAAATAAAGGGAAAAAATAAAGGAGAAAAAATAAAGGGGAAAAAAATAAAGAGAAAAAAGAGGAAAAAAATAAAGGGGAAAAAATAAAGGGGAAAAAAAATAAAGAGGAAGAAAATGAAGAGGAAAAAATAAAGAGGAAAAAAATAAAGAGGAAAAAAATAAAGGGGGGAAAAATAAAGAGGAAAAAAATAAGGAGGAAAAAATAAAGGGGGGTGGGAATAAAGGGAAAAAATAAAGGAAGAGAATCTAAAAAGTGCTTTCAAAATAAAAGGGCTTAAAAATCTCTTTTTCATTTAAAAATGTGCATTTAGAAACCAGGTGACCCGCTGAAAGGTGCCTTTTCCTCCCGCCCGCCGCTCACCCGGGTCCCCCCGCGCCGCCGGAGCCATATAGAATATATACATCTGGGCGGGAGGGGCCCCCCGCGGCCCCTTTAGGGGAGCCCCCAAATAACCTTTTTTAAAAGGAATTTTTGCCCTTTTGAGGCGCTTTCGGGGCGTGCGGGAACCCGGGGCCTAAAACGCGCCCCGGGGGGGGTGGGTGGGGGGGGTGACCCCCAAACCCCCCCCCCGGGGGGTGCCGGGGGCTGGGAAGGGGCCGGGGGAGCCGTGCGGGGACCAGCCGGGCACCCCGGGACGGACGCGGGGACGGACGTGGGGACAGACGCGCCCTCGCTGCTGAGCCGGGGACCCCAGCCCCGGGCGTCCCCAAACGGGGGTGACCCCGGCCAGGGGGGTCCCCAAACAGGGGTGACCCCAGTCGTGGGTGACCCCAGCTCCAGGTGTCCCCAAACAGGGGTGACCCCAGCCAGGGTGTCCCCAAACAGGGGTGACCCCAAACAGGGGTGACCCCAGTCGTGGGTGACCCCAGTCATGGGTGACCCCAGCTCCAGGTGTCCCCAAACAGGGATGACCCCAACCAGGGGTGTCCCCAGCCCAGGGTGACCCCAAACAGGGGCGTCCCCAGCTCTGGGTGTCCCCAAACAGGGGTGACCCCAAACAGGGGCATCTCCAGCTCCGGGTGTCCCCAAATAGGGGTGTCCCCAGCCAGGGGTGTCCCCAGTCACGGGTGACCCAAGCCCTGAGTGTCCCCAAACAGGGGTGTCCCCAGCTTGAGGTGACCCCAGCTCTGGGTGTCCCCAACCAGGGGTGTCCCCAACCAGGGGTGTCCCCCGCCCGGGGTGACCCCAGCTCTGGGTGTCCCCAGCTCTGGGTGTCCCCAAAGAGGAGTGACCCCAGCCAGGAGTGTTCCCAGCCCGGGGTGACCCCAGCTCTGGGTGTCCCCAACCAGGGGTGTCCCCAAGCAGGGGTGTCCCCCCCAGCCCGGGGTGACCCCCACCCGGGGTGCCCCCAGTTCAGGGTGACCCCAGCCCGGGGTGACCCCAGCCAGGAGTGTCCCCAACCAGGGGTGTCCCCAGCCCAGGGCAACCCCAGCTCTGGGTGTCCCCAACCAGGGGTGTCCCCCCCAGCCCAGGGTGACCCCCGCCCAGGGTGACCGCAGCTCTGGGTGTCCCCAAAGAGGGGTGACCCCAGCCAGGAGTGTCCCCAGCCCGGGGTGTCCCCAGCTCAGGGTGACCCCCGCCCGGGGTGACCGCAGCTCTGGGTGTCCCCAAAGAGGGGTGACCCCAGCCAGGGGTGTCCCCAGCCAGGGGTGACCCCCGCCCGGGGTGTCCGTCCCCCGCTGCCGGCAGCAACCCTGCAAAATCCTGCTTGTCCGCTCACATAATCAGGCAATTTTCGGCAATTTCAGGCAATTTTCGGCAATTTTCCGCGCCGGGCCGGAGCTTGCGGCTCCCCCCTGGGCCCGCGCGGCTCCGCGGGGGGCGGGGGGCAGGACCCCCCCCACCTCCCGGGGGGCCGCCCCACTCCCGCCCAGCCCCTGCCCAGCCCTTCCGCTCCTACCCCTTTTTTTTTTTTCTATTTTTGCCTTTTTTTTTTTTTTCCTTAAATAGATCTCTCTCTGAAATAGGTTTTGTTTTTTTTGTTTTTTTTGTGTTTTTTAACGTGCGTTTGGACACAAAATAAAGCTTTGGATTTACATGGAAGCTCTTTTCCATGTGACAGAGCCACTTTCCATCCCCGCCGCGTGCTTCCTAGCGTCTGCCTTTCCAAGAAAAGGCCCTCGGCTGCCGAGGGATCCTCGGGGGAGCCCTGCTTACGATGGGAAGATTGGAAACATAATATATATATATTTTTTTCTGTTTTTTTTTTAAAAAAAGGGAGAGAAACATCTTTAAAGAGAAAAATCGGAGGAAAAGTACTAACTAGATTTTGTGACACTTTGTTTTTTGTTTTGTTTTTTTTGGTTTAGGAGAGTCCTTGCGTGTTACCCTCAGACGACCCTCCTGCTACATTCAATCCTGACGCTTCATTATTTGAATTCTCCTCAAAGTGCTGCTGCTCCGGGCCGTTCCTCTGCAGGGTGTCCTCTGATTCTTGACTCTCCCCACCGGCTTGAAAACTTCCATCTTCGGGGTTCCCCGTAGGGGTGGTAGGCAAACCCCCGGCATCTCTCACCCGGGGTTTCCGGCCCCTCCTGGATGGAATACCGTTGCATCCATCTTTTTTAAGGTGCCTGTGCAAGTGGTCGGAGCGGACGAAAGTCTTGCAGCAGCTGTCGCACTGGTAGGGCCGCAGGCCGGTGTGGACGCGCATGTGGTTCTTCAAGTCGTAGTTGTGAGCGAAAGCGGCGCCGCATTCCTGGCACAAGTACGGCTTCTCCCCGGTGTGTTTCCTCATGTGAACCTTCAGCTTGTCCTGCCTGCGCGGGAGAGAAAGGACACGGAGGGGGGGGGCAGGTCAGCCTGGGGGGCTGCCTTCGGCCCTCGCACCCGGCACAGGGGCTGGGCGGCGGCACGGGGCCGAGCAGCGCCCGGTACGGGGCTGAGCAGCGGTACGGGGCTGAGCAGCGCCCGGTACGGGGCTGGGTATTGCCCGGTACGGGGCTGAGCATCGCCCGGTACGGGGCTGAGCATTGCCCAGTACGGGGCTGGGTATTGCCCGGTACGGGGCTGAGCATCGCCCGGTACGGGGCTGAGCATTGCCCAGTACGGGGCTGGGTATTGCCTGGCACGGGGCTGAGCATCGCCCGGCACGGGGTTGGGTATTGCCTGGCACGGGGCTGAGCAGCAATATGGGGCTGAGCATCGCCCGGTACGGGGCTGGGTATTGCCCGGCATGGGGCTGAGCAGCAGCACAGGGCTGAGCAGCGCCTGGTACGGGGCTGGGTATTGCCCGGTACGGGGCTGGGTATTGCCTGGCACAGGGCTGAGCAGCAGCACAGGGCTGAGCAGCGCCTGGTACGGGGCTGGGTATTGCCTGGCATGGCACTGAGCAGCAGCACGGGACCGAGCAGCGCCCGGTATGGGGCTGAGCATCACCCGGCACGGGGCTGAGCAGCGGCACGAGGCCGAGCAGCACCCAGTATGGGGCTGGGTATTGCCCGGCGCGGGGCTGAGCATTGCCCGGTACGAGGCTGGGTATCGCCTGGTATGGGTTGAGCACGGGTACAAGGCTGAGCAGCGCCCGGTACGGGGTCAAGCACCACCTGGCACAGGGCTGAGTACCAGTACGGGGTTGAGTATTACCCAGTATGGGGCCGAGCATCGCCCGGTATGAGACCCAGCATCGGTACGGGGTTGAGCAACGCCTGGTACAGGTCTGAGCATCGGCACGGGGTCAAGCATCACCCGGTACGGGGCTGAGCATCGGCACGGGGTCGAGCATCGCCCAGTATAGGGCTGAGCATTGGTACAGGGTCAAGCATTGTCCAGCACGAGGCTGAGTATCACCCAGTATGGGGCTGAGCATCGGTACGGGGCCGAGCATTGCCCAGTACGGGGCTGAGCATCGGTATGGGGCTGGGCATCGCCCAGTATGGGGCTGAGCATGGGTACGGGGCTGAGCATCACCCGGTACGGGGCTGAGCATGGGTATGGGGCCAGGCATCACCCAGTATGGGGCTGAGCATCGGTATGGGGCTGGGCATCGCCCAGTATGGGGCTGGGCATGGGTATGGGGCTGGGCATCGCCCAGTATGGGGCTGGGCATGGGTATGGGGCCGGGCATGGGTATGGGGCCGGGCATCACCCAGTATGGGGCTGAGCATCGGTATGGGGCTGGGCATGGGTACGGGGCTGGGCATCGCCCAGTATGGGGCAGGGCATGGGTATGGGGCCAAGCATCACCCAGTACAGGGCTGAGCATGGGTATGGGGCTGGGCATCGCCCAGTATGGGGCTGAGCACGGGAACGGGGCCGGCCGGCTCCTGGCAGGGCCCGCGCAGCCGCAGCTCGCAGGAGCCAGGGGAGGGCAGTTGCAGCAGCCGGGCCAGGGGCCAGCACGGCCACGTGAGCCGCAGCGCTTGCTGCTTCCTGGAGGAAAAAACCCCGGCACGAAGCGCGTGGCTGGGCAGCGCGGAGCACGATCCCTGCCCGGGCGGAGGGCGAGGGGATCCGGCCCCATCCCCACGCCGAGGGGGAGCCTCTCCGCTCTCCGTAGGGAAAAGGCAGCCCCCGGCCCCGCACACCCCGCTGCAGGACAGCCACCCCTGCCTCCACCCCTCGGGGGGCAAATTCTGGCAGCACGAGGGCCCAAAAAGTCCTAAATCTTAAAGGAAGGATCAAAACATCGAAGATGTGCCCACCTCTGGGTTTAATGCAGGTCCCACAGGGGCTGGGAGCGTGGGCCTTGCTTAAAACACCACGGTACGCAGCAGCACATTAAAATATCTTTTTTAAAAATAACTTTTTATAATGTATAAGATTTGATAAATATTTATCATTCTAATAACATCGCTCTGCCTTTCTTTCAGAAGATTATTAGAGCGTCATCGCCGCTCCCCCACCCTGTGAACGCAGAGGAACCAGGAAGCAGAAGCGAGCAAAAATCAGAGTTAACCGACAGGCTCCGGTCCCCGCCCGGCGAGGGGGTGGCAGGGAAACACCCCACGCAAAACGCTCCCAGCCTTTACCCCAGGAGCTCCTCCGAGAGCGGGGACTGCTCCCCCCCGAGCAGGCTCCCGGGGCCCCGGCTTCCCCAGCCTGCTGCGATACGCGGCCGGTTTTAATGACACGGGGAGGTTTGTTTTGAAGAAAGGCGCTGTCGCCCGCCGGGCCGCGGCTGGGGAAAGACAGCACGGTGAAGGAATGCAAGAGAGCAACAAAATGGGGGGGGGGAATAAGGATGATGGAGCGCTTGGTCAGGTTTGCACCCGTTTTGACAGTGGGAGCCGCCTAGATAAGGCTTCGAGGACAACCTAGAGAGAGAGAAGCAGCGAAAAGCAGCTCCTTGACACCACCACCAACAACCCAGAGCAGACGAGACCGGGGCCGGCAGCTCGAGTTTATTAGGCCCCGCTGGAGCGCAGGGTGGGCCGTGCTGGGGGGCCGGGGCTCACGCACCCCCGGGAGCTGGAAACCAGCTGCGGGTTTGGGCAGGAGCCTCGAGGGAGACTTTCCACGACCGGTGCGAACGCCCGAGTCGAGCTGGGCAGCCGCTGTGGGGCGAGACGCGCCATAGGGCACGGCGAGGCCCAGCGCGGCTCCCTGTCTGCACCCGGCCTTCTCCGTGCCCGAACGGCGGCTGCGGGGAGGAAGAAGTGGGGGGATGTATTTTGGCTGGAAAACAGCACGGCCCTGGCATATTATGAAACGGCCTCGTTTATAGGGGCTGGGATGAAGATGGGAGTTTCCACCCCGTTCTCTGCAGTGCCGGTCCCTCCTGCGAGCCCCCAGGGAGCAGGTCCCCATCCGAAACCCACAGCGATGAGGGGGCACCACCCTCCTGCCCCCCAAAAAGCCCCACGCCTTCCCTCATCTCTGCCCCTCGCCGCCACCCCCAGTGCCAGTGGCTGCCAGGGACCCCGTGGGCGTTTCCGCATCCTCCGGCTCCCGGCCGCGCGAGGACCTTGGACCGCTCAGGTGCGGCGGCCGGATCCTGGCCAGGGGCGCGTGCGCAGCACCGGGGACCCCCGGCCCACGCGGGGCAGACGTGGCCCGGGGCAGGGAGGTGCCGCGTGGCAGGGCCCAGCCGCGCAGGGCCGGGTGCCGGGGGAGCGGCAGAGGGCTGGCATCCTGCCCCCGCCATTATCTGCATTCCTCAGCTATCCAACGTGGGGCTGGGTGCGGCCCCGGCCACGGGGAGGGGGCCGGCAGCGCCGTGGGGCAGGACACGGCCTCCTGCCCACGTCCCAGCCCCACCGGCTTCACGCCGGAGCCACCTGCCACATCCACGGGCTGCCTGCGGCGGGGAGCAGCCCCATGGACCCCCAGCCTCCCCCCAGGGAAGAGGGTCCGGGGAAGCGAAGCAGTCGGCACTCGCGAGGCCGGGATATTTCAGCAGGCAGAGAGCGGGCAGGGCAGGCAGCCTGGCTCCTCTGCCCGGCAGCCCACGGAGTCCCTCAGCAAGGCTGGGGGGGGACACCAGGGCGAGACCCCTGCCCCGGCTCGGCCACCGCAGCCGCAGAGACCAGAGAGAGGAGGCGGCGCTGCAACGCGTGGACTCGAGTGAACCGGAGGAATCCGAACAATATCCCCTTTCTTCAGCGCTCCCGCGGCGGAGGGAAGGAGCGGAGGAACCCTGATTAGAAACAGCGCTGAGGCGAACGCCCCCGGGGAGCCGAACCAAGGCACGGGGGTCGCTGTGCTGTTTGGGGCGGCCATCGCTCAGCCCGCCGTGGTTTGCCGAGAGAGGACACGAGCCACGCAGGGTTCAGCCTCTCCCCAACCCAACTACCAGCCACCACCAGTGCTTCAGTCACCCCGTGGAGTCATTTCTAAATGACTCCTCAACTCTCGCCTCGAGCCCGGGCTCCTCGGCCACGATGGAAATACCAAGGGCTGCAGCTCCGTTTCACCAACCATGCTATTTGGCCTCCGCAGAAGCCCGGGTCTGGCCAGGTTTCCAGCAGAGCTCAGCAATTCAGGACACCGGGACAGCGCGGCACTGGATATCAAGACAGGCCCCTTGAGATATCTCAAGAGTCAGGCACCCAAATTGCTCGGCTCTCTGGAAAACTCTGGCCTTCACATCCAACTCGCCTGTTAAGATGGAAATTAGGCGAGCAGGTAAGATAAAATTGCACAAGACCAGCCCCGCGACGGCCCCTGGGGAAAGCCAAGAGCCGGTTTTGTGTGACAGTCCCCTCTCCTCCGACGTCCGCCCGCTCCTTACCTGGTGAATCGGACTTTGCAGATGTTGCACTCGTAGGGCTTCTCCCCGGTGTGGGTGCGGATGTGGCGCGGCAGCTTGCCAGCCCCCTGGATCACCTTCTCGCAGATGGGGCACTTTTGGAATGCTTTTGCCCTGATCTTCTTCTCCACCTTCTGGGACCAGGACGGATAGACGTCGCTCTCGTTCGAACTGCCGAAATATTTCAAGTAATAATCCATGACCCCATCGTCATCCTTTCGGTCGTCCTCCCCGAGCTGCTGTCTCCCCACGGAATTGATCACTTGCCAATTGATCATTTGAGCAGCCAAGCCATCCACCTCCCTCGCATCATCCTCCGTCTCCGCTCCAGCAGGAACGAAGCTGGGAGAGTCGCCGGCTTCCTGCTGGTCCAGAGCCCCCCCCGGGGTCCCCTCCTCTTCTCCCGGTGTGGGCAGGCCACGGCCGCTGTAATGTCCGTTCTGAGAAGGTGAAAACAAGGAGCCAGGAGCCGCCGCCTCCTCCTCCTCTCTGTCCAGCCACATGGCCGGGTTGCTGTCAGGATCACAGTCATTCGCCTTTGGTCGTTCGTTTAGGGGGGCTTGCGAGTAGAAGTCTATGCCATTGCAGTCCGGCTCCTCCTCCTCCTCTTGGCCTCGGAAGTTCAGTCTCTGAAGGTCTCTCAACTCTGGGTTGGTCCACGGAAAGCTGCCTTGGTGGCCGTTGACGGGGTTGCTCTGGAAGAACTCCAGGTACTCTTTTGCTCTGAGATGGTTCCTTTGATCAATTTGATCTACTGTATCCATCTGGTCATTTTTGGCCAGAATCTTCCTGTCCAGGAGATCCGTGCAAACATCCCTTACCGCCGGGATCTCCAGCAGTGTGGCGGCGTTGAGGATGTCATTGACATTTGAAGTGCTGACAGTAAGGGTCGCGGTGTAAGCGAACTCCAGCAGAGCCGACAAGGCGTCCGCACTCACAAAGTCTATCTCATACACGTTTTGCTGGTCCACCACTAACCCTGAGGTGAAGAGCTTCTTGAAGTACTGGCTGCACGCTGCCAGGACGGAGCGGTGGGTGGGGAACTCCTGGCCTTCCACCAAGATGACCACGTCGCACAACAGCCCGTTGTTTCTCTGCTCATTCAGACTGCTGAGGATGTCGCTGCTGTGATCGGGGAACGGGATCCCTATGGGGCCGTCCACGCCACCCGCCATCTTCGATGCAAAAGGCTACGAGAGAAGAAGGAAAGCGCAATGAGTCACGGGGGCCTTGGCTGCTCGGAGGCATCACATCGCGCGGGCAAACTCCCAACGCAGAGCAGGCACCTGTCCGCCGACGCCAGCGTGCTCGGCAGCAAGCGCTAGCTATCGGCTTTCATGCCCTCTGCACCTCTCCGCATCTCCATCGAGTCCGCCGTCCTGCCCGGCACCTAAGACGTGCCTCCGGCAGCGGGTGAGGACGGGCCCGTGCTTACCTTCACTGCGGGAAGGTGGAGGAGAAACACAGCCCAGGTGCTCTCAAGCTAGAGTCTGGAAGAACAGCTGAATTAGCACGGATCTGGGCCAGAGCTAGCAAGCCTTGGCAAGGACCAGGGTTAATACAGCCAGACAGCATCTGGAGTGAGCTGGCAGGCCTGCCCGGCGTTGGGCTACCGTGCCTTGAGCCTCACCAGTGGACTCCAGTCCACCTCTGGGAGTATTTCCACTTCTACTGGAAAGGTCCCCTGCTCATTCAGCCTCGCTCTGCCCAGCCACACTCCCGATACACTCGCGTAACGGCTGGGAAAACCGTGCCCGGCGCTCGTCCCTGGGCTCCCAGGGTCTGCAGACACGCTCGGAGACGCAGGCAGGGCGCTGGCAGCGAGCGTCCTTTGGAAAGGGCACAGCAGCACGCTCAGCGCTCGAGGGCACCGGTGCGCAGGAACGGGGGAGCACCAACCACCCCAGCCTCCTGCTAAGGCCGTCTGACAAAGAGCCGAGCCTAAATGCTTAAACCCAAGGCGCTCGCTGCACCTTCCGCAGGAACAGGAGCCTCTGCGGCGGCCAGAGGGGAAAGGAGCCCGGTCTCACAAAGCCCCTGGCACCAGCCCCCCGCACCTCAGAAAGGCTTCAGCAGAAGCAGCAGTTTTTTCCAATGCCGAGGGTTTGTTTGGGAAAAGATAAAGAAATAAGTCCCCTCCTGACGCGCTAGCACAGCAGAAACGGATCCACTTGACTTTAAATACATCCTCTCTTCAAAGGCTGCAAAAGCCGGAGCGAGCCGAGCAGCGCGGCGCTGGGATCCCCCGGCGCCGGGAGAGGTGCACCGGGGCCAAACGCAGGCAAGAGCAAAACCCACCCGGCTTCCCCTGCCCCGACCGAGCCCCTGAACTCTCCCAGGCCCAGCCTTCTGATCCCCAAAACCAGGACTGACGTTTCCCTCCTCCCTGCCTCCAGCAGCAAACCCCTCTGCTCCTTGCAGCAGAGACCCCGTCCGCCTATAGATCAATGTATTTCCCCCCTCACCCCAAGCACTGGGATCATTAGAAGCTAAGACATCCGCACGTAAATAAATTGGTTCGCAAAACACCTCGGCCCAAGCCCACGTATCAAAGTCCCCAGTTTACAGATGGGGAAACTGAGGCACGGCAGGACAGATGACTCGGGAGCGCATCCAGCACAGCAGTAATTATACAGGAAGCAACTCCCAGCGCCGCGTTATAGCACAGGGATCTAGCAACCAGGTTGCAAAACAACGCTCACTTCCCGACACACACGCCTCCCCCTCCACCCCCATTCTGGGCTCGCTAGCCGGTTTCTCAGTAGTTTTTCCTATTTTCTTATTTTTAAAAAACTTCGTTAATCCAAGGGGAAAAAGGAATTTCTGCACCTTTTTGGTTTAGACAAAGAAAACACCGGAGAAGGCAGTTCCGAGTCTGCGAAACACCAATCGGAAGCAAACCCCTCGATATCAAACAACAGTAATGCACAAACCAGCCTTAAGCTCATCGCGCCAACGCGATGGGGGGGTCAGGGTGGGAGGGAGGAACCAGAGCAGCCGGGCGGGACGCGCAGGGCTGCCGGCGCAAGTCCTGCCGCCGACACCAAGCACCGGAGCAAGGCGGCTTCCCGAGACGCCCAGCGAGGGCCCCAACTCCAGAGCTGCTCCTGCAGCGGGAGGGTTTGAATTCCAAACCGTATTTCCCAGGTTTTTTAGAATAAAGGAGCTCCTAGGGAGGAGAAGGCTGCTTGATGGCCGAGCGCAGCTCGGGGACCAGGAAAGCCGGCACCGCTCCGAATTCGGGCCCCGGCTTCAGGCGTGACCTTGGGCAAGGTCACCGCATCTCTGTGTCCGTGGGGGGTTCCGAGGGACCCCCCCGGCCTCCCGAGCAGCCGGGCTACAACAGGGGAGGCCTCCGCTGCCTCAGCATCGCTTGCCCCGTTCCCTCCAGGGCAGCCCCAGCGCTCCCCAACCCCCCCAATCCGAGCCACCACGGCACACCGCTCCCCAAAAAAGGGGGTCCGATACCTCTGCCCACCCCCCAACGCGTCCCGGCCCTGCACAGGACATCAGCGCCTTTATCCCCCCCCTTTCCCCTCTAGGTTAGATGCTTTAGGAGGCTTCGCCCCCCCACCCCAAAGAGAACTCGAGCTGCGTGAAGCACTTTGAAGCTTCGGGCAATAGCTGAGCTCCATCGCCCACACAACCGGGCTTTGTCAGCTCCGGGGACCGGCTCCGGGGACCGAGGGGGGCTGGGGGAGCGAGTCAGGCTGGGCAGGCAAGGCCACCCCCCCCCCGCCCCGGCCAGGGGGCTGGGACAAGCGGCCGGACAGTGTGGGAACGGCTGCAGGGTCATGAGACTCGCCGAGGGCTGGCATGGAAAGTCGTACAACTTCGCAACTCATTCTCGCACAACACGCCCTTTGTGTCCCTCATCTGCGGCGGCCGAGAACGTCGAGGGGCAAACGAGCTGCCCCGAGCCCCCCAGGAACGGCTTCGGCACCCGGACGCTCGGCCAGAGGCTCAGCCCTTAAAAATCAGCCCTTTTCGGGGCGGCTGAACAGCCAGAGGTTTAAAGCCCGCGCAGGGCTGGGTGGCTCAGGGGATTAGTAACAAGAGATGGAGCCTTCCACCTTCACAGGTTCCAAAGGAAAACCAGCCCACCACCCGCCTGCGGTAGGAGCAGGCGCAGGGCGCAACGCCACGGCCGCGGGACGGGTGAAATCCACTTGGAAAGGTCCCGACGGCCAGGTGACAAGCGACAAAAGCCGCTGGCACGACGGCCAGCTAGTCCCCTCCTTGGCAAGGACAAGGTCTGAACGGGCCACCAAGGGGGAGCTTCAACTACGGACCTAAATTTCCCAGGCAGCTCTTTTCTCTCTCCTCACCCCCCGGCCGCTGCAAAGGCATCACACGCTTGTTGTCCCAGACCGCGCGGCTCTGCGGAGGTGCCACATTTCACCCCAAATCGCCCTCACACGGAGCTCGCGGCAGCTGAGGGGGCACCGTCAACTTAACATACGGTCAATGTGAAAGAGAGAGTTTACAACAATACCGGAGCTCTTGAATTTATTTACAGACCTTATTTACAGACCTGGCGTAACGCGACGCGCAGCCCTAACTACTCGGCTAACTCTGCATTTCCAAAATACCAACGCGACGGAGCTTCGGCTGTCCCCGGCTCCCCAGGTCAGCCCGATTCCGGGCAGGAAAAAATGTCTATTTTTGTGCGAGAAGTGCTGCTGAACACACGTACGAGCGAGGGAAGGCCTCTGCCTCCCCAAGACGCGGCAATCTCGGCCGTTCTGCGTCCGACTGGGTTCGCACCAAGGCCAACCGCAGTTCGGTGCTGCTCCTCCACACTACAAGGTTATTTCCTTAAGCTCGAGTTATCAACTCGCCCCTTTCAGACCTACCAGACCAACTGTAAAAGAGCAGAGCGTTAACCGAAACCCCTGAGCTTGCACTTCGCTCGCCTCGAGTCCAGCGGGATGTCACCCAATCGCTTTCCTACAGGAGTTCTGGAATTTGACATTTACATTCAAATGAGACGACCACATTAAGATGGGATCACAACCAAAAGCGCTGACAAAACACTGCTTAATTACTAGTTTTCCACATAACCTCAGTGGGTTTTTTTTTTTTCTTTTGCTTCTTTGCAGCGCTTTAAAGTTTAACTGGGTGGACAGAGGAACCCGAGGAGCTTAGGAGGGCTCTGAAATACACAGGTATGGGGTGGAAGAGCTACGTCACATCTGGTTAGCCGGGTAACAGCGCATGTTTTCAACGTGCTCTTCATCCGGAAAAGATCCCAAATCGCTTTACAAAGGCAGGGCCCTCCTCTCCCGCAGAGGTGCCACCCACTCCAGCAGCAGATGAGACGCTTGAGCAACACTACGCACCCGCTCCGGGCAGAAAGGGAAAATTATCATCGTCTTTTCCACCCAGCACGAGGCAAAATGGCTTCAGGGCACTGCTACAATCCACCGTGCGAGGTTTCCTGGGAATAACTGCGTTTTGGGCTACGGCACGTGGTTATTTGGCCTCTCGCGGCTCAAGGTACCCAAGGGATGGGGATCACAAGTTGCTCTGCCCAATTTCTTCGAGGAAATGCCCGCGTGACAGCGTCAGGGCAGACTTTGCAGCAGCACTGCTGTGTGCTGGAAAAGAATTATTAAAATAATGTTGCTATATAAAAAAAAAAAAGAAAAAAAAAAGAAGTCAGTGGTTTGCTGCCCAAGGCCCAAACATTATCCCAGCCCTCACTCACCACCGACTGGAGAAACGGGCATTTTTTCCCTATGAATAGCTCACCCCAATTACAGGTCACACAATGTAAGTCCTTGTCTCTTCGCTTTATATTTAGGGAGCGATCATCCCAGTTCCCCCCTTCCTTCTTCCAGCTGCACGGACACATCTGTAAGCCCGGATCCCTTGAGATAAAACGCAGCTCTCCAGCCATTTGGAGCGTGAGCCATCGTCTTCGCTGACACCAAGCTCTGCAACATCCCAAGGACAAGCCCGAGCAGGTCTCCCTCTGCCCAGGATACACCCTAAACTATGCAGAGGCCTTGGGAAACACACCTCGCACGCAGCAGCACAGAGCCAAAAAGGTGGGAAGACGGTAGGCAGGAGGAAACGAAGGAGGGTGTTTTGCCTGCTCGGGAGAAGTCACTATTTCAACCGCTCTACGGCGCTATTAAAATTCAACTGCTCTCTAAAAGGAATGCGCTGTCGGCAGTTTAGTGCCAAACTATCCGAATTATGTGGACCTGCAAAACAGATGCATGTTCTTGAGAGGAAGACCCTGCACATAAACAAACTGCACTGTATGAAAAAAAAAAATCAAGATAAAATAGAAGCACGGCGCCTCTTTTTTTAAAAACTAAATCTTCACCATTTCGGCAACGCGATGGGAAGAAATCTTGTGTGTTTAGCAGGTAATTGAGGCACCTACGGCAAAAAGAGTGAATTCAAGCTGTCTTATATCTCAACTGGACATCGCATCTGGGGTAAAACACCGGAGGACACACGCGGCATGACCAAGATCACGCAGCTATTGAAGTGAAGAGATCAGAGCAGGACGAACACCCTGGAAATATCTGCGGCCTCTCCGTGGACAATACAGCTCTGTGTCCTGCAAACGGGCATCCCCTCCAGCCCCCACACATCCCCGGCCGAAGGCACAGGCTCCGGGAAGCATCTTCTTCCCCACACCTCCGCCACGGCTCTCAACGCAGGGTCTCTGTTACCGCAGCTCTTATCGCCGGCTTCACGACACGAAGGCTCATCTAAGGAACGAGACCGACCGCATCACGAGGATTCAGGCTCCCAAACGGGCCCTGAGCTCCTGCTCACACAACCAGACCAAACTACCGCTCCGCCGGTTCCTCAAAGCGGTGTCGTTGTTTTGTTCGGATCCTTCCAAAGACCGGAGCTTTCCGAGCATCCCGCTTCAATATCTCAAACTGAACGTGGTCTAAAGCGGAAAAACAAACCGAGATGCCGCGACAGTATCCGACGAGGCAGCCCGAGCTCCTCAGTTACAGCAACGACCCTTCGTTTCAGTCCAACTCGATGAACTCGCACCACTATCAGGTAAGCAAAACAGTTGGAGCTTTCCTCGCCGCTGCCAGGTCTGACCTGTCAGGGAGGTTTGCCTCTCCCTACTGTCTAGAAATATATGCCTGGGCAGCAGAGGAAGCTCCAGCACAGAGTCAAGCCTTGTTCTAGGACTGTTTCACACCAAGCAGTTGCCCAAGGTAAAAGGAAATCCACCCAAAAACCTGCAGATCCATCAACCGCCGATCCTGCAGCACGGATCAACACCACCTTCCTCGTCTTAGAAGAGCCAAAGCACTTTACGAGCCATATATCGACAGGGAAGAAACACCTAACGCGCCGCAGAAACACCAGTCTCTGGGGCAGGACGCACGACGATTTAGGAGCAGAGAAGTTCAGACAGGAAAGGAGAATCCCACATCCTGCTACCGCTGCCAAGGGAACTCTGGTAGGAAGAGCACACGGTAATTGCTCCCATTGAAGTTTGGACGGAGCACTGGCATTGAACGCCCCTCGGACCCTCAACGAGCATCACGGGAACGTTAATGACCACAAGTAATAAAGAACCTTGATTTTTCTTTTGTATTAAAAAAAAATTAATAATAATTCCCTCCTCCCACAGCAGAGCACCTCAGCGGCAGGAGCGGTGCCAGGAGCTGGCTTTGCCGTGGTGCTCTCCTCTCCTCGGGCCGGCCAAAAGGGGCAGATCTGTGGAGCCGGTGGAGCAAGGACAACCCTCCCCCAGACGCCAGCCAGCCATTTCCTCGCTCGGGAACGGCTGCATCCTGTGCTCATTCAGAGGAGCCTGCGTAGGTCTGATATATTTGGCAGAGCATCTAAATCAGGCTGGAAGAGCTGCGTTGAAGAATTCGGATGAAGACGTCCCAAGCCCACGTTACACCAGCGTTTCAGCTCGGATATCGAACCGGGCTACGAAGGGACGACCACCAAGCCTCTCATGAAGGTGACACACGGCCCAGCAGCTCCTGGACAGACAGGTTTCGGGGGTAATTCAGCAACCTCCCTGCTACCTCCGGCAAACCGTGGCAGCTGATTGAAGGCATCCCCAAGAGACTAATTTAAATTTTACACCTCAACCCATTTCTAATCTTTTCAGTATTCAAAACTGCCCCCCTCCCAGCCCTTACCACCACGTCAGCGGCGAGAAGCGGCGAAGGAGAACTTCACCAAGATGCCTCGGTGGTGGAACAGCGACCGCTCGTGCCAAGCCAGAACCAGAGCAAGAGCAACCGGAACCGGGCTCCCGAATCCCTCCGGCAGCAGCAGGTTGCAAAGCAAGCAGCAGAAGAGATGGTGCGACCACAACGGAGCAGGGAGATGACGACTCCCCAGGTGGAGCCGGTCTCTGCGGTGCTGTTAGCAAGATGCCAGAGGTCTGGGATTCCTCATCACGCTAGAGGAAATCATTAGGGACACTGCCACGGAGCGCACCAGGAAGAAAAGGGCTCGCTGCTCTTCCTTTTCCAAAACTGCTTGAATTTAAGTGCTTTTCACATGATGGCCCAGAAGAGAGAGGATGTGCCAGATGCGGCTTTTTTCTCGTTGCACGGACAGCGAAAGGCCAAGTGCGGCTGAGGAAAGGGCTCACGACCACCACCTGGAACACCAAATCCGGGGTCTGACCAACGAGTTGACCCCTCAGCAATCGCACCCCCGTTTCTCTCCCTGCCTGCCCCGTTCAGGCTCCGCGTGTCGATCCAAGCTCTGACCTTGAAGCACAACCTCAACACAGAGAGCGTCACTGCTGCCGACCAGGAGAATTAAACCAAAACCAGCAAAGGGCAAGTCACCTGCAGCAGCGCGCAGGGCCCACTCCCGACACGTCCCGAGCGCTCGGGGAGCGGGGAAGCACTCTGCATCTCCCAGGACAAGGCCTACGGCTTTCACTAAACCTAACGGCATTCACCGCACAGAGAAGAGACACAGCGCAGCTCTGTCTCTAAAAATGCCAGTAGCTAACTTCCACAACTAAGAAAACAGACGAGGGATGACCAAACATCACGTTCCGCAAGACTGCAGATGCCTACCGATGCCGGGAACTGGGAAGGGGTTTCCTTCCAGGGCACAGCACAGCCTCGCGCAGCGCCCGGGGAAGTTCGGTTTCTGCTGCAGCATCAACTACCGGCAAAAAAAAACAGAAGTTGACTTAGACCTCGATAGACGGCAGTGGTCTGCTCCCGCCTGCCACGTCACGCGGTTGAAGCGCCGTGGCCCGGCCTCCGCCAGACTTGTTACGGCACATCCGAAAGAGGCGGCCACGGCACGGCGCGGCACAGAGCCTCCCCAACCTGCCACCCCTCCAAAACCATCCCGCGCCGGATCAACGTGCGGCCCTTTTCACCGCTGACAGCAACAACCAGGACGTACTAAAACTTCTCTTATGTTGCAAGGTTAGCTTGAACTGGTTACTCCACCCAGACCTCCTTGCCAATTTTCTCCTTTGTCATCAGAGACCGTATTTAATCCAGCAGGAATGTGCCGTGGTTCAAGCCCGTGTAGTCACGGACCCAAGGCCAGCGCGTGTCCCTTGAACTTGGGTGCGTGCAAGGGTTTACTTTCGTGCTAGAAGCCCCCTGTCACCGGCACCGTTGCTCTGCCTCGGGGTTTCTCAACACGATGGTCCCAAGTCTGTCGCACGAGGTCTGCGTGCTGGGTACCATCCGCCAGCGACCCGGAATTTCTCCGCGCTGAGAAGAAAGGAGCCACCATCCACCGAGGAGGCCGAGAGCCGCCCAGCGACGCCCGGATCCTGCAGCAAACCCACCTTCACTCCAGCAAGGCCGTGTGCGAGCTGCTCCCAGGCCTCCCTCCTCTCCTCAGCCGAGTCGCCGCAGCCTGCACACGCAGCCCTCGGCCTGCCGAAAACATCCAAGCATGGTTTACGGGGCCGGGAAGGCCGGGAACCCTTGCGTTAATGGAAGCTCCTTGCTTTGCTGCTGAAACAAACTCTTCAAAAGCCAAGCCCAAGTGTGCCCACGTGCCTGTGGCCGCAGCCCTCCGAAGGGTTTTCTCCCACATAGCTCCGCTGTTGCCGTACGGCAACAGAGCAGCTCCCTGCAAAACCACGGCGGGGGTTTCGGGAGATCCTGCAGAACACCGAGCTGTTCAGCCCCTCGTGCTCCGAAATACTTTAGAAAGCCTCAGAAGTTACACGCAAAGGGGAAAAAAAACCAAAACAAAACACGAAACTCTGTGTGTTTCAATCCCGGCTGAAGGACCAGCCCCTGCCTAGAAGCACAGTGGGTACGGAAGGGAAAGGTTCCTTTTTCAACTCGAAAGCCCCGTAGGCACCAAGATCCACGCAGAAATACGCTGCCGATATTTCAAAAAGGCACCATTTGGCCCCTTCGCCAACGGGAGCGACTGAAGACGCGTCAGGAAGAAGCAAAGCCGCCGCCAGCACTAACCCACTGCTCGGCAAAGCACAGGGGCTGAGCGGGGGCTGCGGGGCCACTGGCACGTCCCAGCCGCTCGAGGCCGGGTGAAAACGAGAGCTTCTGCGGGTCAGTTTTCCACCCTCCTCCCCTTCAGAGACCAGGCATGACCACAGAGCAGCAGGAGGCCCAACCCTGCGCTGCCCACTCCGGCCAAAATCCCCCCAGGTCACCACTGGCATTTTCCCCGAGAAAGGCCGACAGCATCTGCCCCTTCGCACCATGTTCCCCCCGCCCTGTCACAGCTTTTCTCCGTCTCCTAAACCAAGAGGACCATAAGAAGTGCTCCAATCCCAAATCCCCCCATTCCCACAGCCCTTCCGCAGCTCCCGTCCGTCTCCTGACCCGCTCCCTGCCCGCCCGGCTCTCCAGCCCAGCTCCCCCCACACCCACCCATCCCTCTCCCACCCCGCGGCCGTGTCACAGGTTCCCCTTCGCAGCCTCCGCATCCTCCCCCTCCGACAAGCCCGGCGTTTCCTGCCCCGCTCCCCCGCCTTCAGCGCTCGATGTCGGAGGTCTAGCATTAATCTAATTGCCTCAAATAGCACCTCGAAGGCCGGTTGTCGTTTCCACACCAGGAAGGTGGGGAAAAAAAAAGGAAAAAAAATAAAGAAGAATAAGATTGGAGTTTACTGACAAAGCAGAGCGTAGCGCAGGGCAGTCCCTTATGTAATTCCTAGTTTGGGGATAAACAGACAGCTCGTCTCGCCATTCTCCACTCCACGCGACGTGCAAAAGCGACTCCCAAGAGCAAGCACGCCACGCACTTCATCCCCGGCAACGCTGTCCTGCCGCGAAGCCCTTTCCCTTCCCTCCTCGGCGCACGACCGGGCAGCGCGGGGACGAAGGGAGGGAACGCTGAACCGATACCGCGTGTGCTCTGCCTGTTGGGGCAAGAGGCTCCGAGTAACTAGGGAGCAGCAACCTGTAGCTACAAGCCTACCTTCGACACTCGCCCAGCTCCGCGTTGGGTAGGCACTCAAGCAAACAAAAAAAGAAAAAAAGAAAAAAAAAAAAGCAATCTACTTACTGGTTTCCAGTTTGCTGGTGGGAAATAAGTAGGTGCACGAACCAGGAAGGAAACAGGGCGCACGGCTGCAGTTTCACAGCAGGCAAGAGGGAGTTAAAACGCAGCGCTGGGACGCTTGGGAGCATCCTCCGCTGTGGAAAAACGCAGGGCAGCAGTGCTTCCCGCAGCAGGGAGAGGATCTCTCGCGGTTTCAGATGAGCAGTACAGAACCGCGGGAAGAAAACGGTCCCGAAGGTGCTAACCCCTCGCAGGCAAAGAAACCACCCAGTAAGCGCCGGCACTGCGTGTTCCTGCCCGGGCCCTCACACCCTGGGAGGGCGCACGAATCTGTGCACGGCTTCGGAAAGTATTTGAGAGCGCGAGGCTGTCGTCAGGGAGATCACGCTCCGGACAGTCCGGCTGCACGCATTTTTTTAAGGGGTCGGTGAAGCAACGGCGTCGGAAAGCCGCCGACTGCCAGGGGATCTGCGGCTCATCTCACCGACGTGGCCTTGGCTCCCACCTGCAGCCACGGGGCAGCTCGCACCAGTTTCCAGTTTCTCGCACCTTGTCGCATTAAGGGAGGACGCTGATCCCTATAGTTTCCTTCCACCTGCAGCCCGGGGCCGCTGCCCGAGATCCCGCAGGAAGATTTAACAAGTCCCTCAGAGGGCCGGGTCTCCGGGGGGGAAGGAGCCCCACCGCGATTCGAGGCACAGAACGACTTCTGCTCCGTTCGCACCGTGGAAGTCGCGTCCGGACTCTGCTACAGGAGCCAGCACCGAGAGCGGGGAGGCAGGGAAACTGAAACTATGCGCGGAGGGAAGACGATACGGCCAGGGAGCTGGGCGAGAAACAATTGTCCCTGGATACTCGCAGAGGATCTGACCTCGTTTACTCCCGCTCTGACGTCCTACCGGAGCTCGTCCGGGCCAGGCGGGATGCTCCAGGCACAGGTATCGGGACGGAGACGCGGCTCACGCCGATCGGGAGGCAGCACGGAACACAAACATGTGCCTGTTTGGATCAAAGGGTCACGGGACTGGGTACAAACCCTCCTCTTCATCCTAGAGACTGACTGTCTTTCTCCCTTTCCCCGAGTTTTGCTCGACAAAAGGCTTTTAATTACAGATTGAAACCAGTCTCTTCAAATTTGAGGTTGAGAGCATAGTTAAGAGCAACTGTTTATTGCTTTGACTATGCAAGATAACGAGTAGGATTCTAATTGTTTGCCACAGAAGTCTTCTCTTTCAATAAATGCAGCATCCTGAGACTGGGAAAAAACCCTCCAGTGTCAGTTTTAATCAAGATTAAACCACAGTTCTCAAAGCGTTTAGGCTCCGTCTCAAGCACAGACCAGGAATTTCACAGGCCCCAGTTTTTAGGGGGGGACTCCAATCTGCAGAGTCAAAACCCGGCGCTCAGGCAGCACTTTATCCGTCAAACGAGGTCTCACAGCACAACCAAACTATCACAGCATCGCGACAGAAGCATAAATTTCTTCCCCGATTTACGTCCCATGCCAACGTCCGGATTCCCACGCTGGGAAAACAACTGTAATTTTCAATTCTGCTTTAAAAGTCACAAAACACAAAGCGAACCCACCGCATTCTCTGTGCCAAATTAATTCCACCCAGCCGCAGCTGGCCCAGCACCTCTGCGACGCAGAGCTCCTTATCAAGCCCACGATACGGCTAAAGATCATCAGACCCAGTACCACAATGCAGCAAGATGCGTATATGAGCAAAAAAAGTAATAAATTTAAAAAAAAAAAAGGGCCTAAAAAGAGTTGCAGAGCAGCAGAAAATGAAGAACTACTTTCATTCACCACCAAATTTATTAAGAGCTCATGCCTTGCAAAACCCTCCCCTGAGTTACTAACGCAATTAAGGCTTGGTGGAAAAATCCCACCATCTCACCCGTGTTTGGGTTGCGCCTCTTCACTCCCTCCTTCCCCAGAACAAGCCTAAACAGGGGCCAGAATGAATATTAAACGAGAATGGCTCCTCTCTAATAAACTGCTCGGTTTCTCTCTGTCTCTCTCTCTCTTTTTTTTTTTAAAAAAAGTTGTTTAAATACATCTCCAACAACCCATCAGAACTAAGCCAGCCCATCTCTTCCCGATCAGCCTCCAGGAGTGCCCACATACTGCAATTTTCAACCAGGACCAGCAGAAACATTCAGAAATAAAACATTTCCTTAAAAAAAAAAAAAACAAAACAAAACCAAACCTCCGACACTTTTGAAAATGACGGGATGACCTTTTAGCTCCGCTGCGACGCTGCACACAACTCCAGCCCTCATTAGGTTGTAAATTCTTCCAGGCAGAGACCTTCTCTACCCACGTCTATAAAGCACTTATATAAGAAGTTATGATTTTTGATAGCCGAGACAATTAAGAGCACAGGGAACGCGGCTAATCTTGAACTTGGACCAGCAGCAAACTCTTACCAAGAGTCCTTGAGCCCAGAGAAACTTTTGCTGCCCAGCCTCCCGCTGCCCCGCCGGTCGGAGGGTCTCCAGGAGCCGAGAACGCGGGGGAGCCAGGCGAGGCACGAGCAGTCGCATCGGTTGCCGGCGTGCGACAGGAACTGTTGTTTTTGACATCCAAACACCGGGATTTAAAAGTTCTGGTAAGAGGAAGCCCCAGGTGCCGGGAGTCCCGCTCCACGCGCGGGTCCGAGGGCTCTTCCCGCACTACCGAAACAACGCAGCCCTTTCCCCCGGCAGCAAGCAGCTCGCCTCCCGTTTCAGACCACGGTCACCGCAGCAGTCCGCCCGTGACTTTGTCTCCTGCCACCGGCCTCGCAAACGCAGCGTTCCTGGGGACGCTGGCAGTAACCTTCAGCTCTACCTTAGGAGCTTTGGGTACCTGAAGGCTCGATTCCCGACCCGCTGCCTCAAACCCAAGAGCCTCGAGGTGGGGGACGGGGAAGGCAAGGAAGCATCATGGCCCCGGCCGAGCGGAGAGGCCTCCCCTTCGCCGTGAGCAAGGGATGCTGCCCCTCATCTCACCCTCCCCAGCACCTCGCCAGCCTCCACCGGGGCGCAGGTCCGGCAGTGGGGAGAGAAGCTTATCCTGCCCGGCTCTTCCAGGGCAGCCCTCTCCGCAGGGCCCAGCCGACGGCTTCCAGGGCCCCAGCCACCAAGGGGGGGTAGGGGAGGGGGGGGATTATCACTGCGAACCGCCACCGCCTGCCCGACCTCCCTCTCCCCCCTCTGCGCACGGGGGTGGGTGCGGAGCCGGCCGGGGGGAGATAAGGAAGGGGTGGGAAAGAAAAAAAAAAAAAACACACCCGCAGAAGGAAGCCAGGGAGAGCCGGCGGGCCGGGCCGGCCTCCCCCCGCCCGGCAGTGACGACCTTGGGGTGCTCGGGGACAGGAGGGGGAGCCCCGGCGGGGACGGGCGGGAGGGAGCGGCCCGGCCCGGCGCCCCCGCACGGGTCGGCCCAGCCGCGGCCGGGCTGGCAGGACGCACGCCCCGGGGGACCCCACCCAGCGGCCGGGCCCCCCCCCCTCGCCGGGTCGAGCCAGGCCGAGCCGCCCCCCCCGCGGCCCGCTGGCGGCGGGGCCCACAGGGAGCCTTGGCCGGGCGCCACGACCCCACCCCTTCCCCCGGGCGGGCCGCCGCCAATGGAGGCCGGGCGGGGGAGGGGGCGGGGGGCGCCGAGGCGAGGTCCCGGCCCCGCGGCCGCCGCCCGGGCCCCCTCGGGCAGGGCAGGCCGGGGCCGGGGCCGGCGCCGCGGCCGGGGCGGGGGGCGCGGGCCCGCCCGGGGAGGCAGCGCAGGCCCCGCCGCGCCTGTCCTCGGCCACCCCGCACCCCGCGCGCCGCCCGCCATTGGGCCGGGCGGCGGCGGGCGGGCGCGCAGGGCGGAGGGCGCGCCCCGATTGGCCCCGCCCGCTGCCCATCAACACGCCTCCCACTCGCCGCGCGCGCGGGGCCCGCTGGGAAACGTAGTCCGCGCGCCCCCTCGCACCTGCGGGGCGGCGCGGACGCCGGACTACAACTCCCAGGAGCCCCCGCGCCGTGCCCCCCCCCCCCGCCCCGCAGGGCCCTTCCCCCCCCTCCGCGACCCCCCCCAGCACGGCCCGGCCAAGTACAACGTATGCAGGCGGGGGGGGGAGCGGGGGGGGGGCAGCTGCCCCGGCCCGGTCCCCCCGGCCCGCAGACCCCCCCGCCCCCCTCTCCAGCCGCCCCCCCGCCCCCGCCCCAGTGCTGCCCCCGGGGGTGGGGGGGGGGGTGTCGGGCCTCCGCTCCCCCCCCCCCCCCCCCGCCCGACCCCCGCCCGCTGCCCCCCCCCTCCCCCCGCGCCCCCCCGTACCGGGCGGGGGCCGAGCGGTCCGAGCGAGCGGAGCTGGGCCGGGCCGTGCCGAGCCGGGCCGGGCCGAGCCGTGCGGGCGGGCGGAGCAGGCTCTGGCCGCCCCGCGGGAGCTGCTCGCCGAGGCCCGTATGCGGCTCCTTCCTGCTCCGGCCGGGGCCGCCCCGCTCTTAAAGGGGCCGCGCGCCGCCCCCCCCCGCCCGCCCGCCGCCCCCCCGCGGCCGCCGCCTCGGGGCGCAGCCTCCCAGCCGGGGGGGGGCGCCCCCCGCAGCGCGCGGCTCCGCGCGGGGGGAGGGCGGGGGCGCGGGGCCCCTTTAAGAGCCCCCACGGCCCCCTCACCCCCCGCCCCGCGCTGCGTGGGCCGCTCCCCGCGCCCCCAGAGCCCCCGGCCCCCGGGTCACCGCCCCGGCCCCCCGCGTGTCACCCCACAGGGCGCCTCCCCGCGCCCCCGCCCCCCCCGTGTCACCCCACAGGGCACCCCCCCGCCCCCGGACCCACCCGTGTCACCCCACAAGGTACCTCTCCGCGCCCCCGGCTCCTCCCCTGGTCACCCCCCCCGCGTGTCACCCCATAGGGCACCTCCCCGCGACCCCAAACCCACCCGTGTGTCCCCCCCCGCTCCCCCAGGCCCACCACGCGTCACCCCACGGGGCACCTCTGGGTGCCCCCAGCCCCCCCCATCACCCCGTGTCACCCCAGCCCCCCTGCACGTCACCCCTCCTCCTGCCCCCCCCTCCCGTGTCCCTCAGGACCCCCCCACGCTGGGAAGGGGCCACGAGGGAAGCCCTGCCCAAGGTCAGCGGGGGGCTGGGAGCCACCCAGCAGGGACAGGGGCCAGGACAAACCCCCCGGAGCCACCAGGCCTGCCCCAGGGGCGGGGGCGGGGGGGACAGACATGGGGACCACGACAACAACGACAGCCCCCACCCGCAACCGGAGCACCAGATCCCTCGGAGATACCCACTATTCCGCTCCAGAGTGAACGGCTCCTTAAAGCCTGTTTCCCGCAGGTTGCCAGGTTCATCCGCATGGAAGAGCGGCTGCCGTGGGGCACCGGCCCCGGCAAGAGTTTAGGGAAGATTTTCCATTAATTTTTATATTTTTTAAAAATTATTATTAAAGGAAGAGAGAGAGAGAAAGAAAAGACAAGACTTTGCTCAAGCCCCCCCGGGGGCCTCGGCCCAGCCCACCGACCAGCGCCCCCGGGATTCCCCATTTCTCCCCTTTTTTCCCTTAAATAACCCCATGCAGCCCCTCACAGGGGCACCGAGCGCTCCCCCCCACTTCGCGCTGCGCCCCCACGGCTGGTGGGAGCCCTGGGGGGGGCCCCGAGGGGTTTGGGGGGAGGGGTCGGTATCATTCACCCCATTCTGCAGGTGGGGAAACTGAGGCCGGGCAGGGAAACCCAGCTGTAAGCCGTGACTGAGGGTCCCTGGGCCCCAACACCACACCGGGGCGGGGGGGAAGGGGGGGGGGGAAGGGGGGCTGGGGTGGGGGCCCCCCAGGCTGCACCCCAGGGCCGGGCCCTGCCATGCGTCGGCGGCCGCCCGCTCGCCGGCTGCTTTCGCTTTCCCCCGCCGCGGCCGGGGGCACGCCCAGAGCCCCCCCGCCCAAAGATGAAGCCCCAGCGCGGCCCCCCCGCCCCCCCCAAAGGCCCTCCCCACACCGGGGCCACCCCAAAACTGCCTGCAACACGGATACGGAGAGCACCCGCGTCTGGGGGGGGGGGGGGGGGGGCGGGGCCCAAACACCCCCATCCTGCCCCACAAAAGCAGGGGGGGGGGGGTACCCCTTCCTCCAGCCCCAGCCAGCCCCCTCCCTTCCTCCCTGCACCCCCAAACCCCCACCATGCCGCAGGGGCCATGCTGACCCCCAGCCCGGGGATCCCCCCCGGGACCCCCCCCCGGGCTCCCCAGCCAACCTCACCGAAACCTGCCGCAGCTCCCGTGGGTGCAGCGAGCTTATCCAGGTCTCTGCAGGACAGCCCGGTCCCCTGGGGGACCCCGAAGCACCACGAGAAGCAAAACCGGGACCCCCCCAAAGCGCCGCCGCGGGAGCTCCGTGTCAGGGACCCCTTGGGGGGGGGGCAGCACCCAGAGGGGCACCCAGCGCTGCTTCCCCAGAGCCCTGACATCGCTAACGCCACACGAACGCTGCAAAATAAAGCGATTTTTTAATTCTGGGCCCAATTTCGACGCGGCCACGGCCGCCCCAGGCTGGCGCAGCCCAGCTTCGCCTCTCCCCGCTTCTTTTCACCCCAAATATTTACAAGCCGTAAATATTTCACCCTAAATATTTCCGAGGCGATCCCGGCTCCCCTGGGGCAGGATTTGGGGCATCGCACCGTCCTCAGACCCCGCAGCTGGAGCTGCCTCGTGCCAAGATAATCCCATTATCGCCTGCTTCCGCTGGAGGCAGCCGATGGGCAGCGCGGCGAGAGCCACCGGCGCATCCCGGCACCGCCGCGACCGCGTCCCCAAGCACGGTCAGGGACATCGCTCCCGGCCGGGCAGGACCCGCCGGGGTTCCGGCTCTGCAGGGGTTAAAGCCACTCGGGGCGCAACCAAGAAGAGAAAAAGGCCTGTAAAATGTAAAGTGCCATTTATTTTATTTTATTTTTTTTTTCCCTTGTGATGAAAAGATCGAGTTAAAAAGAAAATTGCACCAACAAAACGCTCGACACGCTTTCTCCTCCTCCAAAACCCAGCACCAAAACCAACTGAAAATATCCCAAATCTTTAGGAACTCTCCCCGTTCCCCACCTTCTACTTCAATTTAGAGGCAAAAACCAGAACGACCAGCACCCCCACAGCTCCGGGGGGCCCTGCCCAGGCATGAGCTGACCCAGCAAGCACAGACCCCCCCCATCCCCAAATTTAGGGTCCCCCCCCCCCCGGGTTTGCCTTGGGGGGATGCAGCTGCCCCCGGCGCGTGCCCCGAGCAGGGCAGGGCCTTCACCCTTTGCTGGGGAAGGGGAAAGGAAGGGGGTACGCGGGGTTTGGGGTTACCAAGGGAAGGTGGTGGCTTTTGGGGGGGCTGGCACGGTGGGACCCGAGCGCAGGCAGAGGGGATGTCAGCTGCCAGCCCAAAGGGGCAAAAAAAACAGCCCGAAAAGAAGGAAAACGCACCAAAAAATCCCACCAATATTCCAAAATCCTCTTCTCACGGGGGGCAGAGCCCCGCGCGGGGGGAGCAGGGGAGCGAGTCACCCCAAAACACATACACGGGGCAAAGGGTGCGACGTCCCCGCCAGCCCCACAGCACGGCGGGTGGCAGAGCCCTGGGGGGGCCGGGCCGGCCACCACCGGCCCCAGGGGGCTTTGACCGTCAGGCCGAGGTGGCCTTCGGAAAACCCCACGGCCCCGGGACGACGTGGGGCTCGCTGGGGGGGTTCATCCCCTCCCCCCAACACCCAGCCTAGGCACCCCACATCTCCCGGCCGAGGGGAGCGGGGGGCTCCGGCGGGGAGCCCTGGGGCTCGGCTACAGCCACGGCGGCCGAGGCCGCTCGTGGGGTGGGCGAGAGGCGGCTGGAGGGGGAAAACCTGCAGCCTGGAGGGGTCTCGCCCCTCCCAGGCCCCCAGGAGATGGCGGGGGCAGGAGATGGACGACCAGGCGCTGCCTCCCGCCCCTCCGCGCTGGAAGGAGCCAGGGAAGGACAGCCCGGGCCCTCCCCTCGGCACCGAAAGCCACGGCTGGCCGGAGAGCCGCGGTCCCGGGGAGCCGCTCCGGCACCCCCCCGCAGCTCCCACCGGATCCCCTCCCGCAGCGAGCCGAGAGCTCGGCCTGCGCTCAACGGATTGAGACCCTTCACTAAATATCCAGTGCGGGACCAGAACAGGCTTCAAACCAACCGTTTAACAACAAAACGGAGAAAATACAAATCTCTCCTCTCCTCCACGCGCCGACGGGCTGGGGGGAGCTCACCGCTACGCCGGCTTAGCCATAAACCATCCCACAGACCTCCCCGCGGCCCCGGGCAGCGACGCTGCTTTGGGCCACCCCGGACAGGGCTTCTCCATCCATTCCTGGTCCCACTGATTTCTCCGCCCCAGAGCCCACATGAAAACCAGGGAGGAGGCGAAGCGTTTGCTCTGCGTCCCCATCCCCTGCCACCGTCTCACACACACATGCAAGCGTGCACACACACACACACACACACACACGATTATTTTCCTTTTTTTTTTTTTAACCCAAGTGAACATGTTTCCAAAAAAAAAAAAAAAAACAAAGAGAAAAATTAATATAAGCAGCACCACAATTCCCAAGTGTCAGGAGCTCCAGAGCTGGAGCAGAGGCCTGGAACACCCCCACATCAAAAACCAACCCCGCTTTGGCCGGGGGTCGGCCGCTAAAGACGCTTCCGAGGGGACGGTGCTTTGCCGCTGGGCCGCGAGGCGAGAGGGGGCCGGGGAGAAGGAAGGAGGGCAGTTCTGTCATTTACTGAAGGAGAGGAAATGGTGACAGAGGCAGATGTACTGACACCAGGCGGTCGGCTCGGCCCTCACATGGCAGCGCGGGTGGGCGTGCTGGGCTGGTTCAACCGCAGCGTTCTGCACAGCCAGCCGGCGAAATCCACCTCCTCCACTTCGGAGCGTTTGATGAAGGTGTGACTCTGAAAGCGAAGGGAAACGGGGTTAGAAGCATCGCCGCCTGCTCCCCAGCTCCCAAAACCCGGCCCCAGCTCCCAAAACCCGGCCCCAGCCCCGTGCCGTGGGCTACACCCTGGAGAGGCGAGAAGATCCTGGTGCAACAGCTGAGGCAGCGAAAGCAAATTTTGAGAAGTGCTTCGCTCCTCGCAGCCCTGTGGTTGGGTTTTTCAGCCACGCTGTCGACGCACAGGCACGGGAGCGAGGAGGGTTTAAAGGAGAGCAGAGCCCGCGCGGAGACCCGACAGGCAGAGCGAGGTGCTGCAGCTCCCGTGCTCCCCGTGGTCCTCGCTTGCCCCCGAACGGCCAAGCCTGCTGCCCCGGGCAGAAGGCAGCGGAGAAGCACGGGCAGGACAGGACGGCGTTGGCGCAGGGGCACGGGGCCACAAGGACACAGGCCACTGCCTTGGCAAGGGCTGCGCGGGACCACCCGGACATAGCTCAGCAGCTCAGCACGATACTGAGGGGGAAAGTCAAGGTCAACATGGTTAAACTGGGCCATAGAATGGGTTGGGTTGGGTTGGAAGGGACCTTAAAGATCATCCACTTCCAACCCCCTGCCATGGGCAGGGACACCTTCCACTAGACCAGGTTGCTCAAAACACGGTCCAACCTGACCTTGAACCCTTCCAGGGATGGGGCAGCCACAGCTTCTCTGGGCAACCTGTGCCAGGGCCTCACCACCCTCAGAGTGAAGAATTTCTTCCTTCTATCTCATCTAAATCTCCCCTCTCTCAGTTTAAAGCCCTCTCCCCTTGTGCTGTCACTCCATGCCCTTGTCACAAGTCCCTCTCCAAGTCTCTTCTAGGCCCCTTTAGGGACTGGAAGGCCGCAATAAGGTCTCCCCGGAGCCTTCTCTTCTCCAGGCTGAACAACCCCAACTCTCTCAGCCTGTCCTCATAGGGAAGGTGCTCCAGCCCTCAGATCATCTCCGTGGCTTGAGCAGGTCCATGTCCTTCTTGTGCTGAGGCCCCAGAGCTGGAGGCAGCACTGCAGGGGGGTCTCCCCAGAGCGGAGCAGAGGGGCACAATCCCCTCCCTCGCCCTGCTGGCCACGCTTTTGATGCAGCCCAGGGCACGGGTGGCTTTCTGGGCTGTAATCCCACATTGCCGGCTCATGTCGAGTCCATATATTCATCTCCATCTGCCCGGCTTGGGAGGCAAAGGTTTGTCCCGCGGGACAGCGTCAGAGCCAGGCAGTTCCCATCCCAGGCTCCGCATGGGCTACATGCCGCCTTTGAGGCAAAGGGGAGGGAGTCGCTCCCTCTCCCGGGCTCTACTCGGCTCATCTTAAGCTCAGCCTGGGAGTTTCCAGCCTTTCGAGCAAGAGAAGCACAGGGGGACGGGGCAGCAGTTTGCGGATCTGGTGCCACCCCACTGTAGGAAGAAAACTGCTCTCCCCACTTACCATCAGCATCTTCAGATCTGCCCGTTCTGCTGGATTTTTAATTAAGCTGAAATGAGAAGAGAGCAAAACCAGCACTG
Organism: Phoenicopterus ruber ruber; assembly: GCA_009819775.1. Lineage (NCBI taxonomy): Eukaryota > Metazoa > Chordata > Aves > Phoenicopteriformes > Phoenicopteridae > Phoenicopterus > Phoenicopterus ruber. Next base: position 2,655,581 of record CM020240.1, read on the forward strand.
AGACATTTCTTGTGGGAAACCGGTTATCCGGCTGGAGAGGTCTCCAGCTTCACCGAAAAGCCACTTGGTCTCCCGGCTGCTTTCCCCGGGAGCCTGGCAGCGCGGAAATGGCTCGGAAGGCACCATCTCCAACAGCCCCGCTCCTAGGGAGAGCTGCGGGATCCGCCTCTTCTAGACCGTGCGGGATCAACCGCGCGCCCTGCAAAGGGAGAAAAGGACCCAACGTTTGGCAGGGAGCAGGGATTTTTGTAACGTCCGATCTCTGGGATTTAACGGGAGCTGCGGCAGCATCTTCAGGTGTCCCCCCACCGCATGAGAAGGCCGGGAAGCCGATGGTGTACCTACACCCGGTGCCTGCGAGGCTGCCGGGGCTGTGAGTCACCCCACAATCTGCTCCACCATCCCCCTGCCAGGCTCACATTTAGAAGGTGCTGGGATACTGCAAAGCATCACCGCAAATAAACTGCTTTTATTTCAACCCTTCCCAAGGGAGGACTTCCCAGCACAACGCGGGATCACACTGCAGCCAGGGAGAGATCACCTACGGAGCGTGGAGAATACTGCGGAGCGCTTTGGGCGGAGCGGCAGCCTGCAGAGCTGTCAGGGAGCGCTTGCAGGCCTCCACCTTCAGTCGCAAGCAGAAATCCTTACCATTTATTTACAAACTCCTGGAAATCTTGCGTGAAAACTCCGTTCGGCAGCTTGGGAGGTGGCTGCAGAGAGAAGGAGAAGGTTTTTCTGCATCACTGTGTGTTAACGGGTCAATAGGCAGAGTGTCACCTACGGTCTTGAATGAGCTGCAGAAAAGCTGTGCTCTACAGCTATCCTCCTCCTCCTCCTCCTCCAAGCTGCCCTTTGCAACCGGGAGTTGCTCCCCGCCATCCCTTACGCGGGGAGCGCGGGGCTGGGCTGGCAGCAAACCGCTGCCCCAGCAACACGCGCAGCTGGGGGGACCCCGCGCTGAATCACCGCCGGAGCTGGGAGACGGCAATCGCAGCGCCACAATCCCGGGCACAGCCTTGCAAAGCTCAGCTCCGGCAACGCCTACGGCGCATGAAGCCGATCCAGAAACGAGAATTGGGGGTCAACTATCACCTTGGAAGGGGAAGCGGCTCTTTCCACTTGCTGGTGGGACGGACCCCACCTTAAAAGTCTGGTAGGACATTTCAATCTGGGATTTTAGCACTGGTCACCCTCATTCAAAGGGCTTCATCTGAGAAAACGCGCACGACAGAGTTCGCCCTTTGCTGATCTAGGGAGGAGCGCGTCTGAAGCGGCCGGTTGCAGAAGGAGCAGGTCATTACAGCCAAGAGCTCCCCTCACTGCGCTCCTCTTTCAAGGGTATTATGAACTTCCCCCTGCAGAGCCTTATTCCAAAACCAGAGATGCTTTTGCGACACAAAGAGATGGGAAGAGGGGACGGGAGAAGGGAAGGATGTCAGCACAGCTCAGACGGGCTCTCTATGGAAAAGCCCCTGTTCAAGCAAAGGTTTCGGAGCCCACCCTGACTCAGCAGAGCGGACACGACACTGTGGTACCTCGGGGAGCCCAGCAGAGCCGATGGTAAAGAAATACCCACCTCATTAACTATATAATCCAGCAGTTCAAAGATGGCCATCGCAGGCCGGCTGTCCATCCCATGGCCTGCGTGGTTAAGATGACAAAAACAGTGGTGAGAGGCTGTTCGGGGACAGCGAGGGGCCTCATTTCGCGTGAAAAGCACGTGTGCTGCGGGACTTTTGCTGGGAGAGGCAGAGGCAACCCGCTTGAACTGGCTTGCGGTTCAAAAAATAACAAAGAGTAAACCAAAACGCATTCCGAAATTTCAGATTTCTTTCACCGTGCCTACAGTCCAGATTTATTTCCCAGCTTGGAGCATTTGGAGAGTACCAGACCATCTGCTGTGGCAGGCTGGCAGCGCTTCTAGAGCCTTCTGCTTCCCAGCAAATGGCTCAAGCAGAGCCTCCTTCAAACCCCCGCGCCGGTTTGGTACTTCTATGAGAGCTCCCAGCAAAGCTGCTCCCAAAAAGCTGCCCGTAGCTTGAAAGGAACCTGTCGGCAGCACGGGCAAAGCCTGAGGAGCCACAGGGGCTGTGACAGCGTCCCTCAAAGCGTCTCCTCCAAGGGCTCCACACCCCGCAAGCCTGTGCCGTCCCCAGCACGGGGGGCTTCGCTGCGCGGCTTGAGCCTTCCCACAGGAGGGTGTAAAACCAGATAAACTGAGCTCTTCAAAATCTTAATAGACCCTGGTTGGCCTCCTGAGAGCAATCTCCTCACGTCCCCACGCAAGACCAGACTCCTGCCCGCGCTCGTTCGGAATGACAAACCTCCGCGGTGGAGCGGATTCTGCCAGAGCGTTGACACGGCTCCATCCGCTCCGCAGAGAGGGGCCTCCCTAAAACCACTCACCTCCCCGCCACAACCTCATCCAAAGCGGCCTTTGGCTAACCCAGCCACACCGAACAAAACCCGACCCCTTCTCCCCCACGTCTGCGTGTTGTTTCCAATGCATACGACAGCCCCTACCACTGACGGGGCGTCCTGGGGGCCTGGCCCGCGGCGAGATGCTGTGAGACTCTCCCTCTGCCCCGTCCACCACAGGACGGCCAAATATTGCTTCCAGTTCCTTGGAGTCTGGCGGGGGGATTGGGTACCTTCCGATAGACAGCTCCACTAACGACAGCCCCATGCTCCAGATGTCGGACTGGACCGAGTAGTGGGTGCCCTGCAACCGCTCGGGCTGGAAGGAAAGACCACAGAAACACAGGCTGACACAGAACATCAACACGCAAAGTCATAAATGTCACGGCACGGAAATGAAATAGGCGAGACTCGACGTCCTGACGGCCTCTCCATCTCAGCTCTCCACCCCTCTGGGGACAGGGCTGTCCCAAAGGGGTCACGCGCGAAGGGGATGCGAAAGAAAGATCGGGTGCAAACATAAAGCACTCGGATGCATCGAACCAACAGCTACAGTCGAGCAGCATTTACAGCTGCTTATACTTAGGAGTCCAGAGGACCCAGTCGGAATCTATTTCTCTGTATGCCGAGATCTAATAACTCAAGTTATTAACAAACATTTTTCTTCCCTGCTCATTCCTGTTAATACCCAAGAGGAATTTGAGGAGCAGAAAACCCACTCTAGGCTCTTACCATTGAACAAAACCCAAAAATTAAATCAATCAATGCGAGTCATCCGTACCGGCAGCTCTGAGTCAGCTGTGCAGACCCGGTGCCCGAGCGCACAGGAGATATTATTTTTAAATAGCCACTGCCTAACTATAACTGGACTTGAATAACCATTCCCAAAATACGAGAGCAGCTCAGACCTCAGCCCAGAAGTCCGACGGCTTCCCTAACACCCCGCCGCTTGCTCCCAGCCACGACCGCGCGGGGAGAAGACCCCCGCTACCCTCTGCCCTGCGGCCGGCAGGGCCCGGGTACTCGGGGCCAGCCAGGAGGCAATTTTATCCTTACGGGCGCTCTATTATCTGCAGCTGAGCCAATGCCGATGACGATCCTCATTTAAAGGAGAGGCACGATCAGCTCCTCCTGCAGTTCGCTCTCACTGGCTGACTCCAGTTTGGCTTTAATCTCCCATTAGCCTGTACCAAAACCCAGTTGCGCTAAACTGGTTTTACCCCCATTTTGCCAGCAAGCGCACGTGGTCAAAGCAGAGGAGCTGCGTGTACCAGCACCCGCGTCCCCTCCGCACTCGCTTTTTTGGACGGAGCTTTGCATACAGAAAGTGGTTTTGAACCCACAAACACTCGCCAAAATAAAATATGGAAGTATTTGTAGGATCCGAAACGTCTTTCCCTGCAAGTCTCTGCACTCCCACGTGCGCCGCTGCTAGCCGGGCACAGGTTGGAGCCACCAGGACACAGACTCCTCGGAGGACGCGGAGGCATCTGCTCCTCCGGCACGGCACAGCGCCTTGAAGCGCTGGGCTCGCCCTCGGCGCGAGCCAGGAACGGGGCAGTCCGGATGAGGATGGACACACAGAGCAAAACCGTGAGCGAATCGGACACCACATAGCGATTCTGTAAGAGCCGAGTTGAACCCAAATTGTAAAGAAAAAAACCCAGCCGAAAGCTGAAAGGAACTTACAGACATGTAGGACCGAGTTCCCACAAAAGAGTTTGCCATGGAGTCAATGAGTTGACCGCTGACCCCGAAATCACACAGCTTAATCTCTCCTCGAGAATTAACCAGGATGTTAGAAGGCTTCACATCTGGCAACAGCAAGAGAGAAGAGCGTAAATGCGGCTCTAGGTAAAATACAGGGCTCTGGTACCGCAGGCAGTTATTTTTAGGTTCCTCCTCTCACCTCTGTGCATGATTTGGTGCTTCTCTCTCAGATACGCCAAGCCTCTCAGAACCTAGAAGAAAACCAAAGAGACGATGAGATCAGAGCTGGGGAGGGAAGTGCTCTCCCTTCGGCAGGACACGTTGCATAAACTCCGGGTGCTGCCCCGCTGCAGCTCGGCGAGGAAAGCCGCCCCGTAGCATCCACGCGTTTCAGGGTTTGCAGTCTGTCACCAAGTCAAGCACAGCTCTTGGGTCAACCGCCCGAGAAAGCTTCTCCCAAATCTTCTCCAGAAGAAGTTAACACCAGCCGGGGTCGGAGCTATGGCGAGCGGTTGGGAAAATGCTTCCCCCGCCCCTCTCGCACACACCACCGCCTCCTGCCTGAGGTCAGGACGGGAAAGCGCGTATGGGGAAACCAAGAAAGCTTCCTAAGGCAACACGAGCATTATTCCCACACTGTGCCCAGCAAATCCTTTCTGGAGGCCTGAAGAGCCACCGTAACTCACCGCTATACTGACTTTCCCCAAGATCTCCTCGGGAATTCTTTTGGCTTCTTTCAACACTTGATCCAAAGAGCCGCCATCCTAAAATAAAGAACATCGAAATGACCAACACGCCGATCCCCGGCAGGAAAACAGAGCAGCTGGCTGCACAGGCAAGCGTGCCCAGGGGGGCAAGGGGTATATACGCAGTACACAGCACCCCCGCTCAGCCGTCTGCGACGCCTCAGCATCGAGCACACGCCTTTTACAGCGAAAAAAAAAGAGATATCTGGTGATCAGAGCCCAAGCTTCTGGCTGAAAACTATTTTAATGCTATCTTCTATCATGTCTACTTCTTGCTATTAGCTCTTAGCTTCCTTTCCACCAGTGGTAAACACAACGATGATGGTGTCAGCGCTGATCCGGGGGAGCGACAACACTATCCTCCACCAGAGACAACAGAAAACACACCCTGTGCTTCACAGCAAGGTCTGTAGAGCGGCGGGTTTACAACATTTCCGTTTGGCCAACCCCCAAACCTCTGCTTCCGCTTTCCAAAAAGTCACTCTCTGTCATTTCGATGCCTGAGCAGGAGCGCGCAGCTCCTACCAGGAGCACGGCGGCCTTGCCGAGGCCGGAGCAAGGAGCCGTCGCGGCTGCCGGCACCCCAACCCGCTTCACCTGCCATCTCGAGTCTCGGGGGGCCGTGGTTCAGAACGGCCCCGGGAGCAGCAGTTCACAGAGCAGGGCCGGGGACTCACCATGTGCTCCATGCAGATGGAGATCTCTCCGTCGCTGTAGAAGGCTCCATAGAAACCCACGATATACGGGGAATTACACTCATGCAGCACCTGCAGCTCTCGGATAATCTGATTCCTGATGGCCGGTTTGATTTCTAAATGAATCAGCTGCCAAGAAAGAAAACGATATTCAGGCTGTAACACCTAGGAAAAAAAAACCCTCAAAACTTAAAGAAACCATGTGAGCAAGTCCTGACTGTCGGAAAGAAAAAAGTCTTCAAGGAAAGCTCTGCTTTGGCGTAGACATTTTACTGTTCGCAGACTAACATTAAGGATACGGGGAGAGGCAGAGCCCCGTGCAGCCGGTTGGCGACTGAAGCAACTGCTGGCCACGCAACACGCAGAGATCGCACAGGATACAGAGCGGAAAGACAAGTCAGAAGTTTGATGCAGATCTGACTCAGCAGACGGGAACATTTTCACAAGTTCTGTAGGTGTTGTAAGAAGAGGTGCTCTGATATCAAGGAAACCACAGAAAGTTAAAAAAAAAAAGTGGAGATTATGCACGTGAAAGAGCAGTTGCTTTATTCCTTGGGCTCCACGTAGAATTAGTTAATACAGCTGTGGGTAGGGAAGCCAGAGGCTAGAAAATACAACGGCAGGTCAGAAAAAAGAGCCGCTGTCACTGTAAGCGCTAGGACACCCAACCCCAGGGACGTCTGTCCTTCCCGCACGCCTCCAAAGGCCGGTCTCCGAGGAAGGACAGCACTGCCGCAGCTTGCCTTCGCTTCAGTTTCTGAACACAGAGCTCCCAACAATCTCAAAACCACCCGGTGACGCCCAACACTCCCAAATCAAACAGCCTGCAAGACTCGGAGAGCTCAGCTCCAAGTGAAGGCACCGAGAGAAGCGGATTTGCTCACGGAGAGCCACTAAAGCGTCCCAAGGGCAGGCGAGGGCAGAGACTTCCAAGGAAGCCGCCCTACAGAAGAGCGGGTGCACTGTTCTCGCCGAGCACTGCCTTTTCCAACAGGCCAACAAAGCATCTCCTAGTTTTCTACTACAGGGCACCACAGCAGAGGACGGTGCCCATAAACCCCCGTCCGAGAGGAACCACTGTCACGGCTGCTTGGAACCACCTTGGGGTCCATTAACTGGGTGGCGAGGAACACGTACGCGCCGAAGCCGTCCCTCCACCTGCCATTTCCAGTCCTCGTTAGCCACGACCTAGGATCCTCAAGACATCTGCTTCCTACCGCTTCTATCCAGTTTAGCCGAATTCATTAAAATCAGCTTCACAGGAAAAAAAGAATAAACTTATGTTTTCACACAAGGTGCTCCAAACCCCAGGGACCTGTTGCAGGGAGCGCAGCCTCTCCCGGGGAGGGCTCGGAGACGGGCAGGGCAGCTCAGAGACGACGCGGGAGAGGCTCCATGTAAAACCCAGCTGGGAGCAGCCGGGACCACGGTCCTGACCCCGGCGAGGCTGCAGAGAGATCCCGATAGATGCCAGCTCTCCCAGGGCCGGGGCAAGCGCCAGCCGCTCCAGCACGGCACCTCAGCCCACTCCTCCTGCCCCCAATTACCTTCCGTGCCATAACGAGCCCTGAGGGTTTGTGCTGCACTTTGGTGACCACGCCACCGTTGCCAGCCCCCAGTTCGGAGATCCTCTCGAAGTCATCGTCCTTCAGCTCGCCCACTTTGGCTTTCTGCGTGAGGAAAGCTTCCAGGCGCTTCTTCTGCTGCTCGTCCAGCTCCAGCTCCTCAAGCTTCTTCTGAAGGTCCACCAGGTTTGCCCTGGAGAGGGGAGGAGGAGACAGGAGGGACGGTCAGGAGACTGGGAGGGCAGCACCAGAGAAAGCGGGTTTGTTTTTTCAGTTATTTCCCTCTGCTTCCCTCAAAAACTGTCGTCTGACACATACTCAGCCCCTGCTACAGCAGCGAGACTAAAGCAAAGCTCCGGAGAGAGGCAGGGCTCAGCTCCGGTGCCGACAGGGTCACACAGACAGCGAGACCCACAGCGCAACATCTGCCCAACACGCACATCTCCTCTGGAGAGGAGCTTTAGTGCAGTCAGCTGTTTTGGGAAAGCCAAGGAGTAGGGAAAAGCCTTCAACCCTTAAAGAGGCAGCACAGCTCAGCCCGGAGAGAAGAGCAGCACCAGCAACCTCTCCCTCTCCCGACGCGGGAAGCCAAGCTTGGGTTTCACTGCGAAACACGAGAAGGGCTTTCCAGGGTGTCCAGCAACCCCCTGCTCCCTCACGCCCCCCCAAACCCACCGCTCCCGAGCACAAAGGGGTGTCTGTGCTCCCCCGGCACCTGCTGCCGAGCTCCCATCGCCCGCGCAGGCTCCAGCTGCTCTCTCCCGTTTGCTGCCCACCCGCTTACCCCCGCCGCCCACACCTAGGGCGATGGTCCGGGAGGGTCTCACCCCGCCCCTTCCACCCAGCACCCCCATGCGATGCTCTGCCCGTGCCCCCTCTCCACCCGCCTTTGCCCCACATGTCCTGCCCGCCCAGCCCCGACTGCTGCCCCAAATCCTCCCCCCAAGCCTAGGGCCCCATCCCAGCCCCAACCTGTGTGCCCAGGCCTGGTCCCCAGCCCTCCCTGCCACCCCCGCAGCAAACCTGGGGATCAGACCAGCCTCCACCCCTGCCCCATCCCATCCCCACCTGCCCCGGCCCACCCAGCCCCTGCCCAGCCCCTCTAACCCCCAACCTGCCCCCGGCTCTGGCTCCCCGACCCCGTACCCACCCCACACCCCCCCAGGCTGGGCCCATCCAGCCCCCCAGCCCCGGCCTTTCCCGCCTCCCCCAGGCCCTTCCTAGCTCCCCCAGGCCTGCCCTGGCCCCCCAGGGCTGTCCCGGCCCCCCCAGGCCCGGTGCCCGCCCTGCCCCGGCCCCCCAGACCCGGTGCCCGCCCTGCCCCGGCCCCCCAGTCTCCTCAGACCCGGTGCCCGGCCTGTCCCGACCCCCCCAAGCCCGGTGCCCGGCCTGTCCCGGCCCCCCAGCCTCCTCAGACCCGGTGCCCGGCCTGTCCCGGCCCCCCAGCCTCCTGAGGCCCGGTTCCCGCCCGGCCCCGGCTCCCCCCAGCCCGGTGCCGCCCCGGCCGCGGCGCAGGCTGGGCGGGCCCCGCCACCACTCACTCACTCGGCGGAGCCGGGGGCGATGTTGAGGGTCGGCAGCACCGGCTTCCTCTTGGCCGGCATGGCCGGGCCGGGCCGCGCCTGCGGGGCCTAGCGGGGGCGCGGCCGCGCGGCGCGGGGGCGCGCGGGGGCGGGGCCGGGGGGGCGGGGCCGCGCCGGGGCCTAGCAGGGGCGCGGCCGCGCGGCGCGGGGACGCGCGCGAGGGGCGGGGCCAGAAGGGGCGGGGCGGCAGGAGGGGCGGTGCCTGGGAACAGCGGGGAGGGGGCGGGGCCGCGGAGTCTCGCGAGAGCGCGCTGAGGGGGAGAGGGAAGGGGGGGGCGGCCATGGCCGGGGGGGGGCGAGGCCCGAGGCAGCGGGAGGCCCCGGGCGGCCCCGGCTGCGCTGAGGGCGCGAGCGCTAATTGCCTCGTCAGTAATTAGGGAGCCGGTAATGAGCGGGACCCCCCCAGCCGCTGCCTGCCCTGCCCAGCGCCCGCCCGCGCTGCCCTCCTGCCTCGCCCCGGGCCGCAGGCCCAGGGGGTGCCCGAGGGCCCTGACGAAGCCGGGCAATTAGGAGCCCCGGGGGGACCGTGGCGCCGGGCGGGCGGGCGCCCTTTGCTCGGTTCCAGGGGTTCCCGTCTCCGCCGCGGGGCCATAAACCAGGGAGCGGCGTGCCAGCGCGGGCAGCTGCCTTCCCCGCTGCCGCCCGGTCAGAGGGCGTCGAGCGGCAGATAACGGGCCGGGGCCGGGGCCTTGTCCCCGCGCCACGCCTGGGTCACACACTGCCTTACTCACCCTCCCCTCCCTGCCTGAAGGGGATCCCGGGGCTCTGTGGGGAGGGGCTCCTCTGGAGGGTGACACGGGTGACAGGCTGACGCCCTCGCCACGGGGCCGTGGGGAGGGGTGAGCTCAGCGGCTGGTGAACCGTAGCATGTTGGGCCCCAAGACACAGCCGCGGGGGAAACTGAGGCACGGAGGGCGCAGGCAGCCCCGCCGGCAGGCAGCGGCTGGGCAGGCAGCAGAACCCCGGCGGCCGGGCCAGCCCTGGGCGCAGGCAGCAGCGGGGACCAAGGGTTGTTGCGGAGAAAGCCATAAGTGGTAGAGTCCAAGTCAACGTCTATCTCCGGATGTTGTTCTCAACACCTATAAAATGCGATTAATGCCGATATGGTCATCTGGAAAAAAAAAAGGGAAATTGTCCCCAAAAGTAGGTGAAAGTTCACGGGCAATCACAGCGCTCGGACTTCGCTCACCAGCCCCGGACATAAACATTTGGCTAATGAGTTACGGAGCGCAGCGGGTCCATCCCCGGGGCGGCCCTGCCATTGCTCACCACCGTCCCCAATCAGGGACGGGAGATTTTGCAATCCGGGACGTTATTTCTGTGCAGTTGGAGTTTAAACTTTGCCACTTGGGTCAGGGCACCACAGAGGAGGAGGAGGAGGAGGTGGCCGCGCTCAGTGTCTGCCCCGCTCCCTTGCGCACCGAGGGGGTTGAGAAGACCGGACGGATCGGTGGGAGTGGGATCTCACGTAGGTATGTCCTGGCTGCCGGCACTCAATGGGTTCCCTCTACCTGATGGTCCCACGAGGCCATCAGGGCTCACTGGAAGGACTGAGGATGAAGGACAGGGTGCAATAAAGCCCCTTTCCTGGGTTGACCAGCCAACCATCATGGTAATGACAACTGTCCCCAAACATGGCTTGAAGGACACGAGTCAGTCCTTCATAGGTTGGGAAGGGCAGTTGGGTGATGGGTTGGGTGGTGCGGGTTGGGTAGTTGGGTGGTGGGTTGAGTGGTGGGTTGGGTGGTTGGGTGGTGGGTTGGTTGATCAGTCAATCAGACCGTTGACTGGTCAGTCAGTGGCTCGGTGGGTTGGTTATTTGGTCAGTCAATCCGTTGGTCGGTTGGCCAACGGGGCGGACCGTGTGGTCTGTTTCTTGATCGGGTCATTGATTTGGCTGGTCAAGCGGTTGGTCAACTGGTTGGTCAGCTGGTTGGTTAGTGGGGTTGTCAGGCGGCTGATTGGCCGTTTGGGCAGCTCGTCAGTTGGCCCGTTGGTTTTCTCTGCGTCCGGGGTCTCGAGCAGTGCCTGGGGTGGCAGTGGCAGAGTGGGCTGAGTCCCCTCCTCGGGGCCGGCCGGGGGCAGCAGTCTCCTCCCCCTCCACTTGCCACCCAAAATGATTAACCCGGTCTTCCGGAGCGGTCACACGCATGGGACGGGGCTGGACGGGGGAGCTGACCCGGCCCTGGGCTCTGGGCGCTCATCCCGCTCCTGCGCTTGGGGGGCACGGTGGGGCTGGGGCAGCTGGTGCCTGCGGGGAGCCCCTGGCTGTGCCGCTCTCTTGGGGGCAAAAATAGAGGATTTGGGAGTTTCAGCTGCTGGAAAGAGGCAGGCACATGCGTGCCCACAGCCAAACACGCTCCCCCTCACCAGCCCCACACCCGCCCCACGATTTGGGGTGTCCCTGGGGCTGTGCAGCTTGGAGGGAGGGGGGCAGGGGGGCTAATCCCGGGGACCGGGTTAGGGGCCTGACCCTGCCGCCTCGCAGCCATGGCCTCCGTCGCGGGCGGCCTCGACAGCCTCAACCTGCTGGACCTGCTCTTCGATCGCCAGGACGGGATCCTGCGCGGCGTGGAGCTGGGGACGCCGCCGGGCGCCTGGCGCGAGGACGGGGTGAGTCCCCCGGGCTGGGGGGGCCCGTCCCCACCTCATCCCCGACTCTGGCAGCAGACCCCTGTCCCCATGCCCTGCCCGGGAGCTGGGACCACCCCGTGGCACCGGCAGCTCCTGTGGGCGCCCCAGGGCGAGGGACACCCCACGGTGACGGGCGCCCGTGTCCCCGCAGTGTGCCCAGGATGGCGAGGACTTCCTCAGCTCCATCCTGGGCTCCGGGGACTCGATGTCGGACTCGCCCGGCTGGTCCCCGGCCGCCAGTGACAGCGGGGTCTCCGAGGACCCCCCCTCCGACCAGCTCGACAGCCCCCCCAGGTGCTGTGAGGGGGGTCCCAGCGAGGCCATGTACCCCTACACCAACCCCTGTCGGGCTCTGCCCCTCCCAGGGGGGACTGGGGTCCTGCACCCTGACGTCTCCATCGACCTGGGTGAGCCACGGCAGAGAGACTGGGGGGACTGGGGGCACTGGGGGGACTGGGGACATTGGGGAGCTGAGGGGGACAGGGGAGCTGGGGTGTCTCGGGGATAGTGAGGAAATTAGGGGACTTGGGGGGACTGGAGGGAACTGGGCAGACTGGGGAGCACTGGGAGGTCTGGAGGAGTGGGGGGAGCTTGGGAACTGGGGTGAACTGGGCAGACTGGCGTTGGTGGGGGAGACTGGAAGAGGAGGGAGGTTTGGGGGGAATGGGGGTGCTGAGGTGGGCTGAGCAGCGCAGGGTGCTCGGGGGGGCTGGGGCAGGAGCAGAGGGACAGTTTGGGGGGGTCTGGGGCCACTGGGCTGGTAGGTGGCAGCAAGTCACCGCAGCTCTGGGGCTGGGGCGGGGTGAGGGCCCTGCGCTGGGGACACTGGGGACAGAGGGGGGCACGGGACTGGTGGCAGCCTCCGCTCTCCCGCACCCAGACATGTGGCACCCCGGCTTCTTCCTGGAGGAGAGCCAGGACCTGCCCGCGGTCTCCCCGCCCGCGTCCTGCACCCTCACCGTCAAGGACCTGCTGCTCTCGGGCAGCTCCGATGCCGTGAGTCCCGCCCGGCGTCCCCATCCCTCCTTGTCCCCAGCCTTGTCCCTTCCTGCACCACTGTCCCCTCCCCGTTCCTGTCCCCATCCCTCCCTGTCCCCACACCCGTCCCCTTCCCCACACCATGGTCCCATCCCTGTCCCTCCCCGTTCCTGTCCCCTTCCCCATGCCACGGTCCCATCCCTGTCCCTCCCTGTTCCCACACCTGTCCCCTTCCCCACACCGCGGTCCCATCCCTGTCCCTCCCTGTCCCCTTCCCCACGCCACGGTCCCATCCCTGTCCCTTCCCGGTCCCCGATCCCCGCCCCGCGGTCCCCACCGCGGTCCCCGGGGCCGGGCGCGGGGTGACCCCTCCGTGGCCCCGCAGCAGGCGCAGGTGCCCAGCTCCCTGCTGAGGCAGAGCCAGGGCCAGTTCCAGGAGCTGGTGCTGACGGAGGACGAGAAGAAGCTGCTGGCGAAGGAGGGGGTGTCCCTGCCCACGCAGCTGCCCCTCACCAAGGTGGGTCCCACCGCGCCTGGGGAGGGCGCGGAGGGGGGGTCCCAGCCCCAGCGGCCCTGACCCCCCCCGTCTCCCCCAGTACGAGGAGCGGGTGCTGAAGAAGATCCGGCGGAAGATCAGGAACAAGCAGTCGGCTCAGGAGAGCCGCAAGAAGAAGAAGGAGTATATCGACGGGCTGGAGAGCCGGTACGGCCCCCGCGCCCCGGCTCCGGGCACGGCTGCACACTGGCCCCCGGGGCTGGCACCCCCCCGGGGCACCCGGCTGGCCCGTGATGGGCACCCTGCTCCTGTCCCCCCGCCCTTGACCTCATCCCCCTCTCCCTGTCCCCCAGGATGTCGGCGTGCACGGCCCAGAACCAGGAGCTGCAGAGGAAAGTCCTGCACCTGGAGAAGCAGAACTCGTAGGTGTCCTGGGGCGGGACGGGGACAAGGGGGGGTAGGATGGGGCTGGGACTGCCCCCCCTGCCCCAGCCAGACCTGCTGGGGGGCAGGAGGGGCTCGGAGGTGCCAATGGGCTCTCCCCGCCCCCAGGTCCCTCCTGGAGCAGCTCAAGAAGCTCCAGGCGCTCGTGGTACAGTCAAGCAACAAGGCAGCGCAGACGGGAACCTGCATCGCGGTGTGTGGAGCCCCCGGAGGGAGGGAGGGAGGGGGGCGCAGACCCACGGGACGGGCTGGCAGGGGCGGATGGAAGGATGGACAGAGGGGTGGACGCGTGCTAAGGCAGAGGGATAGATGCTCCGAGGTTGGCGGGACGGAAGAAGGGATGGAGGCAGGCGAGGGCGGACGGACGGACGGATGATGGGTGGAGGAAGGGACGGGCGGAGGCGCACTGGCAGGGGCACGTGCACCAGGAGGGACGGAGGGACGCGGTCCTGGTTCTGCCAGCAGCCCCCTCGCTGGGCGCCGCGCCCCAGGCCCCCCTCCACCGCTGCGCAGGGTGACGGCCCCCTCTCCCCCAGGTCCTGCTGCTCTCCTTCGCGCTCATCGTCTTCCCCTCCATCAGCCCCTTTGCCCCCAGCAAGGCCAAGGCAGACGGCGACTTCGGACCCGTGCGAGGTGAGGGCTGCGCCGGGGCCGTGCCGGGGCTGTGCCGGGAGCTCGGGGCGCTGGAGCGGGCCCTGACCCTCCGCCGCACTCAGTTTTCTCCAGGTCCCTGCACAACGCGGCCGCCTCCCGCGTGGCTTACACGCAGCCCCAAGCCAGGGACGAGAAGACCCCGGAGCCGCTGTGGCCGGAGCACCTGGGCGAAGCCCCCGAGACCCTGCACAAAGCCTTCGGTGGCCACACGTTCACCCCCCGCCCGGACAAAGTCTCCCCCGGTAACGGCACGCAGCCGCTCGCCTCGGAGGGGCTGAGCCGTGGGGACAGGAACGGCGCTGACGCCGCGGCGGGGGACGGCACCGCACCGCGCCACGGCCTGGCGTCGCTGGCTTGGACCGAGGCTGGCCCCAGCCGGCCCGCGGCGCTGGAGCCGGCCGAGGAGCTTTGAGCAGCACCCAGGGACCGCGGGGGATGCGATGGGGTGGCTCAGCACCTCACCCCCTCTGGGACAAGCCCTCGGGGTGACCCCTCTAGGATCTGCCTCCAGGCGCGGGCAGATGCCGGACCCGCTTGGCTTTGCTTCTATCTGTGAACTGGGAAGATGAGACCGGTTCCCACTGGCCTTACTGGGAGGGAAGGGGCTGCTCCTGCCCCTGGGTGCAGCAGCAGGGACGCGGGGTCGCTCAGGATGCGTCGAGGGCAGCGAAGGGGCCCTGGGCTGGTTGACTATTGGTGTCGCAACTGGTTGGTTTTGGTTTTGTTTTTTTTGTTTTGTTTTTTTTTTTAAGCTTTATTTTCATCTCTAAATAAAAAGTATTTTGGAAAAAATCCACCTGCTTTAGTTTAATACGGGGTGAGCCACAAGGTTTCAAGGACCCTTGGGCCATGGGCACCTCGAGCCCAGGTGCCACGAGGGCCCAGCAGCGCCGGGACACGTGGCCAGGCCGCGCCGGGAGCAGGGGGACCGGGGCAGCGTCCCGCCGCTCCCCACCCCGCGCCAGCCCCGGCCCACCGGCACACTCCCGGCACAGCCCCGGCTTCAGCCCAGGCGGCATCCGCTGCCCCCAGGTCCCCTCGTGTCACTGCCCCAGCGCCAGGCACCCTCGTCCCTCTGCCCCGCCGAGGTCTGCTGGACCCCAGCGCCTTCCCTCGCGGAGGAGGAAGAGGAGGAGGAAGCAGATGCTGGGTACGGCTCAAGCAGGCAACGCCCTCCCCGGGCCGGTGGGCGCAGCTGCCCCGCCACGTGCGATTCGAGTGTATTTAATACTTACATAAAAAAGGGACGATGTTTAAGGGTATAAAAAAAAGTCGGTAGGAAAAGCGGCACAGACGAGTGTCTACACAGACAGGGAACAGTCCGGGTCAGGTGAGGAGAGGCTCCACCTTCATCTTCTTCACCGTCGTCGGCCCCGTGTCCGGGCTGGGACGCTCCTGCTTCAGACCGTCCCGGCGCTCCACCAGCGTGGTCCCGAGGCCGGGGCAGAGCCCGCCCGTGCCGTTGTGCTGGGAGCGGGGCTCCTCCTTCAGCAGCCCGCGCGCCCCGGGGGCAAGCGTGAAGAGCTGGTCGGGCTTGGTGAGCTCAGCGCTTTCCACCACCACCGGCCCCGTCCACTCCGGGACCTCCAACCCCAAATGCTTCATCAGCTTTGTCATGACGTCATCGACGTAGGCGTGGATGCGCAGGTCGGCCTGTCTGTCCTGGGGCAAGCACGAGGCGTTAGGGGACAAACGCAGCGCACGGGGACAACCATCCCCTCCCCGGGAGCGCGTGGGGACAGGGCCTGGGTGATGGCTCAGCTGCACGTGGGCCCCAGGGCTCCCGGCCCCGAGACATCGTCCCGGTGGAACAGGAACTCGCCCCCGGTGACGCCGCGGGCTGATGGGGCTCCACGGGCGTGGGCAGGCAGTCGCTCCTTTAAACACAGCCCAGAGCCGGGGACACGGACACAGAGAGCCCAGGACGGGGACAAGGGAGCCCTAGTGACACCCCAGAACCCCCCAGCTTCGGTTATTCGAAACACTTCTGACAATTAGGGCCCCAAAACCAGGGCTGGGCATGAACCAAACTCCTGCGCCCCGTGGCCTGGGTTACGTGCGTGCAGTTATTTCATCGGAGGATACATCAGGCTTTGGGCTGAGTTTTTATTCTGCTCTTAAGATTTACCTTCTGTTTCTGGGTGTTTACTGGGAGCTGCAGGTTTAAACCCTCCGACGAGGGAAGCCCAGCCTGTTTGCTCGCTAAGCGAGGCTGCTCTGCCATCCGGCCACCTGGGAGGGGACGATGCGCAGGGACTAACCCCCAACGGGGCTCAAACAAGCGCCGCGAGGGGAAAGGAGCAGCGGAGAGCCGGCGGCTCTGAGCGCTGAGCAGCCAGGACGCTCTCACTCACGTGTTTGGTTGCTTGTAGGTTGACTATGACCAGCTTCCCTCCTCTCTTCTTCGTGATCAGCGGGAGGTTGCCGCTGGGTTTGATCTGCAGAGAGGTCCCCAGGGTGACGGAGAGATCAGCTTTCCTGCAGGGAGGAGACAAAACATCCAGGGCAGAGAAAAAGCCGTGGCTGTTTGTGGGCTCCTTCTCCTACCCTGCTCCAGCAGGGACTCTACAAGCTTCCCAGCCGGGAAGCAAAGCTGCGGCCACAATTTGCAGCGGTTTCTCTCGGCCGCTTTCTGGGGAGAGGGCCGGGCATCGCTGTGCCGCGGGTGCAGCCTCAGGGCCGCGAGGCGCAAAACGCGAGGCAGCGAGCCAGGCAGGGTCGGCCCCGGGGCCGCCGCGGGGCGGGCAGAGGACGGGGAGCCCGGGAAGGCTCCCGGGGCTCCGCAGGCGGGAGCAGCCGCCACGGCGCGAAGAGCCCAAGCGTGGTACCTGCAGGCTTCGTCCGCCAGCGTGAGGTCGCGGTCGGGCAGGGAATCTTCCCAGTCCAGAATGGTGTCTCTTAACTTCCCTCTAGAAAACACAGGCAGGGACCGTGGTTTCCCCCGCCGGCAGGAACAGGCAGCAGAGCTGCCCTGGGAGAGGGGACAGCGACGCAGACCTGTCCCACCCTCCCTGGCCCGGCACTGCAAAAGGGACAGAGAGAGCCCAGACAAGCCGAGGGGACTCGCCGGCAGGCGAGGGAAGGCACAGAATTCACCTGCACGAGGGATTTTGTGGCTGGTGCTGCAACGCCACCAAAGCCCCGGCTGTTTTGCTGTCCCAGTTCAGAGCTGGGATGTGCCTTTCACCCCCCGGCATCAGAGCTGAGCCAGCGGAGCTCTGCCCCACGGCCCGGAGCCCCCGGCTCTGCCGCCCCGGCTCTGCAGCCGGCTGGAATGAGAAGAGCAGCTGGGCCAGGGCCGGTCCCATTCGGCCTGGGTGAGGAAGCACGAGGGGCACGTGGAGCGCGTCCGGATGCCAAATCACCTCGGGGCACCTCCAGCTGCGGAGCTGGAAACACTGTCTGCGCTCCCCTAGCCAAGGCAAGCCGCACCAGGGCGGCACAGCGGCCGTATCCTGCTGGGGAAGGGGCTCTCTCGAGCCGCCGTCCCACAGCCGGGGGTTCTCCAGCACTAGAACACGCTCCGCTTATCGGCGTGGGAAGATCCCCCCGAGGAGGCCGGGATTCCTCGGAGTCAGGGGTGCTGGCTTCCCACCCGGGCCTTCGGAGATCGCCCCCACACCCTCCGCTTCTTCACCCGAACCGGAGGGACCGTCGGCCCAGCCCTGCAAAGCCAAGCCCGCGCCGCAGAGCCGCTCGCTCGGGTGACGGGGTCCCCGCCGCCCCAGGGCCCCTCGGGAGCCCCCGCCCAGCGTCCCAGCAGACGTACCTGCAGGCCCGCAGCCCCCGGGCTTTGGTGACGCTGCACAGCCTGCCCGTTGGCTTCAGCCCCATGCTGCCCACCACCGCGTCCCGCACGTACTGCCTGCAAGAGAGACGGCGCCGTTGGGGGCCAGACACGCGGGGAGGCGGCACCGCTGCGGAATGGCCCCCCCGATACGGCACACCTCATGCCACAGGGCCTGCTCCGGAGGAACCAGGTGAGGGCTCAGAGCCACAAGCCATGACCGGAGCACCTCGGTCCTTCATCGATCTCCGCCTGCGTCTCCAACCAGGCGCCGCCGACAGCGGCTCTGACCAACGGCCCCAGAGGTTTGCAGCAAAGCGGGATGGAAACCCAGCTTGTGGCACCCTCCTCTCCTCTCCTCTCTCCAGCCAGCAGGCACAGACCCTGCTGCGGGTGGCCCTGCCGTGCCGCGAGGAGCGGGATTTGCCGAGGGCCTCCCAGGCAACAGAGAATTCCCAGAATGTTCATTTCCCACCATTTGACAGCGTTTAGGATTCAGACAGACAGATCCGTCCGCGACCCCGCGCACGCTGCCAGGCAGGCAGCCCCCCTGGGGCCGGCAACGAAGCCCCCACCCCGCCGACACCCTCCCCAGGCTCCGGGCTGACGTACTTGCCGCATTTCACGCACTCTTCCACAAACATGTTCCCGTGGAGCTCAGCCAACTTATCCCTGCGGGAGAAACAACGGAGGTGAGCTGGGGCAGGGTGGAGAGCCCCAGGGCAACAGGGAGAGCTGCCCAAACCCCCCTCCTCACCAGGGGCCCTGCACCTCAAGGGCTTCCCCACCTTCCAGCTCTGCCGCATCAGACCCACCCGGTGACGCGGGGCGGCAGGGACCCTCTGCCAGGGCCTGGGGACGCTGCCCCAGCGCAGGGGCAGCGCTGGGGGGAGTTATGTTGGTTATAGACAAGAGTCGCCGCATCAGAGCAAGGCACCGGCGTCAGGCAGGCTCTGGGGGCCGCAAAACGACCCGGCCTTGCCGCGGGGAGGCGGCTGTTGGCAGGGAAGACCGTTGGTCCGGGCACCGAGCGCGGGGGCTTCCCCGTGCCGAGCGTGGCCGTCACACGCAGGGCAAGCGGGCGCTGGCAACACTACGGCACGCTGAGCGCCGCTTTGGGCATTTAACACAAGAAACGCTGTTCAAAGGCAGTTTGGGCAGAGCCGTCCCTCGTGCGGGGCCGGGGGGGCCCGGAGGACGTGTTCAGGTCCTGGCGAGAGGCATTCTGCCCCACGGTTTCGTCTCCACCACGAAAGCGCGACGCTATGGCCATCACAACTGGGGCTAAGGGGAGGGACAGCACCTCCTGGCTTTTTAATTTTAAACGCTTCCGTCTGCAGCGCCAATTCTAGCCCCTGTTCTGAGCCAGCCTCAAACCTCCTCTGGTAACCAGAGTAACCTGGTAGTAACCTGGATCTCTGCTCTTCCCAGCACTCAGTGTTCCTCCCCGTCCTTGCACGGCCCCAGCCCTTTGCCACTCGTTTTGACTACAACTCCCCTCGAGCTCAGCGCCAACCGCAAAGCGAAGTTAGGGGAAAACAAGGCCCCGCTCCTCCTACGTTCCTACGAGCCCCACGATGACTGGGAACCTCCTCCCGGGCGGTTGGAGACAGGACTGACTCGATTTCCCCCATTTTGGCCCCAGTTCAGCAGCGCTTACTTCAGCACGTGCTTCGCTTGGGCGGAAGAGCTGTGCTGCACCGGAGCGGGAGCCAGTGGCACCAGGCTGCAGGGAGCACGGCCGAGTTCTGGTCATTATTTCCTATGCTTTTTCCCATGTTTTTTTAGTTAAAAAAGGCAAACATAGTGCTGGGAGCAGGAACCGGGACTCGGGTCTTTTAATAATAGGCAACACCCCCTCGAGGCAGCTCTCTGCTCAGCCCGTGACGGCTGAAGACATTTGTGAGATGCGTCTTCTCCGAGGTCCCGTTCATGCTCCTCGTTCTCATCCCAACTCCGTTTTATTTTCTGACTTGACTTCAGCTGCTCCCCCCTTTCCTTTCCAGGCAGCTCCGAGCAGTTTGGCTCACAAGACAATCGCTCGCTGGTCTTAAGTGCTGGGAATGGGTTTTAGGAGAGGCTGAGGTTTCCAAAGGGAAAAGCGCCCGTTGCCGCAAGTGCTAATGGAAAGGCAGGTTCCTCCGAGGACGCCTTTGAAACAGCCACTGCTAAACGCGCTTCAGTCCCCACCCAGGCAGGGAGCGGAGGTCTCGCACCCTCAGCTCCCGCACGCCGCAGCTCCCCGTGGAGGGAACGCGGCTACGCAGGATCCCTGACCTCATCGCAGCGCGCGAGGGAATCGGAGACCGCAGCCGGTAAGTCAGACCAGTTCCAACCGCGGGACTCTCCCTCCGTCTCGCCGCCCTTGCAGTTTCGCAAATTCATTGAGAGGCAAAATGCTTTTGAAGGCTACCTTGGGCCCAGGCACGGTTTCATCACTGGGGCAGCACCGCCTTTATTTTCTCTCAAGAAATTCAGTTTCAGCGAGCTGTAAACCAGCACAAGATCCAGTGCTCCGGGTCAGCTCTAGCAACGCTGGTAAAACAGGGCGACAGGCGTCTCTGCGAGCAGCAGGAGCAGCTTCAGCTGCTCCCGTCCTCCCTCCCGTCCCTTCACCCCTCCGGCTGGGAACAGAGGCAGTGGAAAGGACCGCGTGCCCCGGGCGCAGCTCTGAGCCCGGTTCCCAGGAGCTCGTGCCCTGCGTGAAGCCGACGTCTTGCTCCCCGGGCCACGATCGCCCACGCGGCGCAGCCGGGCTGCTCGCAGCGGCACCGGCAGCCACAGCCACTCAGCTTATGGCGGTAACACGCGACGGCCCGACACCGCGGCCCGATTGTCTTTCTCGTGAACAAACAGCTTCTCGGTGTACTTCCAGAGAGCGTCCACTGATGCTGACTTCATTTCATCGCCTCTGAATTATTACCATAACCTCTCTTCGCTACATTCAGGCCGGTTTACGTACCCCTTCCCACACCAGCGCATCCCAGTTTCCGCTCCCCCTATCCCTGGGCAGACAGTTTCCAAGCCAGCCTTGGAAATCAAACCCCTGCGTCAAACGTTGGCACGCGAGGCCGCGCCGATCGGGCGGCAAGAACAGCCACGTGGCAGCGGCTGGGACAGGCCCGAGGGACCCGGAGACAGGGCGGGAGAGGCCGTACCGTGGGAATCCCGAACGCACGTGAAGGCCGTCCACGTTCTGGCTGACCAGGAATTTCAAGATGCCGACTCTCTGCAGCCCCAGCAGCGCCATGTGAGTCTTGGAGGGCCTGGCGTTCTCAAAGGTGGTGTCGAATTTTGGGGAGAGCCCCTTTTCTTCCATAGTCCAGACACCATTGGGCCCCCTGCGGCAACGGGGACGGAAAGAGCGAGGATTGAGAGCTCAGGGTCTAAGGCGACGGTTGTAAACGCGCCACGAGCCCCATGGACGGAGGCTGAGGTGAAGGACGCCTGCTGCCCACCGCCCTTACCTGAAGTCGGGAATGCCCGAGGCGGTGCTGATCCCAGCCCCCGTGTGAAACACCACGTTGGAGGAACTCCTGATCAAGTCCGCCAGCTCCCGCACCTTCCTCTCCACTTCCTCCGGCGGGTCAAAAATCTGGGCAGAAGAGACAAACCACCCCGGGAACGGAGAGATGCAGGGATAGATCCTACACACCTCCCGGCACAAAGACCCGGGAAACCACAATTCTTTCTTATCCGCAAAAGGAAAGAAGATTTTTTCCATTTCTTAACGATAAAAAGCATTTAATCGAGAGCAACAGCGTTGTATAAACCATCCCCGTGCCGGGTAAGGGCTTAAAGCACCTGAGGCAGAGGAGGGTATTTATCGCTCTCCCTGCCAGGCAGCTGCTCCCCCGGGAAGTGGCTGGGCTCCAGGGCACCGCCGGGCAGCGGGACACAGGAGGGGACCCAGTGCCACCCCACGTGCGCTCGGCTCCAGCTGTCACCGGCACAGCCACCGGCTCCGCGGACAGGACAGGGCTGAGGGACGGCGAGCCGCGCGGGACGGCACGGAGGTGGGGGCCGCGGGGACGGGACGGGACCGTGTGCCCCCCCGGCTTTCTGGCACGGGCACAGGATTTCATTTCCGCGAGACGCTTCTCCAGCCCGGTCTCCTGGGGACAGGGACGAAGGACAGGCCCCTGCGCGTCCCTGTCCCCTCACCCCAAAACCTGGTTTAAGCTTCTCGAGTGCTGCCGGGGGCATGGGGCTGGGCTCACCCCCGCGGTGCCTGGGACAGGCCCCCCGCACCCACTCGCTCCCTGGGGATCCCCACTGGGGACTACGAAGGGTCCCCATATGGCTGGGAGCCCCTGTTGGGGGGCACAAACCAGGGGACAGTGCTGGGCCTGGAGGACTATGGCAAGGAGGGAGCCGTGGGGCAGGGCTGGGGGGGGGACACGGAGGGAGCCGTGGGGCAGGGCTGGGGGGGGGACACGGAGGGAGCAGTGGGGCAGGGCTGGGGGGGGGACGCGGAGGGAGCCGTGGGGCAGGGCTGGGGGGGGTGGACGCGGAGGGAGCCGTGGGGCAGGGCTGGGGGGGACACGGAGGGAGCCGTGGGGCTGGGCTGGGGGTAGGACGCAGAGGGAGCCGTGGGGCTGGGCTGGGGGGAGGACGCAGAGGGAGCCGTGGGGCTGGGCTGGCACACGGAGGGAGCCGTGGGGCGGGGGGGGGACACGGAGGGAGCCGTGGGGCGGGCCTGGCGGACACAAAGGGGTCCCTGGTGCAGGGGTTCCCCACGGGAGACACCCGTGGGGCCGAGGGCCCGGTTGCCATGGAAACCCGCCAGGCCGGAGCAGGCCCGGGGAGGCCCGGCCGCGCCGCGCTCACCTCGGGGAGGCCGCACTTGCCCTTGTCCGAGTACGGCGAGAGCCCGGCCGCGTAATTCACCGCCATGGCCCGCCCCGGCCGCCGGAGCGCGCATTGTTGCCGGCCCCGCGGCGGGCGGAAGCGCGCAGGACGCCGCGGCGGGCGGGGCGCGCGGGCGGGCACCGCCCCGGGGCGGGCGCCGCCGCCGCCATCTTTGTACCGGGCGTGAAGGGGGCGGGGGGACGGGCGGCTGCCCTCACCCTGCCAGGCCTTGACTGGCCCCCCCGCCCCCGGCTGTGACAAGGGGCGGGGGGGAGCGGGGCAGGGGGTGCCAGGGAAGGGCAGGGGGTGCTGACAAGGACAGGGGGTACCAGGGAAGGGCAGGGGGTGCTGGCAAGGACAGGGGGTGCCAGGCAAGGGCAGGGGGTACCAGCAAGGGCAGGGGGTGCCAGGGAAGGGCAGGGGGTGCCAGGGGAGGGCAGGGGGTACCAGCAAGAGCAGGGGGTGCTGGCAAGGGCAGGGGGTGCCAGGGGAGGGCAGGGGGTGCTGGCAAGGACAGGGGGTGCCAGCTGGTCCGGGCCCTGCCGTGCCCCACGCTACCTGCAGCCCCGGGCTCCCGGGAGGGCCAGGGAGCCGGACCTCGCTGCCCCCAGCCCC
Organism: Phoenicopterus ruber ruber; assembly: GCA_009819775.1. NCBI lineage: Eukaryota > Metazoa > Chordata > Aves > Phoenicopteriformes > Phoenicopteridae > Phoenicopterus > Phoenicopterus ruber. The sequence goes on from CM020240.1 coordinate 2,678,760, forward strand.
CCAGCTCCCCGTCCAGGGCTGCCCCTGCCGTGCCACGACCCCTTGCCTCCCTCCCCCTGGGTGTTGCAGGGGTGCAAGCAGACCCCCTCCCCGCACAGGGCTGGTCCCCCCGGAGCCCCCCCCGGGCTGCCCGGCGCTGCCAGCTGTAACCGCAGCCGGGCCGTAACCCAACTCCCTCCGTCTGGTCCCCCCCTCTCCGGGCGCTGCAGCCAGTGGGGAGACGCGGCAGGCGAGGACGGGGCTCCGGGAGCGGCGGGTCTGGGGGCGGCTGAGCCGGTATCGGTGGGGGAGAGACCCTCGAGCACAGCCCTCCCCCGTCCAGGTGCCACGGGGCTGAGGCTGGAGCCGCCATGAAGAGCCTGAAGGCCAAGTTCAAGAAGGCAGACGTGAGTGCCATCCCCAGGGACATGGGGACCTGCCTCGCGATGTCCACGGGGACATGGGGACCTGCCCCGGGACATCCATGGGGACACAGAAACCTGCCCTGGGATGTCCCAAATTTCACAGGGACATGGGGACCTGCCCCGGGATGTCCATGGGGACACGGAGACCTATCCCAGGATGTCCCAAATTTCACAGGGACACGGGGACATGGGGACCTGCCCCGGGACGTCCCAAGTTTCACAGGGACGTGAGAACATGGGGATCTTCCCCAGGATGTCCCCAGTGTCCCAGGGACATGGGGACCTGCCCTGGGACGTGGGGTGGCTGCTCGCCGTGGGGACAGCAGCCCCGTGGAGGTTGGCACTGCCACGCTGGCTGGTGGGATCGAGCTCCCAGTGCACCCAAGGGTGCTCCCAGGGCCGTCGTTGGGAGCAGGGCAGAGCAAAGGGAAAAAGGCAGCAGCAGGGAGCGGGAAGTGGGTCCCATGTCCCCTCCCTGTCCCCTCCCTGGGGACGGCTGCCAGCTTTCCAGCTGCCACAGCCCGTGGAGCCAGCATGGCGATGCTCCTCAATTATTCAGCACCAGCCTGGCATGGTGCCGCAGGCTCTTGCCGGCCTCCATGCTGGGCAGAGGGGGACAGGGCTGTCCCCAGTGCCCACGGCGGCACCGGGCGGACGTGGGCGCTGGGGACACGTGGCTGGGGACACACGGACACAGGTGGAAGCCCCCCACGTGGAGTCTGCGGGCCTGCCCTGCTCAGGGTGCTCCGTGCCTCAGTTTCCCCACACAGCTCTGGACACTCTGTGAGTGGGGAGGGGTGAGAGGCTCCTGCTGTCCTGCTGTCCCCGGGGCTCTTTCAGGGACCCTCTGCATTTTGGGGTTCCCTCCTTGAGGGGTGATTGCTGCACCCCTGAGATGCAGGGGGGGGGTCCTGCCCCTCCCTTGGCCCCGGGGCTGGGGTGGGAGGTAAGTCTGTGCCCCCCAGGGCAGCGCAGGGGGTCCCGCGTCCCCCTCCTCGGGGAGCAGGGTCTGGGGAGCAGGAGGATGCTCATCCCCTTAGGTTTGGGGTGCATCGCTGCCTCACCCTGAGCATGGGCTGGGAAAGCTGCCCCCCCCACAAACCCCCCACTTTACCTGGGACCAGCCCGGGTGCTGGTCCCTGACTGGGAGCTTGGTCCCAGCTCCGTGGCAGGGATGCGGGGATGCCTGGAGCGCTGGATGCCGAGGAGGGGGGGAAGGAGGGAAAGAAGGAGGGACGGAGGGATGGAGGGAGGCGGATCCCGGCTCCCACTGCGGCAGGACCCGGCCCCCGCCCGGGCAGCGATGCTGGACCCAGCCGGGGTCTGGGGTCCGCGGCCTGGAGCCCCAGCCCGCCCTCGCCCAGGCGGGGGGCGAGGGGTGCATGGCTGCCCGCCGCCTCCTCCTCGACACCATGAAGCAGATCTGCCTCTGTGCTGCTGCCTCCTTCGCGGTATGTCCCTGCCCTCCATCTCCGGTCCCCTCTGGTCCTGTCCTCCGGGGTAAGCCGTGTCACCCCCACCCCACCTGGACCCCCTCCATCCCCGTCCTTGTCCCAGGGCTCGGCCGCGTCCTCTCCAACCTGCTTTGTCCTTGCATGACAAGGAGGGGGGGGGAATGGGAACCACCCTCCCAGTTTGCCCAGTAACCCTGGGAGACTGGTTTATTCCCCACCCCAGACGGGGTCCCCTGGCCCCGCGGGGCTGGAGGGGCTGGCGGGGGCACCAGGCGGGCACGGCGGCACGGGCCCGTGCCTGGCACCCGGCACCAGGCTGGCGAGGGGCCCGATGCGAGCAGCGCCCGAAGGTGACATCCATTTCCTGCCGCCACGGCTGCAGCCGGCCCCGGCTCGTCGTCACGGGCTGCGGGTGAACCCGGGGCTTCCCGTGCTCGTCCTGTCCCGCTGCGCGTCGCTCCCTCGGGAGGGGACGTGCGGGACCACCAGGTCAGCAAACCCCCCGTCCTGCACAGGATCGTGCCCCACCTGTCCCAGGGAGGCTGGAGCCATCCCGGGGGACTTGCTCTTGCTGCCAGCTGTGCTCGGGGCTTGGTCCCTTTCTCGGCAGGGAGCAAAGCAGGGCTGGGAGCGGGCTCCGTGGGGAGACCTGGGCAGGGATGGGGCTCAGGCACCTCACGGGTGCTGGCTGTGTTTAGCACTGGGGTCACTGGGGTGGCAGGGGCAAACCCCAGGGCAGGGGCGACCGGGCAGTGCCGGCTCGCTCCCAAATCCCAGCCGGTCACAGCTTGGCCCAACCACAGCTAAATTGGGGCGGCTCTGTAAATCTGCTGGTCTGTGAGCTGCAAACTGGGGGGGGGCTGAAGGGGACCCTCACCCCAGTCAGCTCTCCCAGCTAAACCCTCCAAACCCGGGGCCAGACACCGCAGCGCCCAGGAAAGGGGTTGCCCCAGAGATGGGCACCCCAAGAGACAGGGAGAGGTGGAAGATAGCAGGGACGGGGATGAGGACAGGCACCTGAGCCCGGCCCAGCACCCTGCCTGTCCCTGGGGACGGCACACCCGTCACAGCCTCCTCGTGGCTTCGTTGCAGAGCCAGGACTGGACCAAGAACGATGAGAAGCTCCTGCAAGCTGTGGACTACAACGATGCCGGGAGGGTGACATCCCTCCTCGTCCGCAAGGGCCTGGTCCCCACCAAGCTGGACTCGGAGGGCAAATCCGCGTAAGTGCTGACCCACGTCCCCGGGACACCGGGAACGCCGGGCTGGGGACAAGGCTGGGGGCCGGGGACGCGAGTCCGACAGCCCCTGGTCTTGCTGCAGGTTCCACCTGGCCGCCATGCGGGGGAACGTGGACTGCCTCGAAGCCATGCTGGCTCACGGCGTGGATGCCATGACCAAGGATAGCTCGGGTGAGGGCACGGCCGCCACGCGCCCCCGGCTAATGCCACGGGCCAGCCGGGGCCACCGGCGCTGCCTGGGTGTTCCCACCCTGCCGCAGGTGTTGAGGCTGAGGGGACAGAGGTGACGGCCACATCTGGGGGGGCTGTAAATCATCCCAGCTTCCCCCGGGGACTCAAGCACTGCCCAATGGTGCTCCTGGGGATGTCCCCTTCCTATTCAGCCCCAGCCCAGCAGATCCTCCTGCGTGCCTGTCCGTCTGTCCCCCAACCGGTCCCCTCTGCCACAGCCCCACTGTCTGTTCTCTGACCCGTCCGTCTGTCCCTCTCCGCAGGTTCCACTGCCCTGCACCTGGCGTCCAAGCATGGCCACCCTCAGTGCGTCAGCAAGCTGTTGCAGGTACCGGGGCTGGGAGCAGGGTGCTGCGAGGGAGGGAGGGTGCTGTGCCAGCCAGGTGCCCTCTCTGTCCTCCAACCCCCTTCCCTCCCCAGCGGTGGTGGGTGGCATGGTGGTTCCCGGCTCTGCCTGGCGCTGCGTGGTGCCGCCTGGCACCTGCTCGGCTCTCCACCGTACCGAGAGGCCGTGGCCACTCGAGCAGTCTGTCTGTCTGTCCCCTGTAACCCGGGCTCTCTCCCTCAGGCCTCCTGCCCTGTGGACATGGCCGACGGCAGTGGCCGAACAGCACTGCACCACGCAGGTGAGTGGGGACAGTGCCAGCCCGGGGAGTGGGGACAGTGCCAGCCCCGTCCTGCTCGTGTCCCCGTGGGAGGCAAGAGCGCTCAGCCCCTGTCCTTCTCCCCAGCGGTCAGCGGCTGCATCTCGTGCTCGGAGATCCTCTGTGATTTCAAAGCTCCCTTGAACATCAAGGACAAGGTGAGATCCCTCTGCTCCTCGCCCTGCAATGCTGTGCAGAGCAGCAAGGGGCCAGGCTGGGGCTGCCTCTGAAATGCAGCAGCGTCTGGGCTGGAAGGCAGAGCTGGCAGTACCTGGGGTTCCTGGGGTGAAAACGCACCGTGAAGCGGGATGTGGAAATCCAGGAGATCACGGGAGCGGGGTGGCCCACGGGGGGGATGTGAGCCTCGGCTGCGCAGCCTCACCCAACCTGGCCTTGCCCAGGATGGCTCCACACCGCTGATCCTCGCTGCCAAGATGAGCCACTCGGAGCTGTGCCGGTACCTGCTGCACCGCGGCGCCGCTGTCAACAGCCGGGACCTGCAGGGGAGGTGAGTCTGCGCCGGTGGGGACTGGGGGCGGACGGGGAGACGGAGGGCATGGCCCCCCTCACCTCTCCTCTCACCGCTCCGCGCAGGACAGCCTTGATGCTGGCCTGCGAGACCGGCAGCGTGGAGACGGTGGAGGTGCTGGTCAACGCCGGTGCCCGGGTGGCCGTGGTGGACTCCACAGGTCACGACGCTGCGCACTACAGCCTGGCCACGGGCAACGCTCTCATCCAGCACTTCCTGCAAGAGGCTGCTCAGCGCCGGTCCTGGGCCAGCGGTAAGGCAGCCGCGCCGCCCCGGCGCTCCTTGTCCTCAGGGCATGCACCCACGGGGGTGTTCTCACCCCGCGGGGCTGTCTGACCCCTGGCTGGGCGAGGCTGAGCAAGGCCGGGGGGCACATGTCCCCCTTCCCCACGCGCTGGGGGTGCCTGCGCCCGTGCCATCGCCAGCCGAGGGCTGGGAGGTGGTGCTGAGCCTTGGTTGCCTGTCTCGGTGCTGAACATGCTCGCACACACATCTTCACACGTGTTTGCAAGCATGGGGGTATAAGCACACGTGCGTATCGGCAAGTGCATTCGTACACGCGTGTGCGTGTCTGTGTGCACGTGTCTCCCCGTGTCTGCACACATACGTGCATCCCTGCCATCACACATGCACATATATCCCCATACTGGTCTGTCTGTGCACGTGCCCCTCGTACGCACACGTGCCCCCTGTGTACACGTGTGCCCCTGAGTGCCCACCCCCGTCTGAGCACATCCAGAGCTGCCCCTGCACACGCGCAGGCTCTGCCCGCTGTGCCCGCCCCTACGATCCCCTAAACCTCCCCAATTTCTCTTTCCTCCCGCTCTGCCCCGCAGAAGAGGAGTCAACGGAGCAGACGTCCCAGGTAAGGGCCTGCCCGGCTGCCCACCTCTACCAGGGTGGCCCCAGCCCCTGGGGGGGTCCCCGGGAGCCCTGGGGCTCTCCAAGGTGGCGGTGGGTCAGGAAGGAGGGACGTCACTTCAGATGTGATGTCCCCTCCGCCCTGGTGTCTCCGCAGACGTCTTCGCCCAGCCAGTCGTCAGTCAGGGAGAAGAACAGCACCCCGAGGAAGAGGAAGGCCCCTCTGCCTCCCCTGGGCACCCCCAGCCAGGTGAGAGAGGGGTCCCCCTTAGCTCCACGTCCGCACCCGGCCTGGCAGGCGCAGGGCAGCCGAACCGTGGCCTGCTCAGGCAAACTTCTCCAGCTTCGCCCGCCCTGGGGGCTGGCAGGGACCCCCTCCCTGCAGTGGAGGCGATGCTCAGGGGCCGGCCCGAGCCGCAACGGAGGCTTCGTCCCCGTTCCCGGGGTGCCGTGCAGCACCCCAGGCCCCGAGCCCCTGCTGGGCTGCAGGGCAGGGGCTATCCGCCCCTTTCTATCCACCCCGCGGGCCCAAAACACCCCTTGCCCAGGGGGCTGCGCTGGCGTTGGGGGGTGCCCTGCACGCCCCGGAGCATGGCTCGCCCGGGGGGTGCCCGGAGAGCCGCCACCGAGCCTGGCTGGGCTCAGCCTGCCGCAGCCCCCTGGTGAGGACGGGCGGGAGGGGGCCGACGGCGGGGGCTGCCGGTGCCCAGCACTGAGGCTTGGCAGCCGCTTATCGGCAGGAGGACCGGGACGCCTACGAGGAGATTGTGCGGCTGCGGCAGGAGCGGGCCCAGTTCTTGCAGAAGATCCGGGGCTTGGAGCAGCAGGAGAAGCAGAGACGGGAGGTACCAGCGAGCCGCAGGGGCGTGGGGGAGATGCCACCACGTCCCTACGGAGCGGAGGGGACGGGAGGGACGGGGACAGCATTTATCCCTCCCTGTTTTCTCTCTGCGTCCCGCTAGCGGGCAGAGCTGGACGAGGGCTCCCTGCGCTCCATGGAGAAGCAGGTGAGGCCGGTGAAGAGGTTGTGGGTGGCCTCGGCTCTCTGAGGGGTCCTGGTGCTGGGGATGCTGTTGGGACTCTGCTGGGAGTGAAGGGGACCCCATGCCCGTGTCCTGCCCCACAGATCCAGGAGCTGGAGGAGCAGCTGGCGGCGCGGGATGGCGAGAAGGAGCGGCTGGGCAAGGAGGTGGAGGCTCTGCGGAGCCGCTTGTCCTCGCTGGAGGTAGGTGCAGGTAGCAGCTGGCAGTGCCAGGGTCTGGGGTGCGTGGGGGCTGACGCCTGCCGCTCTGCACCCCCAGAACGAGAAGGAGAACACGAGCTACGACATCGAGACGCTGCAGGACGAGGAGGGAGATCCGCTTGAGTTCCCAGGTAGGGCCCTGCCTGCCCCCCAAGGCCCCCGTGGGGCTGGGCAGCCCTCAGGGAGGGGGCACCCCGCGGCGGGGAGCGGGGCGATGGGCGGGCATGGCACCGGAGTCCCTGCACCCGCAGGGGCAGAGCTGCTGCTCTCCAAGAAGACGCTGAGCCCCTCGGCCGAGGAGCTGCTGGCCACGCTGCAAGGGCAGGTGCAGTCCCTCACCGTGCAGAACAAGGAGCTGAGGGAGAAAATACAGGCAAGTCCTGTCCGTCTGTCCGTCTGTCCCTCCCTGCCTCTGTCCCCTGGGCCCTGGTGGCCTCACCAGCTCCTCGGCAGGTGCTGGAGAACTACGAGCGGGACGAGAGCAACCCGTCCACCCCGGGGGACTTGGTGCCCGCCAGCCTCTACAACGCTCTCCAACGCGAGCTGGAGCGGTTGCGGGCGCAGCGCTTGGAGCCGCCGCGGGGCACGGATGCGAGGGACGAGGCCGGCGGGCAGCCGGAGGGACAGACCGGCACCTCGGAGCAAGCCCCGGAGCAAATCGGGGAGGGGAGTGCGGCGCAGCGGCTCGCCGAGGAGCCGGCCTGGACCTGGGGCGAGTGCAAGGCGGCGCTGGGCGAGCTGCGGGTGCTGCACACGCAGACCTCCTCCTCCTCCACGGCCGAGCGGGAGGCCGGCGCCGAGCTGGCGGAGGCCCGGGCAGCGCTGCGGCAGGCGCAGGCAGCGCTGGAGGAGCGGGAGCAGCGGGTGAAGGAGCTGCAGGCCCGTTTGGAGGCCGGCGCGGAGGCCGTGGAGGCAACGGCCTCCCTGGGGGCCTCCCTGGAGGAGGCATCGAGGGAGAAGGAGGCCTTGCTGGAGCGCTGCGGCCGGGCGGAGGCAGAGGCGGAGGCCCTGCGGCGGGAGCTGGAGGCCAAGGCGCGGGACTGGCGGGTGGCGGGCAGCCCCGAGCCGGAGCCGGGGGTGCTGGAGCGACGGGTGGCGGAGCTGGTGCGGCAGCACGAGGAGGTGACGGCGCAGCTGGGACAGCTGCGGGAGACGCTGGGTCGCAGGGAGGCCGAGCTGGGCACCCTGCGGGAGCAGCTGGCTGCCCGGCCGGTGGGGCGGCGGGAGCACGAGGAGGCCCTGGCGCGGCTGCGGCAGGCGCAGGCGGAGGCGGAGGGCCGGGTGCCACGGGAGGAGCACGCCCGGGCCACGGCGGTGCTGGAGGAGCAGGTGCGGGCGCTGCGGGAGCGGGCGGCTCAGCTGGAGGCGGCGGCGGAGGCCAAGGGGCGCGAGGCCACCCGGCTGGAGGCCGAGCTGGCGGCGGCGGTGCCACGGGGAGAGCACGAGGCGGCGCAGGCGGGGCTGCGGGCCGAGGCGGCGGCGCTGGCCCAGCGGCTGGGCGAGCTCTCGCGGCGGCACGAGAAGACGTGCGAGGAGGTGTTCCGGGTGCAGCGGCAGGCGCTGTTCATGAAGAGCGAGCGGCAGGCGGCGGAGGAGCGGCTGGCCGCCGCGCAGAAGCAGCTGGCCGAGGCGCAAGACGAGGCGCGGCGACTGCGGGAGCTCCACGGCCACGTCGAGGACTCGGCCCGGCTGGTCAGGGACAGGGACAGGAAGGTAGGGGACAGGGAGGAGGTGTCGGAGGGTGGGCGAGGGGCTCCGGGGAGGGAAAATGGTGGCCAGGGCTCTGCTGCGGTGAGCTGAGCTTGCTGGGCAGCAGGGGAGACACGCTCGCAAACACACACGCCCGCGTGTACGCAGATGCGTGCGCACACGTGCGTATACGTACACGCGTGTGCACACACGAGTGCACGTGCTTGCACGCGTTTGCACGCGCCTGCACGCACGTGCACACTTGCACACGTAAGCGCAAACGCGGCCGCGCGCGCACCCCTGCGGGCAGACTCGCCGCTCTCCCGGCTGTTCCCCTTTCTTCCCCCCCAAGGCAAGACTGAAACCAGGGGCAGGAGGGGTGGGGTGGGAAAGTCCCGGCGCTGCCCCTGCCCGGGCGCAGGGGCCACCCCGGGGTGGCAGCGGGCACGGCCACAGGGGGACCCTGGGGGAGCTGGGGCCGAGGGATCCCTGGGTGCCCGTAACCTCTGTGCGCTGTGCAGATCACCGAGCTCTCTAAGGAGGTCTTCAGGCTGAAGGAAGCCCTGAATGCCCTCCCCGAGCCCCGGGGACCCCCGCAGTCGGCCCCCGATGCTGCTGCGCTCCAGGCCAGGATCCGGGCGCTGGAGGAGAAGCTGGCGGTGGGTACCGGGGGGCTTGTGGCCATTACCTGGTGGATTCGGGGCTTCGGCAAGCCCCCGGCCCCGTGCTCAAACCCGCTCGCTCTCTTGCAGGAGACAGAAACGCGGCACAGCAAGGTGGTGACGCTGTACCGGAACCACCTGCTCTACGCGGTGCAGGTGAGATGGGGACGTGGCTGGGGGGACTTGGGGACACCGGTATGGGGGACCGGGGCACCAGCCACACATCGGTGTGGGAGGCAGCAAGGGGCTGGAGCCAGGTGCCAACCCAGGGGCGCTGAGACTCCCCGACGTCCCCTCTGATGTCTCCACCGATGTCCCCAGGGCCACATGGACGAGGACGTGCAGCGACTCCTGTGCCAGATCCTGAGGATGCAGCGGCTGCAGGAGCAGGGCAGATGAGCCCCTGCCAGCACGGCAGTGCCGCGGGGGTCGGTGGCACAGCCAGTGACACAGCCGGGGGGCCGGGCCCGTGATAGCCCCCTCTGTGCCCCCTTTGCTTCTCCGGGCAGCACCCCGGCACTGGCACACGCACCCCCACGCTCACCCGGCCCTGGGGGCCTGTGCCAGCCCCCCCGTGCCCCACGCGCCCAGCACAGCAGCAATAAAGTATTTATACTCACGCCAATGGGACGGCTCATTGGGGGGGGACGAGGGTGGGCACAGGGTGCTGGGGGCTGGGGGGGTTGGGGAGCTGGGGACGGCAGGGGATCAGTGCCATCCCCTCCGACGGCCCCAGACGGGAGCGGGTGACCATGAAAGAAGTGAGGTGGTGGCGTGGGAAGGGTTGAAACCCTTTTGGCCAAAGCCAAAACCGCTTTCCCGCGGGTCCGGGGCAGGCAGAGGCCCCGCGCGCGGGGATCCCTGCGGAGCCACGCTGGGCGGCGGGTCCCCACTGGGGACGGCGTTTCCTGCGCGAGGAAGTGGGCTGAGGCCGGCCGGGGCTGCGGCTTCCCGCACCGGCGGTGACAGAGCCTCTGGTCCCAGATGCCTGGCCCGGCTGCGGTGAGCACGACGGGGGACAGGGCTCCCCGTGGGGCCGGGGGTGTGGGGGGCCGGGGGTGGCCCTTGTCCATGATATGGGGAAAGCCACACGTGTCCCCCCCGGGGCTGAGCCAGCCCGCAGCCAGGGTGGGCGATGACAAGGGCAGGATCTGTCCCTGCGGTGCTGAGCGGGGAACTCAGCTCAGTCCCCAGGCCGGGTTTTGGGGGGTCTCTGTGCCCTGGGAGGTGGGGGCCATCCAAGTGCGCTGGCCCCTTCCCTGGCTGAGGCCTGGAGTGACCCGAAACCCTGATTCCGGGCACGGGACCACAGGGGAGGCTGCAGGTCCCGGTGGGAAACCCCGGACACCCAGGGTGCTTTCGCTCCCGCCTCCGCCCCCTCCTCCTTCCTGGCAGCAGGATCCGGCCACTGCGGCGAGAAACCATCCCCTGTCCCCAGGGCGTGCGGCAAGGCCAGAGGGGAAACTGAGGCACGGCACCGTGGGGTGGCCCAGAGACGGGTCTGAACCCCCAGCTTCAGGGCGATGTCCCTGGACCACCTGGGGACCTGTGGCTGGGGTGTTCCTGATGTCCCCTCCCCGGGCTTTGACGGTCCTGTCTGTCCCCACAGGTCCCTGGAACCGGGCAGCTCCGCTGAGTCTCCCTGACATGAAGTGGCTTTGGGTGGTGGCTTTTGTGGCACCCGCCTGCACCGTTCCCTACAACGGCACGGCGGGCAGCCCTGGGGACGGAGGTATGGGGGGACAGGGACAAGGGGGACAGCAGTACAGGGGCATGGGGACTGGGCACGGAGGGACTGGGGGGGCTGGGATGGAGGTATGGGGGGACCTGGGGGGACAGGCGGGCTGGGGATAGTGGTATGGGAGCATGGGGACTGGGGATGGAGGGACTGGGGGGACTGGGATGGAGGTATGGGGGGACAGGGACAATGGGGACAGCGGTATGGGGACTGGGGACAGAGGGACTGGGGGGGCTGGGATGGAGTTATGGGGGGACAGGGACAATGGGGACAGCGGTACGGGGGCATGGGGACTGGGGACAGAGGGACTGGGGGGGCTGGGATGGAGGTATGGGGGGACAGGGATGGAGGTATGGGGGGACCTGGGGACACGGGCAGGCTGGCAATAGTGGTATGGGAGCATGGGAACCAGGGATGGAGGGACTGAGGGGACTGGGATGGAGTTATGGGGGGACAGGGAAAATGGGGACAGTGGTATGGGGGCATGGGGACTGGGGACAGAGGGACTGGGGGGGCTGGGACGGAGGTATGGGGGGACCTGGGGGGACGGGCGGGCTGGGGACAGACATATGGGAGCATGGGGACTGGGGAGGGAAGGACTGGGGGGCTGGGATGGAGGTATGGGGGGACAGGGACAATGGGGACAGACGTATCGGGGCATGGGGACTGGGGAGGGAGGGACTGGGAGGGCTGGGATGGAGGTTGGGGGATCGGGGGGGCCTGGGGACAGTTGGACTGGGGGGACGGGGAGGGCTGGGGGCAGATAGGAGGCGTGGGGGACCGGTGATAGAAGGACTAGGGGGCTGGGATGGAGGTATGGGGGGGCCTGGGGGCACTGGAGACAGCAGGACTGGGCAGACTGGGAGTGCTGGGGATGGAGATGGAGGGAGCAGGGATGAAGATATAGGGGCACCGAGGGGACCGGGGACCCCGAGGGGACCCCAGGGACAGAATTACAGGACATCTAAGGGTAGAGCTACAGGGACCTGGGAGGGTCTGGGGACGTGGGGGAACTGGTGCTGGAGGAACAGGGACACTGGGGGTCTGGGGACAGGGGGGGACCCAGGACAGAGGCACGGGGGCTGGGGGTGTTGGGGATGGAGGGGCACTGGGGTGTTGGGAACAGAGTTGGGGGGGCCCGGGGAGGCGCAGACCCTTCCCGCCCCCGCCGTGGCGTGTCCCCTTGGCCCCGCTGCTGGAGACCACGGGGGGACACGGGGGGTTGTGCCCAGGGGTGCAGCCCATGCCCCCCGCTGTGCCCCCCAGGCCGCTGCACCCCGCAGCACGGCGCCCTGGGCACCGAGGTGCTGCTGCGGTGCCCGGCGGTGGGGGGGGGGCCGGCTGAGTGGCGCCGGGGGGCCACCGTCCTGGGAACGTACCCTGCGCCGGGGCTGGCCCTCCCCAACGCCAGCCTGGCCCACGAGGGCCACTACAGCTGCCACCACCCTGGCACCGGCGAGACCTGGGCCACCATCTGCCTGCGGCTGGGCTGTGAGTGACCCCGGCCCCCCCCGCGGCCCCCGCTGCTGGCTGGGGGTCCCCCGGGGAGGCCACAGTGGGGGTGATGGCCGTCCCCCGCCCCAGATCCCCCCGCGCGGCCTGCCGTGGAGTGCTGGGCCATCAGCTACCCGCAGGCAGTGAACTGCTCCTGGGTCCTGGCCCCCGAGCCGCTGCTGGACACCCACTTCGTGGCCACATACAGGTCAGTGGGGGGACCCCGAGCCCCGGCTGAGCCCCCCCCACACACCCCGTGCCTGCGGCGCACGTGGGGCTGCGGGCAGGGCAGCTCGCCCCTCGCCCAGCTCCCCCCTCCGCCCCCCAGGCACGGCGTGTGGGGGGCCACGGAGACGGGCGAGTGCGTCCGCACGGGGCCGCGGAGCTGCTCCTTTGGGGACGTGCAGATGTTCTCCCTCACCCCCTACGTGGTGAACGTGACGGCCGTGAACCCCCTGGGCGCTGCCTCCAGGCTCCTGCCCTTCCTCCTGGAGAACATCAGTGAGTGCTGCCGGGACGGGCCTGGGTCCCCGGCTCCCCCCAGACCCCTTGCACTTAACCCCCCACCTCCCAAGCAGGGTCCAATCCAGCCCCGGGGCTTCCTCTGGGCCGTTCCCCTCTGGTTTGCTCCCCTGCGTGGGATGTGGAAACATCAGTGCAATGATTTGCTGGGTCTCAGCCCACCTCTGCAGCCTGGGTTGCACAGCTCAGTCAACAGGGCTGATGTCCCCGGCAGCCCCGGGCCGGATCCCCCGGCCAGCACCTCACCCCTTAATTATCTCCCTGCTTCGTTAGTAAAGCCAGACCCCCCTGAGGACCTGCGGGTCTCACCCATCCCCGGGGAGACCAAGAAGCTGCTGCTGGAGTGGAGCCCACCAGGGTCCTGGCCCTTCCCGGAGTACTTCCCGCTCAAGTATCGCATCCGCTATGCCCGGGAGGAGGGCTCTGTCACCAAAACGGTACTGCCCACCCCCCGCGGCACCCCCCACCCTCCCACACGGGGTAAACTGAGGCACGGCTGAGGGGTGCACCCCCAAGCAAGGCTGTGTCCTGGCCCCCCGGCCCGTGGGCGCCCCTAACCCCGCTCCACCCCTAGATCGGGCCGTACGAGCAGACATCCTACACCCTGACGGGGGTGCGACCCGGGACCCTCCACCACATCCAAGTGGCCGCCAAGGACTTCACGGACTCCGGGGAGTTCAGCGCCTGGAGCCTGCCAGCCTCGGGGACGCCCTGGATGGAGCCGTGACAGGCAGAGCAGGGCCAGCGTCCCCTGCCCTGTCCTGCTCCTCTCCCCTGTGCCAGCCCAGGACCCCACGCGCCCCAGGCACCCTCTGGCCCCGTGCCCCCAGCAGCGCGGGATGACCAGCACTGGAGGGACCCACAGAATGAGGCAATAAACCCGCTTGAGGCTCCGATCCCCGTCCCGCTTTGGTGATGTTCTCCGCGAAGCCCCCGAGCTGCCCCAGGGGACGGTCCCTTTGCCGGCTGCGAGGCCGTGGCCATGGGCAGAGGGGAGGGCACTGGCCCCCATCACCTCAGCTGGTCCCTGTGGCCCGGACTGGTCCCTGGGGAGGGTCCAGACCGGTCACTTTGCCCCCCCCCCAAGGCCTTGGCTGGACTCCATGGCCTCAGCCGGTCCCTGTGACCCCACCATGGCCCAGACTGGCCCCCCCCAAGCCTGCATGGTTCCCGTGGCCCCTCTCCATGGTCTGAGGTGGTCTCCAGGGCCCACAGTGGCCCCACACCGGCCTCCAGGGCCCGGCTCGCCCCCCTGGCGACCTCCCGGGGCCCGACCCTCGCCCCCGGAACCTCCTTTCGAGTCGCCGCGGGCGGGCGGGCTCGCTCTTGGCGGCGGCACAGCTCGCTGACGGACGGCAGAGACAGCCAGTAGCAGGCGAGAATGTGCCGGGTAGCGGCCCGCCTCGCCAATGAGCGGCGGAGGGGGGTGGGGCTCCTTCCCGGAAGTGGCGGGCGGTGAGCGGCCATGTCGGAGCGGGAGGTATTGGCCGGGACCTGGGGGGGGTTTCCTGGTCTCTGGGGTGGGTGGAGGGGCCGGGGGTGCTGGGGGGCCCTGGGCGCTGTGGACGGGTCTCCAGGCTGAGGGGACCTTTGGTGCTTCCCAGGTTGGAGGGGTTCCTGGCGGCTGTAGGGGGGGTCCCCAAGCCGAGGGAGCCTTGGGGGGGCCCTGGTGGGTTGAGGCGGGGCCGGGAGGGGCAGCTGGTGGGTGTGGGGAGGCCCGGGCTGGTCATGGCTCCTGGGCTGGGAGAGGAGGCGGCTGGGCTGGGGGGTCCCGGCGGGGCAAGCGGGTTAGGCCCTAAAACCGTGCGAGGGCTGGGGGGCCTGGGCTCGGGGCTCGGGGGCAGGCAGGCGGGCGGGCAGGCAGCGCTGCCAGGCTCTGGCGGGCAGCCGTGGGCGCTGCGTGTGGCCCTCGGGACCGTACCCGGTTCGCAGGGGTCTGCTGGGTGCTGCTGAGTGGAGCTGCTGCCGTAGGCTGGTGAGGGAAGCGGGAGCCCCCCGGCCGCGGTTGCCACCGCTCCGGCTACGTGCGGGTCCCTGGAGGAGCACGGTGTGCCCGACTTCCATCCCGCCGCGTCACGAGCCCCAGCTCCCCGAGCACTGGGGACGTGGTGCGGCTCACGGCCGCGGTCAGCGAGGGGCGAGAGGGGCCGCGCTGGCGGGAAGGAAGAGAGGAGTTGGCTTGGGAAGCAGTTAGTCCCGTTCATTGCAGGGGAGCTGCCGCCAGCAGCCGTTGAGAAGCGCCACGGACCAGAAGAAAAGGGGTGAGGGAGAGGGAAGAGGTGCTGCGGGGGGGTTGGGGGTTGTTTGAAGAGTAGGTACTGAATTTCCAAAGGCGAAAATAACTGTTGCTCAGAACCTGGGCTGACACAGCCCGAAAATCACCTGGACTTTTATTGGTCTTTTCGTTCTTTTCTTTTGATGTGTTATGGACTTCTCTTTCTTTTTTAGTTGCCAGGCGTGTGGTGAATACGTCTCTAAGGGGAAGAAATGCCCGTAAGGAGACCGTTCAGAATGAGGTGTACTCGGGACTTCCCGTCTTCCGCTTCTACGGTGCCTGGCAGAGATCACTTTCAAGGTGAAGTGTTTTCTGCGTGTTCTGGGGAGGCTGCACGGTCCATGGGCTCAACTGAGCACTGGAAGCTCGGGGTCTACATGTACGTTGTGAGAAAGAGGTGTCCCAGCAAAGATGGAGTCTGAGCGTGTGCTTTTTGGTGTCTCTTCCCTTTTCGGGGCAGCTCACGGTGTCTCGCCCGTCCGTGGGCTGCAGGACATCAGCGGGAGGAGAAAGAAGGGACGCAGGTGTGGGGTGTGGAGTGAGGGAAATGGGAAACGTTCGCCCGGAGCTATGGAGGTGGCCGTGGGGTGGCCGAATTCTCCTGATAGACTGACGTTGCTGTCCCGCGTTTTCCTTAGGTCTCGAGGACGCCGGGGAGCCACTCGCAGCTTGGAAGCTGAGAAGGGCTTGGAGGAAGAGGAGGAGATGATGTGGAAGGCGAGGGAAAAGGAGGAGAGAAACAGTCCCTGGCAAAAAATCCCTGGGGCACTGCGGAGGGCAGCAGGGCCCTGCCCGGTCCCCTTCAGAGCCCGGCCCCGGCCCCAGGGCTCTCGGGGGCAGCTTGCAGGCCCAGCTAAGCCCAGCCCATGTCCTGGGGGGCAGCTCGCAGTCCTGGCCAAGCCTGGCCCAAGCCCCAGGGCTCTTGGGGGCAGCTCACAGACCCAGCCAAGCCCGGCCCAAGCCCCAGGGCTCTCAGAGGCAGCTTGCAGAACTGGCTAAGCCCACCCCAAGCCCTGGGGCTCTCGGGGGCAGCTCGCAGGCCCAGCTAAGCCCAGCCCAGGCCCCGGGGGGCAGCTTGCAGACCCAGCCCAAGCCCCGGGGCTCTTGGGGGCAGCTCGCAGACCCAGCTAAGCCCAGCCCATGTCCTGGGGGGCAGCTCGCAGCCCCGGCCGAGCCCGGCCCAAGCCCCAGGGCTCTCAGAGGCAGCTCGCAGCCCCGGCCGTGCCCGGCCCAAGCCCCGGGGGGCAGCTCGCAGCCCCGGCCATGCCCGGCTCCGGGGCTCCGCAGGGCCCGGTGCTGCCCCCTCGTGGTGCCGCAGTCGGGCGGCGCCCTTCGCGCATGCGCAACGCGAGGGCTGCGCGCCAGCGCCGCAGCTGGGCGCTGCACGCATGCGCACAACGGGCAGGCGGTGCTCTGCCGCCTTCGGCTGGTCGCGGCCTCGGTGCCCGCCCGGCGCATGCGCACTGCGGTCGTCCGGCTCCCGCATGCGCAGTGCGGCGCGCCCGCGGCCATGTCGGCCTCCTTGGGGCGGCAGGAGCTGTAGTCTCGCCCCCGCAGCCCGCTTCGACCCCCTCTCGTTCGCTCAGGTTCCCTCCCGAGGCCCCCATTTTTTTTCTCTCAGCCTTTTTTCGTCCCTCTGGCCCCTTCAGGACCTTCCTACGTCCATCACGATGCTGAGTTCTTCCTTGTGCCCCACAGCTGTCTTTTATCTCTGTAGCTCCCTTTGAATCCCTCTCGTTCCCTCAGAACCCCTCCTGAGGTGTTTTTTGTGCCCCGGAGCAGTTTTTGTCCCCAGTGCTGTCTAGGATGACTGTTCGGTCCCTTGCCCTGTGGTGACATCTGTGCCCAGGTCCCATCCTGAGTTCCTCGCTGCTTCCCCAAGCAAGGGAAAGTGAGGGCCCCCAGCAGCTCCCAGTCCTGGCCACTGCTGTCTGGGAGGCCCAAGGTGGTGGGTCTCCGCCTTGGAGCTGGGGTCTGGCAAGGGTGAGGGGGTCGGCGAGGGTGAGGGGTAGGAGGCAGAGCACGCGCAGAGCCCCGCAGGCACCCTTGCCCCGGCACAGCCCTTTTCCAGGGTGCTCCAGAGCCTCTGCTGACCTCCACTGTGCTCCGGGGCTTTTACCGGGCTCTGCCAGGGCACAGGCAGGCTCTGCTTCCCTCCAGAGAGCCCCACGGCCTTTGCTGGGCTTTGCCGGTACCCGCAAGGAGCCCTGCTTTCCTCCAGAATTCCCTGGGTCCTTTTCCATGATTTGCCAACATTGGAGCAGGGCTCTGCTTCCCTCCAGAGAGTCCTGGGGCTTTCACTGGGCTTTGCTGGGGACCCGGCCAGGGCCCTGCTTCCCTCCAGAGGGTCTCAGGGCTTTCGCTGGGCTTTGTCAGGACCCGCAAGGAGCCCTCCATCTCTCCAGACTTCTCCGAGTCCCTTGCCAGGCAGAGCCCTGCTGCCCTCCACAGTGTCCTGGGACTTCACCGGGCTTTGCCGGGGCCCGGGCGGTGCTTGCCGTCCCTAAAGGGCCTTTTGGAGCAGGGCTCGTTCGTCTCATGCAGTGAAGTTCCATCTTGCTCCAGCTGATGGCACGATTGGGAGCATGTAGAGCAGAGGTTTTCCCAAGAAGACAGACGGCATGTTGGACAAAGTCCCAGTCCTCCCGCTCGAGTATTTGATATTGTTCAGCGTGGGTCTCAGCCTCGCACCACGCCAGTATTCCCACCAATAATGAGTTCAGAGAAGAGCCTGTTTCTTATAAAATGAGAAAATAAATACAAGCCAGGCCAAGTCACTAGGTCAGAGATGAGACAAGAGTTATCTGCAGGACAAGCAACCAGCAGTTTGAGGCTGTAAGGGACTTCCAGCCGCAGGAATGGGCTCCCACCAGCAGGAGTTAATGGTATGTCAGTCCACAGGAGAGCTTCCTTCCATAGCACATGTGTGTTTGAGGCAATAATCCCTCCAGGGTTTCAGCTCCTTCTGGGTCTGACTTACAGCTGTGTAACCTTCCAAACACACAGCAAAGGCATTTTTCTCTGGGAAAGTGTCAGCTCCCTTTGGCCTCACGCTGACAATCGGCCATTGTGTGTCCATTCGGTGATCCGAGGCGCGCTAAAAGAGAGACTCCGAACTGGCTGGGCTGAGCACCTGGCCATTCCTGGTGCAATTCCGTAAGCTAAAAAGCCTTGGAGTTAATACTGTGGTGCAGGGAGTGCAATCGGGTCCCTGGGACGGGGAGTCTGTGCGGTTTAGAGCAACTGATGGCTCAGCAACATGTGTAGGTTGGGAATGTGTAGGGAAGGTCTTGCAATGGCAACGATGATTATACATACGGGGACAAAAGTCCACCTCCCGATTTTCTTTGCATTTTGTGCATTCTGCTGTTTGGGGAAGGAAAAGAATTCTTTATATTACTTCTTTCAGGGAGGCAGAGCTGCTTAATACTTAAAAGCCAGGACCAATTATTTTTCTTCCTGGCTCTGTCTCTTGCGTCAGAGTATGACCTTAGGAAGGACATCATCAGCTTTGCTGCGAAATTTCCCTATCTTCAGTATTATGATGATAACTAACACCTCGCAGGATGCTGAGGTGAAACTAGTTAATATTCAAAAAGATCTTTAAGCTTTTTGTTGATTCAGATCTTAATAAAGCCATTGCTTGCAGCGCAAGGTTTGCTTTCTGAAATCAGTTTAAAAAGGCATAAACTCCGCATTCTTTCTAAAATGCGATGGCAAATTCGTGAGAGCTTTTACAGGATGGTTCCTGTCATCTGAACATCATGTATAGTTTTTGTTTGTTTTCATACCTTCTTAATAAGAAATCTTTGAATTTGGATTCTGATTAAAAAATGTCCTTGGCAGGGCAGTTTTTTATTGTTGCCTGGCAGCTCTCAAAACTTTCACAGATGTTTCTCCATCATTTGCATTCAGATTCTCTTTCTGCAGTTTGCTCTGTAACCAAAATACACCACTTTCTTCATTTCTTTATGGCAGCTGAGTTTTTGGAACAGAAGGCAGCGACCGGAGGCAGTCGGTGTGTGCTCGGTTGTCGTATCTCCGTAGCTGGAACAGTAGCTCTCCGGGAACATGAGAACGTACCCAACTACAAGACCAGCCCTCTCAGTCAATGAAACCATGGACCAAAGTTTTGTGAGATCCTTTTCCGACAGGTAGAGATTACCTCCGAGCACGTTGTGGAAGGGGCCTGCGTGAAGGGAATCGCTAGGGTCACCGTGACAGTGCATCTGCTTTTTTGCTGCTGTGTCACAATGTGGTTTGGCTGGGGGTTGTATGCCAGCAACACAGCTGGTGGCAGGCAGGGACTGTGTAATTCAAACTGCGATTCGGTGAGAAAGGAGCCTGCATACCCTGACTTTCCTGGGTGGAGAGCTTGGCAGTCCTCAGACAGTCCCTTTCCAGCTCGGGTTTGTCTTTCTCTTTGGCCTCAGGAGAAGGGGCCCACTGGGGAGCTGCCCTTTACAAACCTTGTCTCTATCTTCTTGCACCTTCACAAGGCTCCTGTGTTTAGTCTGGGGCTTGCTGTAACTTAGCAGCATTAGGTAACTGAACAATTACAGTAACCTGCAAGAATGCCTGACTGAAAACCCCTCTGTGCCAGCCAGAGGGGCTCCACTGGGGAGGTGAGTGGGTTCATGATGTTGTACCCTCCCTCTTTTCCTTTTACAGCACTTCGAAGTCTAATAAAAGCTGCTGATTCCCGTTTAATGGATAACGTTGGTTACTAACAAGCTCACCTCCCTCTTAAAAAGCCAACGTTGGTCTCAGGAGATCTAATTTAGGAAGCACATGTAAGGCAAGGGTGTCCTGCAAGGGCCTCTGGGGTGGAAGCCACACCATGCAGTCCTCCAGGCTGGTCGGCTGCCAGAGCTCAGAGTATTTTTATCCACCGGCCAAGCTGCCAGAGGCTCTTCTCAAGCCCTGCACCACCTGAGCGTTGTGGAGGGCAGACTCGCCTCTGCCGCAGGCATTAATTCTCCCTGAGTGGTGCAGGGACTCCCTGAGGGCAGCAGTGGAACAGACTGGACGTTGCAGACAGAAAGGCTCGAGCCCAAGCCTTGTGCTCCAAATCTCTCCTGGTGCCAGCTCTGGTGCGATGTCGGCTTACGCTGTTGAGTGGGGTCCCCTGGATCTGCAGTCTCCTTCCTCTGCGGGTCCTCCATCCTCTTCCCTCGGGTCTCTAGGCGTCACTGACCTGAGGGACCAGTGGGTTCTGCGGTAGTTCCCATTTGCCCTTTGCCATGGGGCTGAGTTACCGCCTGCTTTTTCTCACAGGTTTTGCTGGAGGATGACATAGTGCTCCAGAGCTCAGACACTTTGAGCTCTTGTTGTCAAACTGTTCCAGTAGAGGCAAGGATACGTTTCACTCGAGCAAAGCAAAAAGACTCTTAAAATACAGAGAGGAAAGGCCTCTTTTGGAATGTGTGGCAATGTTTGGACGTGGAAAGGTCTGATACAGAGAAATCCATTTTCCCAACAATGACATCTGCTTTCAGCGATACTTCCCATAAGGCACCATCGGCCTCCTCAAAGTGGTGCGTGATGTTGGAGGACTCGTACATTGTTATATTTAGTAATATGGGGCAGACTTAAGTGTTAATATGGTCGTACCACTGGTCTCATGCAAGTGTGTGCGGGCAGATCGGCGACGATCGCCAGCGTACATCGGTGTGCGCCTACAGTCGCTGTCCGTAGCCGCTTGCGCTCTGAGCCATCTCGAGTGTGGGGTGTGCACAGCGTCCTCCCTGAACACCACACACGTTCCAAACCTGCCGTTTCCACTCTACAGAAAGGCAAAGGAATCCATCCATCTGTGGCCTGTGGTTTGCAGGAGTGACAAGTCTGTGTCCGAACACCGCGAAAGCGTGACATCCGTACCCCTGGATGCTGTTGTGATGTGAGTGACGTGGAGCTAGAGGGGATCTTGGGTGTCCACAGACAATCAGGAGACATGAAAGCAGACAGCTTCACCCTGTTCAATATGGTCTTCTTTAAACTATGTTTTTACTTCAGATTTGGGCTGCCAATAACTCATTCAAACAATGATCTAAT
Source organism: Phoenicopterus ruber ruber (assembly GCA_009819775.1). Classification (NCBI taxonomy): domain Eukaryota; kingdom Metazoa; phylum Chordata; class Aves; order Phoenicopteriformes; family Phoenicopteridae; genus Phoenicopterus; species Phoenicopterus ruber. Next base: position 2,699,801 of record CM020240.1, read on the forward strand.
GCCTATGTGAATGTTTGTAAAACCTCACTGCTCTGGCAGGTTGAGCGCTTGCCAAAAAGCAATCACATGTAATTAGGGAGAAGGAATTTGAATATACTGGCCTTTCAGTGCAGCATATTTTCCAGTTGTGTTCGTACCATTTTAACCATCTCATTAACTGGAGTTGTGCTCCGTGTTGGGCTATGTGTGACTTGCTCCTGTCTTCAAAGGAGTCTTCTCTGTAGACAGCACTGCCAAAAACCTGTCTAAAAACTGCCTGGGATGTGGATATGAGATACCTGTGCTGGACTGTTCCCGCAGTTGTGCCCAACGGCATCACTGGCTTGACTTTTGAGGGAAGTACGTATATAAGGAACTCCTTATATGCTTCCCTGGGGCTGCCACAGTTCTCGGAGGGAACAGTCAGAGACTACACCGTGGTCGATTCACGGCCATACCACTGGGAGCGTCTAAAAGCTCATAGCTTTTCGAGGGAATGCCCAGGAACACCCTTCCCCTGTGACATTGTTGTGCTGTCCCTAGCATCCATCCACCCATCCTGCTGGGCAGGAGTTCTTTTCCCAGGAGAAGGGGGCCAGCCACGCAGCTTGACAAGGGCCCTGTAGGATGGGCGAATAGAACTGTTAAATGGTCGCTGCTCACCTGAAGAGGAGTTCCCAGCTCGGGGGGAAATTAGAGCCCGTCCAGGACAACAGATACCAGGAGCCTCTGAGAAAAAGGAGCCACATGGGGTTAAAACTGCAGTCTTCACGCTCTCACCTTGTGCCTGAGGCCCCAAAGGACATTTCCAAGCAAGTTGGGAATTTTGACATGGAAAGTTTGATGAGAAAACTGTCCTTGAAATTCCTCCAGCATCCTGGAAATTCCCTTCACTCCCTTGTGTAGTTCTGGAGAACTGGACCTGTTCTGCAGTTCCCAGGGCAGTGTACAGAGCTTCTGAAGACACCACCTTGGCCACCACCTCTCTTGTAACTCAGCAGGCACGGCAGGGATGCCTCAGAGAAGCTGCCTCGAAAGCAAGGGGAAGCTGAGCCGTCAGCATAAGCACAACCCGCCAGGCAAATCCCGCAGCATCGAAACAGGCTGTGGGACCAACTCGGGGAGGGACTGCTGCAGGCACGGGCTGTGGCTGCTGCCGTCCTGCTCTGCACCATGGCAGTGGGAGGCTGGTGCCTGAAGCGGAGAGGACCGGCGGGGTGGAAGTGTTCCCTGGTTTGTGCTTGATGGCAGGAGGCTCCGTCCCTGCAGCGAGTCAGGATAGTGCAGCTGGAGGAGAGCAGGTAGGACAAGCACTGCAGGACCTGCCGCTACTCCCGGGTGTAACAGCAGCGAGGGACGTGACGCTGCGGCTCATCCCGACACCCCAGGGGCAGCTGGGGCAGGTGCAGAGCTGGGACGTACCGCGCTGCACGCGGGTCAGCGGAGTGGGCTCGCAAGAGGGGGTCCTCTGGGGTGCCAGCACCCTAAAGGGTGTGCTGCTGAGTCCTTTGGTGGATCTGCCCGGAGAGTCAAAGTCATCTTTTAAAGCACTGGGGTTTCCAGGCCTGGGTAACCCAACCACACAGGTAAACGTAAGTGATACCCAACCGTGAGGTTTCCCAGTCCGTGCTACCCGTGGAGACAACGCTGATTTCATGGATGATTCCTCTCCTGCACCCCGGTACTGAATTTCATGTGAAGATGCGAGTATGCACAGAGCGCTGCACAGATAGCAATCTTTTGTGCAATCAGCTGATTTGCCTTTAGAATGGAGTCTCCGTGTCCTGCGTAGTCACATCTGCGTGGCACACACACTCGTCCCCAAAGGGATTTGTGGTCACCTCAGACATACAAATGTCTGCAATGCTGGGGTTCAGGATGCCCTTGCAGATAAACAACACGTAACAACACCCCAGCGAAGGGGTGCAGCAAAACCTCTCTGCAGGGTGTTCCTGTGCTCAGAGGGTGAACACCGACCTGTCTGCAGCTTCTCTAATGTGGTGGGTTAACCTTGGCTGGCCTCACGTGCCACCAAGCCACTCTACCACTCCACTCCTCAGTGGGACAGGGGCAAGAAAATAAGATGAAAAACTCACAGGTCGAGATAAAGGCAGTTTAACAACGAAAAGCAAAGGCTGTGCACAGAAGCAAAGGAACCCAAAAAAATTGATTCTCTACTTCCCATCAGCAGGTGATGTCCAGCCACCGCCTGGGGCCTCAGTACGCGCAGCAGTTGCTTTGGAAGACAAACACCTTAATAATAAATGCCCCCTCTTCCTCCTCCTTTCTCTTAGCTTTTATTGCTGAGCATGACATCATATGGTATGGAATATCTCTTTGGGGTCAGCCGTCCTGGCCATGTCCCCTCCCGACCTCTTGCCCACCCCCAGCCTCCTGGTCCTCGAGGGGGGTTGGAGAGACAGCCTTGATGCTGCGAGCACAGCTCAGCGTTAGCCAAAGCAGTGGTGTGGTGCTACCAACACCCTTCTAGCTCCGAATACAGAGCACAGCACTGCGAGGGCTGCTACGGGGAAGGTTAACTCCGTCCCAGCCAGACCCAATACATGTAGTCATTCAGCAAACCGGGCAGAAACTCCTGTCCTGGCAGCCCAGGCTATGCATACTCTCTCCCTGTATTTAGCCGTTGACGAGGAAGGGTGTGCTCTTCATTTATCTGTTGGATCCCGCTGCCCGTGATCTGTTCTCACCAGTAATTCTCCAGGCAAACTCCGAAACACCTGAAGGGTTGGTAACTCAACTCAGGAGGTCAGGGCCACACACAGGTCAAGCCCCGTGAGACCAGGACCTGTTCTTATGGGAGGAATTTTTTTCCTGAATGTGAGAGAGGAGAGGTGGGTTCTGCTCTCCATGACCACTGGGTTTGAAAGCCTAATCTCCAGCCAACAGTCATCACATAAACTTGTGCTGAAGAACCTGACCTAGTTTGAATAATTAGAGGTAATTGTCAGCTCTTTCCAAATGACAAAACCCTTAATCACCAGCAGATGCTTAGCCAGCCTCACAAAACAGGCTGGAAACCCATAATGGGATGGGGAGTATTGTTGTCCCAGAGGCACCAAGTTTCAGGAATGGGCAGGAATCTTCCTTAGGGTTTTTTCCAATACATGGTCAGATGCTTGGACTGGGGCACTGGTTCAAGCTCATGGACTGGGCATCTTTCCAGAAAATCTGTAAATATGCCATGAAATGGCTGACACTGAAGTATCGGGGAACAATTCAAGATGGAGCAACTTTGAAATGGGGAGCTGAAAGTTCGGGTTGCTCCATGGGTTCCTGTTCCAGATGCTTGATTCTCAGCTCTCAGATCCCTAAGCTAGTCTGGGGTTTCCTGAAGCTTTTGGAGCCCCAGGCATGGAGGCTCTGACAGACGCCTGTGTGCTCTGTGGCAACAGACCCTTGGAGCTGTCTGCCAAGTGCACTTCTGGGAAGCTAAGAAGGCCCCTAATTTCAGTGGAAACCCCAGAAGATCTCTGGAGAATTGCGTTCTGTGAGCTGGGTGTGGGAACCTTTGACTTGGAAGACTGATAATTTCTAGTCCATTTTGTTGGATGGGGCTGGACTCCCCAGCCCTGGCAGTGAGGCAGAGCGGAGGGGCAGCCGGGAGGGGAAAATGCAAGACTGCACGAAGTTGGGGACTACTCCCAGTCCTGCCTGTGCGTCTCACGTCTCTGCGAATCAAGCGCCATACGAACCAATGCCACCCTCTTCCCTGCACGCAGTTGCCTCCTCAGTGTGGGAGGAGAGACTGCTGAATGAGAGGGTCCTTGGGGAGCTGACTTTAAAAAGGACCTGTCTGCAACATCTTCCCTCTCTGGCTTGAGCTGCAAAGAGCCAACCCTCCGCTCTCCTGCCTCACCCACTCTCCAGAGGAAAATACTTCCGAGCCCCATGATCCCGCCTTGGGTGTATCCCCAGCCATCTCTCTCCCCTGAGAAACGTCTCCCCGAATCCCGCTGCTTCTCCCCTGCGACATGCAACAGGTCACGAGCCGGTGTTTCCATTCCTGTCACTCGGGTCTCAGAGCGATGTTGCACTCGATGGCTTTCTTAACCTCTTTAAGCCCTAGCTTATTCTTCTAGGGCTCAGTTTCTGTGGCACTTAGAGACAGTAGTGGCACCTACTTCCATCTTTCAGAGCATGAGCTAATTGAGTTTAACGTGAGTGTGTGACATTGGCTACACTCACATATATCTACACCGAGTGCCTCGCGTTACACGTAACTCCCGCTGGAGTGGGAGTTATTCGCAAATAGGCAAAGCCCCGAAGAAAGGAGACAGTATCTACTGGGGTGAGAATACTGATGGGAAGAGCAGGAGACATGGCAGTACCTGAGATACCCCAGGCTTAGGTAGGCGCCTGGCTGCGTAAGGACACTCTATAAGTAGAATGGGCACCTCTGGAAGGGTCTGGACCCACCAGAGAATTCATCTGGATTGCTAGTTCCTTTATGTTGCCTGCACGTGGTGGCTAGGTGAGCTCTGACTCATGGTTATGTGACATTTAGGAAAGGGAACACTCCAAGATGATGTGAAGGGGACTGGCTGAGGGGAAATGAAGGGTTTGCTGGTGTGATGCTACCAGGCAGTGCTAAAACAGCACAGGTGAACAGGGAGCAAGCCAGAGCGTTTGCAATACTCCACAAACCAGGGCTCCCAGGGGTGTTTTGCCTTCTGTGCAATGAGATGGTGAAAAGTAGAGCAAAGATGGGAAACCCCTGGAAGTGGTCAGAGCAGGGAGTTGTCCTTGTACCCAAGTGGAGCGCTGTGACAGATACACAGTCCATACGGAATGCTGTAATGAGGCACTAAGATTGCTCTGAAGTGACTCTCAGCACGTTTGGTGCGTTTTATAGCACACTAGTACTCATCTATTCCTGTGTAGCCTCCTGCAGTGGGACTAATAATCAAGGATCCTGACTCTAAACCAACGACTCCCCTGGGAACGTGTCTGGGACAAGACTTATTCTGGGGGCTTTGAAGCGGGCAGTAATGTGGAAACAGTGACACCAGTGCAGTTCCCATGAACTAGGGGGTCTCCCCTGTGGGCACGGGTGTGGAGCTCTTCAGCCAAAAAAGGGTGAAAAATGAATCCTAACACCTTTGGGGAGAGGTCAGTCTTCCCATGATGTGTTTGTTTAGGGCTCGGCTGTTACTGCAATACTGCTGCCACTGCGGGAAGAAACAGCCCAGAGCAGTGGCACAGTATTTGGTGATCACAGCTCATAAAAGGGGACGGAGGGGATGAACAAGTCTCCTCCAGTCACACAAAGAAGGACAGCAGAGAGGCATTTTCCACCGTTCTGCAAAGACATTCATAGGCAGCAACTTGCAGATGGGGAGATCGTGGCTCTCCTAAATCCTTTTGTACATATTGCCTTCCCCAGGTCTTGCTGATGGTGTGGCAAAGTCCTGCCTCTGTCCCACGGGATCTGGAGAGAACAGCAGAGCCAGGAGCTGTACAGCCGTGAGTCTTTCCTAGGGCAGTGCCTACAGCCCCCTTGTCACTGCGGATGCCTTCCCAGGTCTAGTGAGTCTCGGCCGAATGCTTTGCTCCCTCCCAGCCACGCTCACTCCTGGACGCCAGCTGGTTCTTGCACTGCCCATTCAGGCTCTCTGCTCTGCACCTCCAAATTGCTTGGGAGAGGGTTGGCTGCTCCCTAAGGTACAGAGAGCTGGGAGGTCAGAAGGACAACCCAGCTGTCCAGGCAGGGCTCGGCTGGAGATGGTCGCCAGAGCCCAGACCACCAGTGACAGAACTGGAGATGGGCTCACCTTGGACGTAACTCAGGCAGGACTGACCTGGAGACGGGCTCACCTTGGACGTAACTCAGGCAGGACTGAGCTGGAGACAGGCTCACCTTGGACGTAACTGAGGCAGGACTGAGCTGAAACGGAGCTCCTGGCCCAGGGACAGGGTGTGAGTGAGGTCCCGGGTGAGGCTGGTTGGGGGCCATTAAGTCCTGTTAGTGCCCTCAGGACCCTGACAGAAACGCATCGCTCGCACAAACTAGATGTGGCCTTCAGCAAAGACCATTTCTCCGCTGCTGGCTCCTGCCAGATCTTCCCAGCCCAGACTCAGGGCCTCATATACCCTTTAAGATCTGCTTTTCGTGTGTCTCTCCCCAGAGAAGGGCTGGGACAATGCCAGACTCCAGCAAACCGCTCTGACCACTCACCCAGTGCTGGCAGGTTACTTTTGCTGGAACAAACTCCATCTATTGCCTCTCTACAATGCTTCTAGTCCAGACATCCTCCTCTGCTCTTGCTGCCAGCATTGTAATGAAAAAATGGCTCTTCTATTATGTCTGCTTCCATTTGAATCCCTCTAGGAAAGATCTCGTGTTCTCCAGCTCTTTGCTGCTGAAATTAGCACTGGCATCCTGCAGGATTTCAGGGCTTGACTCTCGCGTCTAGCAGTGGGAAGAGTTACTGAGACTGCAGAGACAAGATGTATTTGAGAGCCAAGTGTCCGAAAGTACACGCTTAATACTAATGCAGCGAAAAGGAGGCGCTCCGGGAAGGCAGCGAAACGATCCTGCTGAGGATGAAAAAAAAAGATGTGTTCTTGGGGACTTGCATAATCCGGAAAGGGTTAAGCCGTGGCACAGCATTTCGGACAGCTGCAGAATGCCGGAGTGGGCACTGGGATTGGAACCAGAATGACAGTTTTAGGTCACTCACAAAGCTTTCTAATTACGCTTTTTTGGAAAAAAAAATGGTGTGTTTTATTCTGTAAGTGCTGAACATTCCACAATTGCTGTGTTTAATAAATACAGCGGGGGCTCCTAGGAGACTGAATGGGGCTGAATGAATGAAGTATGTGAGACATCTGAAACCTATTAGTTGGAGCAAACTGTTAGAGAGGCAGGAATTCTTCTCTTTTTAAAAATATTTATACATTTTGCTTTAATGTCAGGCCAACATCTTATTTGGGGTTATGTTCCAGTGGAAGGAAAGGTGTGTCGGGGGGAAATGCAGGGGGAGGGGAGGTACATTTTTGGTTCAGTTCCAAAAGGAGCAGAAGGGCTGTGTGGCTTTAGTAGCATACTTTCCTTTCTGAATTGAACCCAGCGCATGGAAACGTAAGGCGACATTGCCCCAGCCTCGCCGGGGGATGAATGTCTTGGGACTCGCTTCGTTCTGGTGTGCATTTGGGGTAGTAGACTGGGCTCCTCAGGCCTGGAGCCCCTTGCCTGGGGCACCGGGAGAGCTCTGCAGCCCTCACAAGATTAGGTTTATGGATGCCATGAGACTTAGCTTGTTTAATCTGGTTTTGATATTTAGAGAGGAATTAGAGTGCACAGCCAGCGTCTTCTCCAACACATGGACAGCTCCATGAAGTCAGAGTGGTGCCCAGCACCAGCAAGAATGACGCCACATCCCTTCCTGCTCTGTTCAGCGCTCTCTGATGCAAGGTTTCCACCCAGGCTTTTCCTTCTAGTGCAGAAATTAGCTCATCTGCTTATTAAAAGGCAGAAAAATAGGGAAGATGGATGGGAAGAACACAGAACGTTCCACCAGAGAATAAGCAGAGCTAGCAGCTCTTTAGGACCCACTTCACCTGCACAGATGTCTTGGGAAAGGGGTTCAGCAGAGAAATAGTTGACAACACCCAGCTTCAGTCTGGACATACTCTGAGCTGAATTTTCTCTTCTCTAGTGGGAGCCTCAATTGCTTAGAGGCCAAAGAGACCCTTGAGAAGCAGTGGAAAGGGGCAAGGACCCCACTCAGCTCTGCGTGCTGTTCGACCCAGGGCGTGCCATGGGCAGGAGAAGGGAGCCCAACAAGCTGACAGACTTCTTTGGCTTTTGTGGGGCATGGCTGCAGGACTGGCTCTGCTCCTCTAATGTGGCCACATATGTCAGCTCAGTCCAGCCAGGGCCAAATACGGGTGGCCTGGCCTCAGACCTGGGCTTTGTCTGCCCTAATGTTCCTGGTCATGGTCTGCTTTCTCTTCACCACCTGCTGCTTCATCGCCCTCTCCTCCATTCCCAGCTTCTTTCTGCTGTTCTAAGATGAGAATCGTAGAATCATTTAGGTTGGAAAAGACCCTTAAGATCATTGTGAAATGCACAAAGAGTGCAAGGAGCCCTAAGGAAGGTGAGGGTCTCCTCTCTGCATACCATCGCCCATCTTCCAAAGAGAGCTGGAAGCCCAGTAAGACCACACAGTGTGACTGTCCCCACACACGGGAGCTCTGATCCTTCAGCACGTCAGAAGCAACAGGAATAATTGCCCTTACGGCCAAGTTTTGGCTGTCCACAAGCACTGCAGGTCTGTGCGAGTTTGTGGCTTCCAGTGACGCAGTGAGCTGTGTCCTCCTCCGACTTGCGGTTTGGGCTGGGATCTGGGGAGACCCTGCCTTGTAGTTAGTGAGACAGCTGTTCCTCGCGGAGCCCCTTCCAGAGTTCTCAAGGGCCGTATTTTCTTAGATTTGATTTCTGTGATCGCAGCTGGGGCACCAGGAGATGTGGCGATGTGGGTGCTCAGGAGTCAGCTAGGGAATGAGTGGAGTGGATGTTGCCAGGACATCTCCAAATTTAGACTGAATGTTTCCCGCTGGAGGTTGTGATTAGGGACTGACACCTTGCGCAAACTGGTGGCAAGTCTCCCAGCCTTTGGTGCTCCACTTTATGTTTGGTGAACTGTTGTGATTTCCAAGACGTGGAGTGACATCTGAGCTCACCTCTCCTTGTGCAGAGACTTGGGATCAAAGCTAATGGTGGTGTCAGAAAGGTCCAGGTTATGCAGTATGTTCCAACTGATAAGGGATACGTAAGTTATTCCTGTTTTTTCTGTGATTCCTGGTGATCTTTATTCAGCCCAATTTTATTGCATGCAGCACACATTCATATGTAAATTCAACCCCTTCGTTTCGGGCTTCCTGAAGCTAAAATGTAAAGTTTTAGGAAACTCAGAAATTGCAAATGTCTTCTATTATCCTTCTAATCTTCCAAACCCTATTAGATATCATAGGGTATCTCCCCACTGCATAGGAAACAGATGTTCTTCTTGCAGTGGGGACACGCAGGACGCATCGTTAAATTTGTTTAGTTTAGAGTGTCTTGGAGATGTGATTGTTCTTTGTGGTTACAAGTTGCTGCAACCTTGCGTATGTGAGCTGGGATCTGGCTGAATTGAGAGTGGTGCCAGGAACGAATTTCTGCCGAGTTTCTTTTCGCCATTAGTAACCATCCCTTAGCAGAGACTTTGGAAAATAATTTCTGAGGAGTTTTTGATTGCACATTAGTCCATTTAGAGGTGACTGCTCTGAAAACACGATTGGGGCATGGGATGAGGCTGTTTCTCATTTTAGGAAGGAAATAGTGTAACCTACAGATTCAGAGAGTCCATGAACGGATTTAACCCTTTCTAGAGCTACAGTGGGTGAGGCACTGAGGAGACATTGTGTTTCATCCCTCTGATTGCGCTTTCTCTGTGGCATCTGTTCACCATCAGCAGGAGGATCTCGGTGCATTTCAATGCGGTCGGGTTTGTGTTCCTGTAACTCTTGGTTTTTCAGATCTCTCTTTTTGTTTTTTTCCCTTCTTTTTACCAGGTTCCAACAAAATTGTGCTTTCACTAAAGACACCAAGGGAAGTGCCAGTGCTATTTCCAAAATGTCTTTATTTTCCTCCAGGTTGGAGGTTCAGAGTGTGTGTTCGTCTGTGTATATGTGTGGGTGGTGATTGCATTTCGGAATTTCCAAGACTGTTATAGCTTTTACTTTTTTTCCAAACAAGTTAGTCAAATATGAGTTCTCCCTCCTGAAAGATCTGGACTTCACTTGGAATAGAGGTCTCCATGTATAAGAGAAGCTGAATAAAAGCTTCTCTCACTGGAGGAGATTATTTAAGGGTTAGACCACAGCAGAACAACGTAACAACAAACACAGAGAGGGAACGCAGTGTTGTTTTATACACTGGACAGATTTTCCACCCTGAATATGTGTTGATGGGAGTGCCAGTGACAAACGCTTTGGAAAAAGTGTCTTAAGTATGAGCCAAGAATTTCCTTCATCAGCTAAGGTGTACAATATATCATGACCTTAGTCTTGCTCATACATATTTCCGAAGGTGTGTCCCATCCGAGCCTCTTGGGAGCACCGTTTCCTCATCTCGTAGGACTGTCTGGACGCATTACCCTGCAGCCTCCCACCCTGCAGCTGGCCGTCGGGGAGGGCGGGTGCTCTCTGGCGGGAAACAGGTCGTTAGGGGATGAGGTGACCCATGTAACGTGATGAAGATGAGCTGGAGCCTAGACATTGAATGGAGCAGCCCTGTCAGGTGCTGAGCAATTGCGGAATTAAGCACAACTGTTTAATTAGAAGCAGTTTAGAGCGGTGCTCAAGGTCAAGAAAGGCAATGGATAGAAGCATTGCAGAGCCGCAGTCTAGGGACTGTGAAGGACGATGGCAGGAAATTTAAGTGGTGGCTTGAACCTTAGACACAATGACTGCTGGACGATGTTTAATAAAGTCATTAGAACGGCAAAGGAACTCTCCGGTGGACATTAAGGGTTCAAAAGGGTGGGCAGCACGCTGGTTTACATGATAGGCAACTCCAGTGTAGGAGGGCATGACACCAAAACCATTAGTGACTCCAAGTCAGTAGCAGATGGATCGTGCTGTGGCTGACAGCGCCAGACAATGTACAACATTTGCAGATACGCCAGAACTCATAGAATCACAGAATCGTTTAGGTTGGAAGAGACCTCCAAGATCATCGAGTCCAACCGTTAACCCAGCACTGCCAAGGCCACCACTAAACCATGTCCCCAAGCGCCACATCTACACGGCTTTTCAATCCCTCCAGGGATGGGGACTCCACCACTGCCCTGGGCAGCCTGTGCCAGGGCCTGACAGCCCTTTCGGGGAAGAAATGGTTCCCAATATCCAACCTAAACCTCCCCTGGCGCAACTTGAGGCCGTTTCCTCTTGTCCTGTCACCTGTTCCTTGGGAGGAGAACTCCATGGCTTGTGTAACTTTGCGATATGCGGGTGTGCAGACTGTGGATCACAGGCAGGAGACATTTGGAAGAGTGACTTTTCATAAGCAAAATGTAACATCAGAAACTGCATGGCCATCAGCTCGAGAGCAAACCCAGCACTTGTTAACTTTACTTTGTGAGCCAGTTGATACCAGAACCAGTGAGATTAGAAGTAAAAGGAAGGCCACTGTCATAGATTAACCAAGAGAAATCCAGCCTTACAGAGATGGTCTTATCCCCATTCCCCAAATCATGCCACTTTAAAAATTTGTCCTGTCAAGAGATTAGAAGGGCAACTGGACACTCGGTGATTTAGAAATTCCAGGGTAAGAGAAGAACCAAGCAGTGCTCATGGCTGGTTATCCCATACAAAAAAAATCCGTCCTTGATGCTGAGTAAGCGGTGCTCAGCAATAACTAAAACAGTGGTGTGTTATCAACATGGTTTTACTCACAAAACCAAAACAGCATCATACAAGCTACCATGAAGAAAATTAACTTTACCCCAGCCCAAACCAGTATAAGTACTCAATCGACAGATGACCTCGCACGGAGGAGGAAGCGAGGCAGCGCTTCAGGCAGAAGAGATGTGTTGCTCGTGTTGGCGCTCCTTCCAGATCTGACAGCTGCTTCGTGCAGTGGCGGGACGTGGCCAACTGGTGGTTTCTGGCAGTCCCGGCCACATGGCTAGTACCGACTTTCAGGTTTATTTTCATAGGGATATTCCTGGTCAGTGGGCATGATTTACCCAGTTTTCCTGGACTCCGACTTCTCCCGTTTCTCTGGCACGCCTCAGCTGTACTGAATGCAGTGGGGCTTTGTGTTTTCCTCGGGTTCTTAGTACCGCCTCCGTGGGTCAGCCTGGGTTTGATTCCAGCCCTTCCTTCTAGGGAATAACTGAGTCTGTCAGCACAGTAGCTGGAATAGATAATTTGCATCAGAATAAATAGTCCAAAAACTGGCATAAGCTTTGACTAGAAATGCAGCGTTCTTGGGCTGTGAAAAACTACTGCTCCCTCGCTATGCAAATAGCAAATTCAGGCTCCCTTGCTGCTTAGTTTTGTCTGAACGCAGAGGCTAAATACCACGAGAATGGTTTGTTTTATTTCCAACTTGCCAGAAACCAGAGATTCCTGGGAGATTTCCAGGCCAGTCACTAAACCCAATTGGATTTTGGTTGCTCTGTCACATTTAAACCTGAAACTCTCGAGATCCTCTGATCCCTCCGGCAGTGTGATTGCCCCGACTCCCTCTCCTGGCATCACACTGACCCATTCACAATTGCTCTGTGTTCACTCTTTTAATTTCTTTCATAACAATATTACAGTAGGTAGATATTTCTCTGGTTTCTCGATGAGGCTCTGAACCACATCAAATACTAATAAAGTGGAGAGATATGACTCCCAGTGCATTTTATCTCTTCTAAGCTTTTACTTTGTGAATGATGGCAATTAAACTGCTTTGCCAGGGTGGTTTTCACAGGCCCCTGTTCCCTCACGTTCTTCTAAGGCCTCCTTTGCTTTGTTAAGGGTAGCTGCAGGTGTCATTATCTAGTGTGCTCTGCTCCTGCCCAGGGCCGCGGTTATCGCTGGCTGGTAAATCTTCTAGTTGCCTTATGGCAGAGGTGCCTGGAGCTAATGCTGGAAACTTCCCCTCAGCTGACTTAAGGAAAGAAAAAGAGACAGTGCGGTGGCGGAGTGTGAACTGCCGGCCAGGGTCTGCTCAAATGGAAGCTGCAAGCCGATGCAGTAATGCAAGAGATGTGGAAGCGGCAAAAGAAGTGAGAGATTGACCCTGTAATATTTTTTCACCAGCTTGTAACATTTTGGATAGATGCAACAAGTCCTTCTGCACCCCAGACCGGCACAGAATGAATTTCCTATCTATCTGCCCATTTTCTACCACTGGAGCAGTATCTACCAGGATGCTGATAGCGCAACCGAAGTGCAGAATGCACCTTGATGAGTCAGGCTGTAATTTATATTTGTCGTATTTCTCAAATTCCCAATATATGCAACAGGATGTGTTCTCCTTGTGTGACTCATTAAAGACAGGGTTATTTTAAACTGAAGTCACGATGGATCAGGAACAGCCACCTCGACTGTGAGCGTGCACCACTGCAGAGTTCGTGTAGCGTAGTCGCAAGGCGGCGATACCTGCGGCTGCTGCTCCTTGAGCCACAACAGGCTGTTCTCTACCTGAGCTGCGAAGGGACTTGCCGTGCATCGCTTGCCGAGCCGCTTTGCCCTGTCGCAGTGGCCCGTTGGAGAAAAAGCAGGACTTCTGTGTTTTCTCCCGAGCACTGAGGGAGAAGTGCTTAGACTAACCCCAGCAGATCCAAACGAGCCGAGCGGGGAAGTGGCCAAGAGCTTGGAAGCAGTCCTGGGCTCCGAGTGGAGCGCAGCCCTGAGCTCAGCGCCGTGGCAGCTGTCCACATGGAACGTGACGGCTTTGGAGAACTGCACCTCTGCAATCCTCAGTTCCAGGAATGTTCTAGGAAGTGGGCAGAATCCTACTGATTTTGGTGAAAGTTGGAAAAGCCTGATTTCCCCTGGAGATTGCCTGCGGTCTCTCAGAATGCCCGTGTGGCACAGCAGCCCACGGTGTCTGGATGATGTTTAGGGCTAGGAGACCCGCTGCCCCCCATTTAACCTGTGTGCTTTCCTCTCTTTATCCCCTTCCCTCTCATTCAACCAAACCTCCTTCCCTGCAGCCGGCAGAAAACAGGCTTTTCTAGTTAATACCAAAATAAACGTAGTACTGTCCAACACGGGAGGGAAGAGAGAAGGGGGAGAGCATGGGGCTCAGTTGTAAAAGGAGCAGAGTAGGGGAGGGTTGCATATCCCAGCCGAGCGAGTGCTGGAGGTGATGCAGCACAGTCAAATACCAAAGGAGTCGGCAGAGCTGGGATGGGACCCGAGTCCTTTTCTAGCTCCTACAGCCTTAGGAGTGTTTATTGAGGGATTTCTCTCCCTTTTCACTTGGGCAGACACACTATACGATCAGTGCTGAGCATCTGGGGTTTGTTCCAGGGCGCTTCTTTTTAGTGATGGGGAAAACATAAGTAATCACAGCAGATTCATTTCCCTCCTTCCGAACAAGACAATGTAACAGGAATAAAACAGGAAGCAGAAAAAGAGGAGGGTGGGAGTGAAAGGTCTTGCAGAAGATGCGCGCAGTGGAATGGCAGTGTGCAGAAATCTCCAGGAATATTGTAGGCATCTGAATATTCTCTCTGTGTTAGTCCAGGTTTCATCCACCCACTGGGAAAGATTAAAATCCTGCTGTTATATTTACTTTTTGCCTAATTTCATTCATTTCCCCAAGCAATATATATACATAAATAAATGGTTTGAAAAGTGGATTCAGCCTTCACGATGACAAAGTAGCCCGTGATCCTGTACAACCCCCCGGCAGAGCCGATTCAGACGGTCCTGAAGCAGTGGGATTAGATCTAGTTTGAATTTTACTCCGTCCTTTCTTTGAATGCCCATGCTCATCCACTTCACCAAGCAGCTGGAATCCCAGGCACACGGCAGGAGGCTGGCTGCTAAATAAGAAATGGCAAGGAGGGATATTCAGGAATCCGTAGTCAGGGACATGCGCGGCTCTCTGCACCCTGCATATGGCCTCTGCTCTGCCGGCGACACGTCTGTCTGATTGCCTTTTCACCTTTGTAAAGCTGCTGGCCCTCTGTCCCGCGGTCCTGCTCCGCTGGGTATAACTGCTTTCTCCTTTTGGTCTTCATCTGCCAACTCTTGTCTAATCTCAACCCAGAAAGACAATATTTCATGCCCCAGTGTTAAAAGCAACAACAATTAATAAAGCATTTCAGAGAACGTGACTTTTCTGGGCTTCCACCCCTCCAGCCATGGATGCTTCAGCCCTCGGGCAGGATTCCTTATCCCTGGGATGTCTGCACAAATTGGCCTCCTGGCCCTGCCTGGAAGGAGGTCTGCCTGTTTACACTCTGCTGTAGAGCAGGGCCCATGCAGGCTGGATTGTATTTGGTGGGGCTTTTGAAGTGGAAACAATGCTGCTGTGATGGAGGAGGTTGGCAAACACAGAATGGCCAGACGCGTGGGAGGAGGAGGAGGAGGAACGGGCCAGTCCCATGACTTTGTGCCCCAACAGCCATCCTGAACTTCAGCGTGCTGAGTTCCCTTCCCCCCAAAAAACCTGTCCATATATTTACATCATCTAGAGTTCACAACCTCATCAAGCAAATGGCCTGAAAATAGACTGCCTGGGCTCCCTGGCAGAGGCAGCTACGAGGTGTGGCTCCTCTGCTTTGGAGAAGAAGAGGCTTGGTCATCCTGAGCCTTGTGATCAAGGTTTTCTGGGACAAGCCAAGCAGGACTGTGTCCAGCTGCCTTGCTGGGGTCTCTGGCACATTGCTCGTCCAGCTCACTGCCCACGTTCCTGCCATCTTCCCTTTCCCAGCGCTGTCTCCAGGTATCCAGGAGTCAACTCAGAGGACCCCAGTCCCACCCCATGCCTGCTCTAAACTCTGGGACACCCGTAGAGGAGGAAGGTGTCGGGTGCTGTGATGGAGGGTGTGTTGGACAAGGGAACAGAACCACTCTCACGCCTGGAGACACCAGGTCCCCTGTGCTGAAGCTTGGGCGGGTTGAGTCCAGCCCACCGGTCTGGTCCTGCCTTGTGTCAGTTTGACCTTCCAAACGTCACCCCTGTAGCTCCAGAGGCTGTTAATGAAGTTCCATAGGTTTGTGTAAGGAGAAAATTTTCTTTTCCCTGTTACTTTCCCCCGTCCACCCTCACGTTTTATCAAACGCTGTTTCAGGAGGCAGGTGCTCGCAGAGATTTATGAGCTATGTGGGCCTTCATGCTACACACGTCCACCTTGTTTTGTCTCAGCCGGGCAGACGAGCCTCTTCCCTGCACACAAAGGCTGTCAGGAAATTGCTTGGGAGCACAGAGAAAGCCTGAAGGACTTTGAAGAATCCTACTGTAGGGGCTGAAATTGTTTAAGAAGGCAGATTAGATAAAATATTTCAGAGCATATGGGGCTTCTTGACCACTCCATTGTTGCCCATCGCCGGCTGTCAGACCCTGAGCAATCCCAGAAGGAGTTAACAGAGACCTGGGCAGGAGCCAAGAGCTCTTGCCGGAAGCTTATCTTCCCCACCAAAATATCTGATGTCTGCGGCTATGGACATGGTATTGTCCTCATAAAACACAACAATAACAACAAAACAAGCGCTGCTATTCACAGCTCAGTAAAAAACCATAAAAAAAAAAAAGCCCGCACTGGAAATGTAAGACTATTTATTAAAATGGAACCATGTGTTTCACATAGTCCTGTCTTCATAAGCTTGTGCACATCACATTGATGTTTATGTTCTCCTCTGGTGTGTGAGGGGTTTTTTCCATGCCTGTTAGTGATTAGCCGGAGGGAGCCTGAATGAACTCATGTCTCCAGTGAGCGGGACCAGGAAACCCTGCACACACTGGGTGATATGCAGCTGCAGGAAAGACACAAACTTCCTGCAGAATGGCCTTGCTTGTGTCCCCGCAGAAACAGCCAAGGAAACGCGAGAGACTGCACTGAAAGGAAATGGGGAAAGAGAAGATTCCAGGGTAAAAAAAAGAGGAGAAAATCGTCCTCTGGCTCATTGCAGAAAGTGTGAATTCAAGCTCTGGGCTGAGAATCTGCCCTGGAGATGTCCCCTAAGGCTCACGTGAGTCTGGAGCAATCCTGTCCAGCATGGGTTCATCCAGGGAGGCACGGCGATGGCTTGGGCCACTGGCTATGCATATTTGTGGCTTAAGTACATCACCCTCCCCTTCTGCTGGGACCCACAGGAGAGTCAGCAGGTCTCTGGGGTCTCCACCACCCATTAGGTGTCCAGAGGAGGGCAACCAAGCCGCAACGGGGCTGGACACTGCTCCTCTGGGGAGCGGCTGAGCCCTCTGGGTTGGTCCCCTTCGGAGAAGAGGAGGCTGAGGGGCCTCCTCGTTGCTCTCTGCAGCTTCCTGAGGCGGGGACGGGGAGAGGGAGGTGCTGAGCTCTTCTCCCCTGGATCCAGGGACAGGATGCTGGGGAATCATGGAATTGTTTAGGCTGGAAGAGACCTTTAAGATCATTGAGTCCAACTGTTAAATGGCTCAAAGCTTCATGGCTCAAAGCTGCATCAGGGAGGTTCAGACATCAGCTTTTTGTGGAGGCTGGGTGTGATGGACCATGTAGGTGGCAGCTTTGGAAGTATCTCAGACCTCTGTGCTCAAATGCACACACGTGGAATATTGTTTCTTAAATGAGGAGGCTGACCCTTGAAAAGACAGCGGAGCTCACTGGAAACTCTTCAGTAGCACAGGCAAAGAAGAATAGCCAGTTCTGGTCTTTAACAGAGGACTCACGAGCACTGACAGGCTCCACTGCGTGCTGCAGAACACTCGTGAGCAAAGCTGTGCTCTCGTAGATACAACAGGAGCTTTGGTGGGTCTGGTCTTAGTCTTTTATTGAAAATACAGACATAAACCAAGAATGTTTGGAGTACAGATTTGGACAGGAATGCCCAGGGAAATAGGTTCAGAGGAGGAAACCCAGGGGAAATGGGTATTCAGGTATTTTTAGTTGAAATTGTCGATGCCGTAGTTGTCATTTTTATGTGGATGAACAGCCTGGGGAAGGACCGGGAAGTTGTCACACATACAGGTGTCACGACATTTGCGTGGTGATACAGCTTCACAGAGCCAGAGGCCAGAAGGGACATTAGATCATGTAGAGTGACCTCATATGTATCAGAGATCACTGAATTTCACCCATTTATCCTGGTACTGAGCCTATTCACTCAGTTTGACTAGTGCATTTCCTCCTGCAAGACATCCAGACTTGCTCCAGAGGCATCAAGGACTGGTGAATCCATGACTTCCGTGGCAGCTGGTTGCAATGGCAGATCACCATTACTATTAAAAATGCTTTCCTTATTTCTGATTTGTAATCATCCGACTTTGGCATCCAGCTGATGATGTTTTTTTTTCCCCAATGGTAAAGAACCCTGTTCCATCCCGCATTCTCCCCTTCCCCCAGTGATATTCATGCATGGCAACCAATTTATCCCCCAGACTTCCTTTTGTTTTGATAAAGCGAGTACCTCAGCCTTCCCAGCCATGTGGCCAGGGACTTTCTTCAGGCCTTTGATGAGTTTTGTAGCTCTGTTTTACAGCCACTGTGGCTCAGCTCACTCCCTTTGATGGCCCTGTCCTTACCCCTGTTGAAAATCTGTCCAGTTTGGGGTCTGCAAACGTTCCTAGCAGTACTTTTACATTTATTTCTGTACCTCTAATGAAAGAATGAAAGGTCACAGAGCCATAAATATTATTGGGTGCTCATGAGCTGTATCGATCACAGAATCACAGGATGGTGGGGGTGGGAAGGGACCTCTGGAGACCACCCAGCCCAGCCCCTGCCAGAGCAGGATCACCCAGCGCAGGCTGCACAGGGCCGCGTCCAGGCGGGTTGGAATCTCTCCAGAGAAGGAGACTCCACACCCTCCCTGGGCAGCCTGTGCCAGGGCTCTGGCATCTCACAGCGAAGAAGTTTTTCCTCGTGTTCAGGCGGAACTTCCCGTGTTCCAGTTTGTGCCCGTTGCCCCTTGTCCTGCCGCTGGGCACCACTGAGAAGAGTCTGGCCCCGTCCTCTTGACACCCACCCTTGAGATATTGATAAGCGTTGGTGAGGTCCCCTCTCAGTCTCCTCTTCCTCAGGCTGAACAGCCCCAACTCCCTCAGCCTTTCCCCGCAGGAGAGATGCTCCAGGCCCCTCAGCATCTTTGTAGCCCTAATAATAGACAGATAAATGTCTTAACTCTTAACCTGTTGAGTGCACACCCTACCAATGTCATTCGTGCAATATCTGCTCTGCCAGTGTCTTTCTTCCCCGTTACATCCACACTATCCTTTAACCAAACTAGTTTATGAAACCTTACTAGCCCAGGAAGCTTCAGCCATATTGACTGATATGAGCTGAACCACGAGCCTTTAACTTGTCACTAAATTACTCCCACAGATTTTTATTCTACACAGTATAGGGAGCAACACAGGCCATACAGTTAAGCCTGTGTTATTCAGGAAGTCAAATTTGATTGTCATTTTGTTCCTTCAAGCTTTTAATTCCCTGCCTCGGTGAAAGTCTTGAACATGTACCAAAAATAAAGACTCGTGGGAGTGGTGTCGGAGCACACCAGCACCTTTCCTGGCCGAGTTCCTGGTCCCTCCACCAGCTGCACCAGCCCTCTGAGGCCAATGTCCACCGCCTGCACCGTGTCAGGCGTCAGCCACGAACTGCCTTTTTCAAGTGAATAAGTCATGTAGGTGTTGGCACTGAGGAAAATTTGCTTCTACTGTTAGTTCACAGCTGGCACCAGGCAGAGGGAGCTCAGAAGAAAGAGGGTGTTTTGCACCTCCCAGGGAAAGCAAAGAAGTAAGAGCTAAACTATTAGCTCAAATCTATATATGTTAAAAGGAAACAGATTTGCTGCTGGCTCTTGGTTTATTCTCTCATTACACTGAACTGGAAAAGAGACCCTGCAGGCGACGGACTAAAGACATTCAGGTTACTATGGCCAAACAATGACATCAGCTGATAGACTTAACTCATAACAGAGGGTGAGGGTGACTCGCACACGACCCTGACAAGCAGAGTCTGTTAATGAGCCAAAAGAATAAAAAGGGAAATCTATTTCCCCAGACCTTGAAATATTAATAATATTTGCAAGAGGACAAAATAATGATGCAACTCCCAAGAGACACACAGTGATCTTCTGCCAGACAGCCCAAGACACAAAGACGTCTGCTGTGTGTTTCTTACAAGGACGCTAAAGGCTGCACTGATCTCATGATTTAAGAGCGGAATCCTGCATCCTTATGCTGCTCGCCATTCGTAACCGGCCATCGTAATGGAGTGATTGGTGGACATGAATTTGTTCTCATCACTTTTGGTCTTTCCATGTTTTTCAGTAATTCTTTTCCAATGTATCCTGAAGATTTTGGATTCTTCTTAGACAACAGGGTTAGACGAGTAACCAAACAGACCCTTGCATGGGGCTGGCCGTTGGTCTGTGATAGTCCAAGCTGATAAACCGCTAGTACCCGGGTTTGGAGCAAGTCAACGAACACTCTTCCAGCCAGGTACCATGAGCTGCTGAGGGGATAAGTGAGGTCATGGTCCAGTTTAGATGTCACTGCCTTGTTCTGGGGCAGGAAGAGAGTTTAAGGATCTGGACATGATCCGTGACGTGACAGTTGTTTTCAGGGCAGGAGAAGAGTCCTTGTTATATGGATTTGAACGGTGCTGCTTCCCCCTTCTTTTGGTACGCCATGACTTGTGGGTGGCAGAACGGGGCTTTGCTCGAGCATTTAAAGTATCGCAGTCTACTGCAGAGAGAATTCAGGGCTGAATTTGCTGCTTGGGATGGTTTGTTGTCTGTGGCACTGGGCTGCAGCTATGCGATGGTAAGACCGTTCCAGCACACGCTGTACTGTTCCAGCTCCAGTGTTGCCTGTGTGGTCTGGCAATGTCCGCAATACAGATGCAGTTTTGTGCAGCACCTTCTGTGGAGGCAAATCTTGGGACAAGAAGTGAAGAACAGAATGCCTGGGCAGTATGAAACCTGAGAGAAGTTTGCATTTACCAACTGATTCTGCACAGGCAGACAAATCAAAATCTGTGGACCTCCTTTGAACAGAACAAACCAACTGCCGTATTACAGGTGACATGTCGCTGGAGAAGAATTAAAGAGGATCCATCCAGGGCAATGCAGCTGCGTGAAGCAATACATGGCGCCTCGGTCAGCGACGAATGAGCTGACTGGGATATCGTAGAATTATAGACTGGTTTGGGTTGGAAGGGACCTTTCAAGGCCATCCAGTCCAACCCCCTGCCATGAGCAGGGACATCCTCAACGAGATCAGGTTGCCCAGAGCCCCGTCCAGCCTGACCTGGAATGTTTCCAGGGATGGGGCATCTCCCACCTCTCTGGGCAACCTGTGCCAGTGCCTCGCCACCCTCAGTGTGAAAAACTTCTTCCTTGTATCTCGTTTGAATCTCCCCTCTTTTAGTTTAAAACCATTCCCCCTTGTCCTGTCGCTACAGGCCCTGCTCCCTGTGGGAAGCCCGGAGGGCACTTCAGCGCAGGGCTCCACCTGAATGACCGTACCGTGCTTCTCGGCAGGGCTGACTTGTCCAGCACCCCTTCCAGCAGGCCCTGTGGATGCAGCCACACAATTTCTGGAAACGGAATGCTCGACACAAGCCATGCCACGCCACAGCCTTGGGGCCAAAGGATCATCCCTAGTCTATTTAGTTGCTAATATGGACGTACCCTCTGAGAACTTACCCACCGTTTCCAGTTGCAAGAAATAACTGACATAAATTTCACATGGAAAGTTCTGGACTAGTCCTTCTCCACATAAAGTAAAACGCGCTGCAGTTGAATTCAATCACTGAAATGCCGTGCAAAGCTTGGTCACTGCCCTTCTGCTCTCCTGCAGTTCCTCACTAGACATTTAAACCTGCCCCCGCCGAACCTGTGGAGGGTAACCCAGCCGGACTTCCACTTCGATGTGTCTCTTGATTTTCTAATTATTCAGGAAGGTTATGAAGGGCCTGTCTCTTGTATTCTGGAGCTGTAAGCTGCTGAGATGCTATGATAGTTTAGCTGGTGAAAACAAAAGGTCACCTAGCAAAACCAGAGATGATCCCATTCCATCTGTACATTGTTAGATGAAGTTTCTGGACTAAATATTTGATAGTTCAGGATGAGTCTTTCCTTGTGCTTTTTCAAAGAACAGGCTCACACATTTAGTGCTTGTCTGCAGTGCTTCTCGCTGCCCCATGCAGTATGCAAAAATACTTCAATCTGACCTTAGAATACAGCCAGCTCTGAAGCAGAAGCCTGCAGTTGTTTCACAGCGTAGATCATTGCCTTCAGTTTTAGAAGCAGATGCAGAAAGAAGTGCCTGGGAAAGAAGCAGGTGCTCATAGTGAGGTTGGATTGTGGTTAGGCCCCTCTTAGTAGGACTGGCCAATGTTACTTATGCTGCTGAAAACTGAGTGCCTGTTGGGTACAGGAGAACGACTCTTAACATGATTTGACAGTCGTGGTGGTATGTGGGAGCCTGGTGGCCATATGTGCCATAGACGTTTACAAGTATGATTTTATTTAGCTTGCCATGGTCAGGGAGCTGAGATCTCTGGTATAAATAATTTGCTCAGAGATGGGAAGACCTGAGTGAAAACACACAGGATTTCCCATCTTCTCTGTTAGAACTGGGCAGGACTGAAGACAAGCCGAGACAGAACATAGGCACACGGGGACTCCTCCATGTGTGAACACGTAGGAAGCACTGTGTCAAACCTTCACAGGACATCCGCATCCCTGCGCAGACACAGAGCTCCAAAAATGCTTTCTTTAAAACTCTCTGCTTTGAGTAGAGCTTGTACAGAGTTCGAGAAGGCATCATGTGAAAGGAAATTATTAAAAGGCGTCCTGCCTTCGCTTGAGAGTGGGTAGAAGTCCCAAGAAAGAGTTAGTGTTACAGGGTGGGATCTATTCAAGGAAGAACAATGCTGCTTTAACACGATGTTCCGCATAACTGCAAAAATTTATAAATATAAATATACTGTGCTTCATATTTGCTTTTAAAGCCCTTTACAGACCTCGGCTTGCTAGTCGGCTGAAAGCTCTAGTGCTGGGTCAGAGTGTTGGGACAGCTTCTTTCCAGTGACATTTCCAGAATTTACTGTGTTGAGACGGGTTGGAAGCGTCTGCATTTGAAACGCCCATTGCCAGTCCAAAGGAGGACAGTGGGAGCATCTCTCATGGCTCGTCATCCGCGTTGCATGGTTCATGCTCTGCTCTTGCTTTTGAGAGCCCTGAAGAATCACTCGTTTGAACGGTGCCGTACCAAACGTAGACAGGTTTTGAAGAACAAAACTTCAGAGCCCAATGGTCTCAACCAACCTGAATTGTTTTATCTGCTGAGGAAGGAAAACAAAATATAATATAACATCATGCATTGGCAGAGAACACAACAGATGACCTCACAGGTCTTTTCCATCTAAAAAAAAATAATCATACACAGGACATCTTTTATTCTCCAAATAAATAGCCAATTAAGCCAGGTGCTTTCATCTTTACGTAATGGGATGCTTGTTCTTTGCCTCTCTGCAGTCCATGAGGAGGTGAGGTCAGCCTGGAAGTGGGACTGGACAATGTGTGAGGAGGCACCTCGTTTGGGAAAAACCCTCCTTCGTCACACAGACTGGTGGTGCCGTGAAAGCCAGTGGGGAGGGGAGCACCTCGCATTTTCCACAGCTTCTCCTCATACCTCGTGTGCGCCAACCCCTTGACCATCTCGGTGGCCTCTGCTGGACATACTCCAGTACATCAGTGTCTTCCTCGTACTGGGGAGCCGGAAACTGGAGACAGTGTCCAGATGTGGTCTCACAAGTGCCGAATAGAGGGGAATAATCGCTGCCCACGACCCACTGCCTGCACTCTTGCTGATACAGCCCAGGATGTGGTTGGTCTTTCAAAGATGATGGAGAGCAGCTTCACAATGACTTCGGCCAGTGCCATCAGCACCTTCAGATGCATCCCATCTGGTCCCCTGCGTATTTTTGTTTTGGGAAGAAAAAGAAGTCTAAGAAATATCAAAACTTGAAGTTCTCACTTGCCAAATAATATATGTCCTTTGTTTTGACTGAAAGAATTTGCAGATGGTTCCAGAACTGCAAACAATATTTTTTTCAGAAAATTTGCTTTCCACAGGAGAATTCTACCCATCACCACTTCAGATCTGTTTGCAAACTTTATGACATAGTGCTTATCGTAATTTTAACTGATCTGTCTTTGTTGCGTGTTGTAAAAAAGACCAGTAACCTCCTTACGAGTGAAAAGAGGGAGCTCTTGCCCTCTGCTCGCCTCCTGAACCGCTCCAGTCCCTGTGGGCTCATTCCTTTGCTCTGTCTCCTTGCGCCAACTAACTGCGCTGGGCTTGGATTGTGCACAATGTTCATGAGCATGAACATGTTTTTTACTCATTTGTTTGCACTGAAAGAAAAAAGAAGGACGTTCTGTCCCCTGAGGAATGACTCCAACCTGTGCCTTGCTCATGGCTGGGCTCAGAAGCGTGTGGACGTGCTTGAAAGGCAGGCGCAGAGCTCTGCCTGATCTTTGTCTTCAAGATAAGGTAGTTGTGGATTTCACCACACCGACACTTCTACAAAGTGAGTCGTAGGAAGGGATATTACAGCTTTCCCTAAAATTATCCTCTTGTTTTCACTTGAAATGAGTTCACATGGAATTTGCAGACTTTGGACCTTCCACTGGGGAAGTACGCTCATGTGGTGACTTGTGGATTGCTGATGTCCTAAAGAAAATTCCAGCTTCTCTATCTGAAAATTGTTTTTAGGCTTTGCCTTGGCAGATCCAAGCAGTAAGTGGCTGGAAATCCTGCATACGGCATTGAGCAGAAGTTCCTGGGATCTGGGGAGTCGGTCCAGTGTTCTCCATCTGTTCCAGCGCCGTTGCCAAGTTAAACTTCTGTGCTACAGATTGCACAAAGGGGAGAAAAGAGCTACAAATGAAAAAAAGGCTTGAAAATGGGGGACTTTGAATTCAACCAAGGGAAAAGAGAGTAACGTGGGCCTCTTTGGGGCTACAGCAGACAGCTGTGGTGGGGAGACTTCCCATCTGCCTGGAGATGACCACTCCGTGGCTGTGAGGCTCCGCACCCCCACGAGCGAGGGCGGGATGCAGACCCCAGCCCACCTGAGGGCAACAAGAAAGGTGTTTGTATCCCTGATTTAAATTTCACAGGAAATGGAGGGATCGCCTTACTCCTGGCAGGAGAAAGAGGCAATTTTCATTCTAAATAAGGCAGCTCCCATGTCAAAAGTTCCACAGTGAAATCCCACTGCACTCACTGCATGGCTTTTTATGAATAAAATCTTAATAAATGTCCAGTGCTTGATTTTTCGCAGCAGACTTGCCTGGCTTTGATCTACACTTGCCTGGGCTCAGCACGGCTGCTGCTGCCTGCCAAGCTAAAGAGAAAAAAAGTTACTTTCCTTAGGTTTAAATAAAAGTGTGTTTTTTTAAACATCTTGGCTGTTGAGTTGTGTGTTATACATCATGCCTCGGCCCCATCCCTTCTCTCCCAGTCCAGAGCGCACACTGAAACAATTTCCCTGTGGTTTCCCTCCTTGGTGGAGTCGAATTCCTAGAAAACAAAAGGAATGTTGCAACTGTGGTCACAAGCTCTAAGACTGCAAATCTTACACACAGACGGGAGCCTTGGCTTGAGCAGGACACTGATAGCAGCTTATCACGAGTGGGTACCTTGGGTTCGATCCTTGCCGTTGGCTCCAGCGAAGCAGACGTGTCTGTCCGGGTCAGTACACATCCCAGTTCCCGCTGGAACATAATGCCTCACACGTGTGTGCAAAATTAGGGAATATTTCTGCAGAAAGCAGTGAGGATCTAAGAGCCTCTGTTGGCCCCTTGCCCCCATCCCTGAGGTCAACTCAGTGCTTCCCGTGACTTCCAGTGGCAAACTCATCCAGGCCTGGATCTGACCCGGTCCTGTCTAACCGCCCCGGACTGAAACCCAAAGCCTCAGGACGGTGTTCAGACTCTCATCCCAGTCAATCCACGCTGAACTCAGGCGAAGCTGATGGAGCCAAGGTGCATCTCGCTGGTGCTCGGGCAGCAGCTCAGAGCCCAGCTGGACCCAGCTTGCCTCCACCTGCCCCAGAAGGCCGATTCAGGGGCACTGGTGGAGAGGTGGGCTGGTAATGAGCACCTCGTGGCCACCAAAGAGGTAATGCTAGTCGTTGGGCTTGTGCAAAGCAGTGGGACAGCAGTGTCAGCATGGCCACTGCCCTTTAGGACGAGAGGAAACGGCCTCAAGTTGCGCCAGGGGAGGTTTAGGTTGGATATTGGGAACCATTTCTTCCCCAAAAGGGCTGTCAGGCCCTGGCACAGGCTGCCCAGGGCAGTGGTGGAGTCCCCATCCCTGGGGGGATTGAAAAGCCGTGTAGATGTGGCGCTTGGGGACATGGTTTAGTGGTGGCCTTGGCAGTGCTGGGTTAACAGTTGGACTTGATGATCTTGGAGGTCTCTTCCAACCAAAATGATTCTGTGATTCTGTGATTCTATGGCTCTGTTCCTCCAGGTGTCACAGGCTTCGGCCGCAGCAAACCAGGAAAGCCCTGGGAAGGAAGCACTTGGCAAGCGCCATCTGCCCGGGCACCCAGAGCACAGGGCTGTCTCTAGCCAGCACACGCTCCCCAGGTGGGACCCCGTCCTGTTGCTGAGGGACGCTCAGACTCTTCCCATCGCTCTGGAATGACTCCAGCAGGACCTGAGCGAGGCCAGCCCTACTGCAACGGCAAGGGCAAGGCCGCTCCAGGCTCCACCGGTGTCTGAGGGCCATCCAAAATAGTGCTGGTTCCTCTGCCAGCTTGGAACCGAGCGCTGACAGCGTGAGCAGAGACCAGCGGATTGTGCCTGGTCCGGATGTCTAGAAGACAGCCGCCCTTTTTTGCCTGACCCCCGTCTTTTCTGTCCGTTGTGAATGAGCACAAAATCTGGACAACGTGATCCAAAGGGCAAAGAAAATAAGTAAGTGCCGTCCGCTGCTCTATGTTTGGCATTTCAGCGACTCTGGTTTTATCAGGCCTTTCTGCTTTTGGAAAGCTGTGAAACAAAAGACCACTTTAACTACTAAAATGCTCTTGTTTTTTGCACGAGCAGCAGCAGGACTCTTCACATCCCACTCTGGGAACTGTGCGCAACAGCAAGGCGGATGGCTGTGAGCTGCTGTTAACACATTCCTGTCCTGCGTCGCTCCCACTGGTGCCCTATCCTTTCTCCGCGGGTTTGACGCCTCTCCCCCATCTCCCACTGCTTCCAGCACCTGCAATAACACCCCCCGCAACGCGCCGGGTTGCTCGGTGCCCCAGGAGGCGGCCGCTGGTCCCGTCCCCTGTCCCGCTGCTGCCTGTCACTCGGCGGGCTGGAGGTCGAATGCCTGTCCTCAAGCCTGGGGCTTCCCTTGCAACACACCAAACAAACTTCGGCTTCCTAGAAATGCAACGATGAACGGTCAAGTGTGCCCAGTGGGGACATTTCCAGGATCAGATTCCCCTCCTTCCATGGATCCTGCTATAGACCCTCTGACCTCACTTGGAGAAGATCTTATTGAAGAGCATTTTTTTCAGAAAAAAAACCCCAAACTTGCTTTTGTGGAGGCAGCTCCTCCAGGGCTCACCCCAGGCAGTGACGGTTGGATCCGGAGACTTCACCGTGCTGCTTCGTGCCAGGGTGCAATGCACCTGGGTTATTTTAGGTATCAGCCAGAGGGAAATCCCTTGGGATGTTTCGGGGTTTGGGTTTCTTGGGTGAATCTTAAAGGGCATCTGGACAATGCGCAGGAGTGGAGAGATGCAGTGTCCTGGGAGGTGAAAGCCGCTGCTGTTGCCATTGTCCGTAGATGGCCTAACTCGCATCCTTTTTGGGGCAGGGCTGTCACCGACCTAGGCAGATGGCTGCTGCCAATTATCTGTCCACCACATCAGAGGGTGATTAATGAGGGAGAAAATTTCTGGGGGTGGTAGTAGATTCTCTGCTGCGGAGATCAGAGAGAGTCACATTTTCATGACAAAGGCAAGGTACTGGAACATCATTTAACCCTTCCCCTCCCAGGCTGCGCTGCTCTGGCGTTAACTGCGGGCAGCAGCGCACGGCTCGGCGTGTCCAGCTGTTTTAAACCCTGAATGGGAATCACCTCTTCCCGCACTCATCCATTCCCTTCCACCGGCTGCACGAGTAGAAAGTTCACGTCATGAACCCTTGTGTCTTGGTGTCCACGCAGGGCCTTTTTTAATGTATGTTTTGGGCAAACAAATGCTACTGGACTCAGCAAAAGGGGAGGCAGCAAAATGATCTGGGCAGCATTATTCAGAATGTCAGAGAAGATGATAAAACAGTCTGGTTTGATGCTAAAAACCCGTTGGTCGTGCTAGACCGTGTGCTGAACTGGAAACCAAGTGAAACAGTTAATGTTGTAGAACAATTTCCCCGAGGAAACCTTTGTCTGAATTTGTTCCTGACTGTCTTTAAATGCTTCACGTGGTGCTGATAGCTTCCACTTTTGATCTTAAATAAGTTACGAAATTTGATGAGAAGTTTCTAGAAATTCCCTGCATCTGTTTTTGGCTCCTATGCACTGCAGAAGCACGTTTCAGAGGAGGACGGCATCATGCCCCCGTCTCGGCGCGCGGAAGCTGAAGCACAGAGAGATGTCGTGATTCAGCAGACCTGAAGAAAGACTGAACTTGTCTCTGGGGCTCTGTCTTGAGCTCACAAAAACCACTTATATTGTAGAACACCCAGGAACAGCATCAGAAGCGTATCGGCTCGGTAACAGGGACAGGACTCTGGCCGCACCCTGCGTCTCTGGAGCGGCCGCAGGAGGAGGGGATGCTCTGCAGGTTGTTCTGGGCCTGAGGGACATCCACCTGTCTCTCAGGAGGAGTCCAGGGGTCACAGCTTCATCCCAGACAGAGCATCTTTGGCTCCCTACCAAGGAGGAGCGGAGCCCACAGCCACCTTCGCACAGGCACGGCTATCTGGCTTCTTAGGATCCTTCTCCTGGCCTCCTCCATCACCATCGTCCGAGTAGCTGGTCCTAGTGATCGTGGCATCCCACGCCCTGGCACCGCAAAGCTCTCAGGGAGGGCAGGTTTATCCGCCATGCCCACCGTATCATCTTTAGACCATTATACCCCATCCCCTGTAAGTAAAATCTCTAATTTCTTCGTTTCAAAGCTGGAGTGAGCAGCTGTGGACTTGCCAGGACACAGCCTTGCAGGGAGCTTGGAGCAGCGGCACAAATCCCGCACTCCCTGACCTCAGTTCTCAGCAAGAATCTGAACGCAAGAGCCTGATCTTGTTGTGGTTTTTTTTTTTTTCTTTTAAATGACATCACGATTAAGAATTGTTGCTGTCCTGACAGCGATTGTGTCATCTTGCAAGAAGCAACATGTACTAATTTTAGCGAATGCATTTTTTAGATTACACTCAAAGTCAGAAATGGACAAGTTAAAGCTACCTTAACTCAGCTTTGTTACATGTTTTTGACAGTCACTGATATGACTGAAGACATCATCTCCTACACCTTTATGCAGAAATATAGGGAAGAGGTGCAATGATGTGTAACATCAGAACTGACGCGCCAAATTCCCATCTCTCATTACACTTATGTTCATAAGATCCTGATACCGCGTATTGCCCAGAGAAAGAGCCGTGAGATAGCCAAGCCCAGCCTTAAAAAGAAAATGCTGAAGTTATCAACTGTGTGGGTAACTTTAAACATCCTCCCCTGTGCATTTTTGTGATTATAATGACATTAATTAACGAGGAGCTCATGCTGTTTTCCATAGGAATGTCATGTCCAGTGCATGCGATACCTGGCGCTCAGCAAGAGGAAGATCTTTGTCTCTCTCGGATGGTCAGATGTGTCATTTATTGCCTACAGTTCGGTCCAGGCGCACAAGACACACGGCAAAAATTCCTGCACCAATACTATGAAAAACTTGTAAATCTCTACTGAGTTTGTCAAATAGTTTTGAAAGATAATTAATTATTTGCAAATCTTTCATTTCACTAATCGTAAAGTTATATGCTGTACTTTTTCCCTGGAAAACAACAGTTTACGAGCTTGAATAAATATAATTTAAAATTAATTAACCCCCCCTCCAAAACCAAAAGTAAAAGTGCATTGTTTAAAGTCAAATTAAATGTTCGTGTCCAGCTAAAAGATTCATCAAATCACCCCTAAACGACTCTTCCTTTCTCTTCGTTTTCCAGTTTGTCCAGTGCAGCAAAAAAAATCAATATACTTGTACAGCTCTATTCTAAGCACATAATTAATAACAATAATTAATTACAAGCGTTTTCCCACTGTGCTTCATGTATTAAAACTGAAACGCTTCACAAGCAGTTTATCTTCATGACAGCCCTGTGAACTAAGGCGAGGCGTTACCCTGTTTTCCAGGCAGGGATCTTAAACACGGTGCAGTCGGCACGAGAAAATATTTGCTGATTTTGAGAGGCTGGCGACTGTTTGGTTTTTTTTTTTTCCTACGATATTAATATTACAGCAGTTCATGCGCTCGCAAAAAAGTTTGGGCCCTTGGAGTTTTCTTCGGGCACGATCCGGAAGCTACAAAGGCCGAGCTAAGAAAATTTCTCTTAGTTCTGTCTGTCAGTAAGGCAGCCTTAGTTAAAATAGTGGTTACTGTTCCTGTCCTGGAGCTCCGGGTAGGTCTGTCTGTGACTGACACTTATCTGCCTTTATTCCTGCAACCAGGGCTTCTCCATTTGACTCTTAAAAACTGCAGAAGGGCACTGCTTTTTCTTTCGGGTAGTTTTACGTGGGCTGGTTGGGGGGGTATTTAGCCGTCCTACTGCTCCTCACGCTTCAGAGCTTTCCCCTTGCAGGGTTTTGTGGACCATGGGACAATCCAGCTGAGAAACACCAACTGTCCCACCGCTTCTTGTTTCTCAGGGGGCTGACGTGCGCCCCAGCATTACCCAAAAGAAAGACGACTTTCCTCCGACTCCCTCTCCCATCCCCAACTCGAGGTCGGTGACGGAGTTACGTTGGCTGCAAACAGCAGAGGTAGGTCACGCGCTTTAGGTATTGAGTTGACTTCTCCCCGCTGCCTGGGACCAGGTAGACCCAGAAACGATCAGGGTGAACGTTATTGAGCACAAAAGCAACGCCAAAACACCCAGCCACCCAGGGGGAAAACAGATGGGCAGCCAGACAAACGTATACAAGCATTTGTAACTCCCCGTGGCCGGCAACAAGTATGCGATGGCAGGGAAATAAAGAACTGGTCGGAGGCTCGAGTGAGGCTTTGAAGGAGCTCTTGCTGGGATGCCTGGATCCTGGGGCTTGCTACGCCCTAATCGCATGCAGCTGTGCTCAAAAGCAAAAGCCCTGCTCTAGAAAATCGGGGAGGGAGCTACAAGCATCGTGTTCAGAGAGGTTTGCCTATGTTGGAGGGATTAAAATGCTTCTTAACCCTCCAAAGTGGAATGCAGAGGGGGAAAAAAAAGAGTATATTTCCCTCACGTGCCCGTCATTTGTAGGGCTGTGTCCCACTGCAGCCCTCGGAGAGAGGGGAGCAAACGCACCCAGGAAACGTTAATTAAAATGTGTTCTCTGAGGTCGCTTACGTGTGAACTAACAGAAGAAGCGGATTGAGCAGGATCATGCCAGAGGTGAGGCACGGGACAGCATCTGTTCTAAGCACAAAGAACAGTCTTTGCTAGCCCAGGTACCCCAGCCCGTAGACCCAAATAAAATCTCACTGGCGTTACAAATGCATTCCAAAAGTAAAGATCTGTGCTTGATTTAGCACCTGGAAAAGAAACAAGAAAACGTCTCCATTTATGTGATATCCCCTGCTTTGGGCACTTGAAAGTCTGTTTTTTAAAATATTTGGTGGTCAAAAGTCGCAGAGATATTTGCAGAAGCCCCCAGAAATCTAACAAAGACCCCATGTGTGGTTTTAGGTGTCAGAATACCTCTAACTATCCATGTGAGCAACGTGATGATGACAGTCTCGGAGTGAGCAAGGATTAAACCAGACTGGACTGGAAAGGGAATCTTCTGCCTCAGCAGTTGTCACCGACTTGCTGCGCCCTTGAGAGGGAGGACAACACCGTTTCTTCTGCTTTCGTTGCTGTTCTGCTCTGTACGATGTCCCAGTTCTGCTGTTCTCAGCCAGGTAAAGTCCACGTTTATTTTAAACCGAAATAGGTATCGCAGGATCGAGCCCAGGAAATAGTTTTTGTATCTCGTTGAGCTCTCCAGGGATGTGTTGACAGAGCTGCATTCCTTGCAAGGCTCCATTATTGGCTGCCTGTGAAAACGAGCTCTGCCTTTTCCCTGTGAGTCCCCACAAGTTTGCTGTTAATTAGGCTGAGCATCATTCTGACTTCTATAAAGCTAGTAGGGGGTTGATTAGGAGGAGGGAAAAGAACAAAGAAGGCAGCGAGGACATTTCAAAGGGGCAGGAGGAGACGGGATGACAGTCTCCCTGTCAGCTTGGGGCTCGCCCTGGAATTTCTGCACCTCTGGGAGCTGATCCGATAGCTGCATTTGAACCCTCAGCCGCCGGGTGTAAAGAGGTAACCGAGCTCCAAGCCAGATGGTGGGATAATGAGGCGGCGTTCGCGTCTCCGGGTGCGTGGTGCGCAGCCGTTTGGGTTCCGTTTGGTGCAGAAACTTCTCTGAACCTCTTTGACCTGAAAAGCAGCGTGGTTTGGGCTTTCCGGGGAGACTTCTGGCGCTGGGGGACTTCCACCACCCGGAAAAGCCACGGGTGTGCAGGGGCACGGAGCAGAGGGAGCTCAGAGAGGAGGAGGGCCATGTGCATTTTATTATGTATTATTTAAAGAAAAGCCATCAGTAATAATTCCTCAAGCGAGAGGCAGAGGAAAGATTTTTTTGCACAGAGCAAAAGAGTGGAATTAGACTCAGAGCTGACGCTCAAAGTTCTTCCTTGGAAGAAAGACTCAATATCACCAACATACTTTTTAAAAAAATGTATTTATTTTTGAGAGAACGCCTTTAACTTCAAAGATCTTCTCCTTTGGAGCTGAGGTAACTTCTGAGCATGAAGGTCCTGGGCTGGGTCACCTATCCTCCAAGCCATCTGTCTTTCCTTAATTGTTTCACATTAGTTGCACTAAGTACAGGAAAATGATCAGCAAGAAAAGTGCCTTTTACTTGATTTTTTTATTTTTTCTACTGTTAACACACCATCACTTTTCAAAAAATGAAATGAAGAATAAGCCCCAAATTGAAAACGAATTATTTTTCACCAGCGCTTTTGATGTGAAGTCACTGTTACTAATGCCCTCCTGCCTCCTGCAGCTCCAGCCTAAATTTGGGACGAGCACTCACCGCATCCAGCTGAACTGAAAGCGTTGCCTCATTAAGTGAACCAAAGGAGCCCTGGGCTCAGGAGGAATGGCTAGGTGATAATCATGTCTGCCTTCAGACGTCTCTCGCTAAACCCAACCTCTCCCCCAGCCCCTCCTTGAAGTTAAAAACTTTTGGCTGAAGAATGCGGTAGGGTTGTCCTCTCGCTACTCCCACTCCTCCTGCACCCCTTTCCCCGCCGCAAGGCCCTCCCCCTGTCCAATTTGGATGAGGCTGTACCTTTTCTTCTCTCCTTCAAGAGTGAGGGTTTTATTCCCTTCTTTTCTGCCCAGATCTCCACTAAACAAAGGAGCTCTGGGCACATCACCAGTTCCAGGACGTAAAGGTATTTAAACAGTTTCGGACTAAATCCAGAGCTGCATAGCTAAGAGCTGATTTCTTTCTCTTTATCTGCCTAATTGTTTGTCTGCCTAATTGTATTTTACTGTGTGTTGCACATTTTTTTTTTTTTTGATTGATTTAATTTGCACACTCAAAGGCATGGTTTTGAAACGTCTTTCCTGATTCCCTCCAAACTTGCAAATCAGTTTAAAAATCGGATTTAGTGATTGATTCTCTCTTTGCTTTGTCAGTGTATTTCTTACAAGTGGTGTTTGATGGAATTTCTCAGAGCTGAAAATAATTTTTGAGCCTTTTTTTAAACTCTCTTTTGATGGTGTAAATGACTTTTCCATACTCTCTTAGTAAGACTTGTGTGAGCGCTCTCAGAGTACGTGCTTGTGTATCGATCATTTGTCATGCTTCTCATTCCTCCGTGAGGAAATGGATGCATCTGGACTTTCTTCAGTTTAAATTTCTGCACGAAGGCTGGAAATCTCCCGACGTGCAAAACTTTATGCTTTTCACGACTTCTTTTTCCATCTGTGCTCTACCTCGGGAGCTCGGGGAGCAGAGGAAACGCTCTCCCTTTTGTCTCGCTGAAGATAATCCCAGCCCAGCCTTCGGCAGCCAGGCGTGTGTAGCGGAGTAGCAGAGCTCGCCCGGCTGCAGGAAGGGCAGTTTCTTTGTCTCTGCCTCTGCTCCCAGCCCTGCCTTTTTCCTTCCCACTCTGTCTTTCTCATTCACTGCATTTGAAATATTACAGCCTGAAAAAAATGCATGCCCTCAAGAGCTGAGAGATTCCCAGCTGGGACGCTGGGAGCAGCGAGGGGGGGTTTAATATTTTTTTTTTTTTAATTTTTTTTTTTTTTGGTTCAGACACATTTTCTGTCCTGTCTGGGCTGATTTTTTTTTTTTTTTTTTTTTTGCCTGCTTTGGGGCTGGGCTGGAACGGGAAAGTGCTGCTGTGGGAAAGCAAGGGGGACAGTCAGGGGAGGCTCGGGGGCCCTGTCCCTCCCCGCAGGAGCCGACTCGCAGCCCGGGCCTCTCGCAGAAGCAGCAGATTATTCCCACTCTGGGGTGGAGAGGGGAGACCCGTGAGGATCCCTCCCTGAAGGAACAAACTTTTGGGGTCTCGAGGTGAGAGAAGCTTTCTGACCCTCGGAGGAAGGAAGGGTTCCCCAGCCCCGTTTTCGCAGGCAGAGCCGGGAGATTTGGGGAATGGGGGGGCGTGGGGTTGGGGGGAGGAAGAAGAGGGAGCAGGAGAAGGGGGGACCGTCTGTGGAGCACGTTCCTCCGCGATCTGTTTTTCAGAGCCTTTTCACGGGGCTTTCTCGTAGTCTCCCTGGTCTCCCACCCTGAGCCCGGCCTCACAGCCCTGCCTGCTCCTGGCACCCCGTGCCAGCACCCTCAGGCCCAGCCCGTCGCCTTGTCACCGGTGGCCGCCCCAGGGAGTCACCAGACGGCTCTGCGACTCCCGGGGGTCTCTGTGGTGCCAGGGTCCGTGCCCCTTGCCCAGGGCTATTTTCCTTTGCCCCCCAGAGCCTCTCAAACCCGGGAAGGCTGTAAGGACTGCAATAGAGCTGCTCCAGAGACTGCTGTGGGCTCCTTCTCCCCTCAGTGCCCCATGGCACGGGCTGACCCCCAGCTCCCCTCTGGGCTCTGCCCCTCAGCTCTGCTCGCGCTGGCCCCAGGCAGGGCCCACGGGACCCCTCCGCCGTCGCCTGCCCCCAGGGGGAAGCGGGGCTCGTGCCTTTTTTCCCAGGAAGGGCCCTTCTTCGTCGGGACGA
Source organism: Phoenicopterus ruber ruber (assembly GCA_009819775.1). Lineage (NCBI taxonomy): Eukaryota > Metazoa > Chordata > Aves > Phoenicopteriformes > Phoenicopteridae > Phoenicopterus > Phoenicopterus ruber. The sequence continues at coordinate 2,734,949 of CM020240.1, forward strand.
GCTTGCCCAGGGCAGAAAGTCTCTGGGGGCTGAGGACCTGCCCTGGTGTGATTCAGGGCCAAGCTCTGGATCTGGCCCCTGCCCAGCTGTGGCCATCTCGTGGGCTCAGTTGCCGGCCCCAGCTGGGAGCTGGCCATGCTGGGCTCGCCCCGAGGTGTGGCCAGAGCCAGAGGTGCGAGGGGTCTCCTTGCTGCCTCCATTGGCCCACTCCCCCCTCTCCACAGAGGCTTTGGGCCCTGTTTCATCCTCCTCCCCGTGGCCTCTCGGGCTCGGCTGCCTGTCCCAGCGCAGGAGCTCTCCCTCTACATCCCTCCAGCACGCCCAGCCCTCCACCTTCTCCTCTGTCCCTTCACCCTCCATGGAAGCCAGGCTTAGCTTAATGCACCATGTCTTCACGCTCTAGCCCAAGGACAGTCTTCCATCTCACTCCAGCCCACGATGACCCTTTTGCCTACCTCCGCACTGGTGTACGTGTCCTGCTGATGGGTTTGCCAGCAGACTCGGCCAGCTAGAGTTACCAGGTATCTGGGAGGTGGTTTTCCAGCAACTGATCTCCATGCTGTGGCCTGTCTGGAGTATGATGCAGTAGAACAGAGCTGTGGGACCTGGGAACATGGTCCATAAATAGGATTTGCTCTTTCTTGAAGTTCTCCTCTTGCTTCATAGCCCTACATCTCCCGTTGCTCATCTGAACCAAGGCGCTGTGCCGAGGTCAGTGTCATAACCCACCCCCATGGGCAGGCACAGGACAGATGTGCTTTTGTCACTCTTTTTCTCCTTCAGGAGAGCAGGAAAATAGGTGCAAGGGCAGAACCATGACTCTTGGAGATTGTCTCTTGGTTTCCAACTCTTGGGAAAGAAAGATTTGGCAATGCTGTGGTAGGGAATGACAGTGTGAACATGTTGGCTGCATGTACAAGGACCCAAACTCGGTGTGACTGTATGACCCCACTGTATTAACCCCGGGAGCGGCCGCCTGGGGTGAGCAATATCATTATAAAAATGTGAAAGCCTTTACGAACACTTGTGTCTCTCTCTTTCTCTTTCCTCTGTTTTTGCTTCTAGAAAGGGAACGGCAGGACGGCACCTTGGCACTTAGGGGCTGCTGCCCAAAACCATCCTCCACCAAGGCAGCAGGGACCCTCCAGCTGGAAGAAGCTTTCGGGGCAGCCGGGGGAATCGAGGAATCCGTGCCATCATGGGGGTATTATGGCTGGCCAGGTTCATGCTGGGATGTACAGCAGTTATGTACGTGGAACAAGCCCAGGGTCAATATGAAGGGGACTTGCAGACAGACAGATTTGCAGGCTACGAGGAAAGACAGCCAGCAAACAGAGTGAGAAGAAGAGGCCAAGACACTTTACGAGGGTACGTTTAATGTTCTTTTATATTTTATAAAGCAGAACTTGGGTTATTATAGCACATAGAGACACGCTTACAGAATTGCCTTTCCTTGAGCGCAGGAAGGAGTCTGCTCTGCAGACCTACGGTAGGAGGCAAGCTCATGCCACAGGGGACAACCAAACAGCCTCCCATGCGAGCAGCGAGCTGCGCGCTGAGCTCTGCTGCTTTGTTCGGGGCATCGCAGCACCTTAGGGCTCACTTGCAATGACCGTGAAGAGCCATCCGCACCCTGCCCGTTTGTGGGAAGGCTGCTGCGTGTTTGGCTGGAGTGATGGCTGTGGCTGGGCTTTCCACCGTCGCTAGTGGGGATGCTGTCAGCTTGGGTTTTGACCCTGGAGTCACCTGCAGCTCTCTGCTACCGGTCAATGCTCTGGGCTGTATTGAGAGGTTATCGCCTCCGATAGCTGCTTTTACATGATGGTTGTCACTAATTTTAAGGTGTCACACTAAGTCCCTTGTTGTGCGGCGTAGTTGTGGCTTCTGGTCTCATCTGTAGACAAATCAGTGCAAGAGCTGGACCCGTGAGCGTTTTCTACCTGAGGAGGGAGACAGGGCTCAGCTAGAAAATCCTGAAGCTTGTGCTGGAGCTCAGCTGTGTTTGCACGCTCTCAAGATGGTTCCTGGCCCCGGCATTGATTCTGGGTTATTTTAAGTCTGCCTGGCTGTAGTTCTTGGAAAGTGTTCCTGTGTCAGTGGGCAGAATCGGAGCAGAACGTGATACACGCGCGAAGTCTGGGCTGTGCCAGAGTCCTCCGGCACTTGCTGGGGAATGCTTCTTGAATGGGATGGAGTGCCGTGCTTTCAGCCCAGACAGTCAAATGTGCCGTGTTTGGGCTGGAGCTGGAACACAGAGCCTGGCCGTTGAGCTGCCAGGGGCAGGGCCGTGGGGCTGGCGGCATTTGCTCTTGGAATCCAAATGTGCGTGGCCACTCCCTTCTGCTACGGCGCATTTGGAAAAGATGGACAGCAACTGTCCTGGGGGTTTGGTCTTCTCAAAACTACCTACCAAAGCAGCCATTAGCTCGCTCGCGGGGCAGGGACACCCTGTGTCTCCCCCAATATGACCTATAAGTACTTTTGCCATGCTCCTCTCTTTGAGTCCATCATTCCTCAGATAAAACGTCCCAAATCTTTGACTAACAGGGCTGAAGACCATTCCTTGAAAAGGATGGGATGGCACTCCACCAGATACCGAGACTCTTGTTCAGCCTGCCTGCCCAGGGCTATATGTGTTTGATTACTGTGCTTATAATGGGGATAGAAGGGATTGGAAGGAGTTGATGCGTGCACGGATAATCCTCTCTTGCGCAGCCCTGTGAAGAGAAAGGCAGGGCAGAGCGAGGAAGCGATCAGTGTTGCCATTCCCCACAGGACCTGAGAGAAGGTCACTGGTGTCCAGTGGTCTTATGGTGACTTAGGTGCCCAGATCCTGTTTTCAAAAATGATTTACAGCTTAAATCCTTTTGACTTTGGTGAGTCTGCAGGGTCCAAATCCCAAGTGCATTTTAAAAATGAAGCCCCGATTCCCAAGTTAGAAATTACTTCTGAAAACCCTTCTCTACTTTAAAGTCTCAGACATGGACCAACATTTAAGTAAAGCAATACCAAATTATCAGTTGTGTAAGTTCCTAGAGGCCACACAGTAAGTTCGAGGCAGGATCAGAATCTGGCCTGAAGTGTCTGGCTCTGGGTTCCCTGCAGAGAGCTGAGGACCACACTGCTACCTCCTTCATTTTCTCTTCTGCTTTCCTCATGGCCTCTGAAGCAATTGCTGTAGGGGAAGAAAAAAAACCCAAACCCACTGGGATAAGTGGAAGGTCTGTTTAAGGAAGTCTGTGCAACTATAATTTAAGACAACTTAAGAATCATTGTTTCTTGGCCCTTGGGAGAGCAGTCTAGTTTCAAGGGAGGGAATCATGGTGGGCAACACGGGGGAAGCTGGCAAAACTCGGAGTGGCTGGAGCTTCTGCCCCGGGCGCTTCCCATGCTCTGTGTCAAGTGACCCTGACAGTCTCCTCGGTTTTGTGTCCAAATCTCTCCTTCAGGATTTCCAGCCCTTCAGCAATCTCTCTCTTTAAAATCTCTATTTTACAAGCAAAAAAACCCACTTGAGATGAGAAATCTGTTGAAGAGTGATGTTTTAAATAATGTTCTGCTGGGCTTAGAAAGCCGCTACAGATGTCGCCAGCTACAATGCTGTAGCTGGGTCTGGCAGCCAGCGAAAGCCATCTCCTGCAGAGCCACAGAGCCAGCAATTTTTGCTGTAGATTCCCCAAACGGTGCTAGTCCCTCGCCCTTAAGCTCTGGCTTGAAACAATTCTGGAGAGTTGCGGCTGTGGATCAACATCTTCCCCGACCTGGGTTTTGCTGCCTTCAGGATTCTTTGCTGTGAAATACAACTGAGTTTGATGACACACTTCTGTGGGAAAATCAGATAAGTCATAATTTAAGGTTTGGTTCACTCACAGACTGGCACTGCGGCAGCAAAAGAAATGAATGAACAGTGAGTTTTCTTGGTGCAGCTTAAAATGGAAAGGAAGGTAGGGTTGTCTTCTTAAATTTGGTGTTATTTTACAGTGTAGGCACGCAGGTGGCTTATCTTGACTATTGCAATTTGTGGAATCATCTGTTCTATAACGCCACGCCTCTAAACACACATCTGAACCTCTAAACACATTTATCTGGTGTCTGTTTTAATAGTTTATGACACCATTTCAAATATTTGCTTTGGCATTTGCTTTCAAAGACCCACAACTTTCTTTTTCAGAGAGAGAGAGACTAATTTCGATCCAACTTTCATCTGAAATATCTTTGGTTCTGAGACTTTATTTGATTCTGAGGCTTGTGGGAAAGGAATTTAAATAGAACTGGAATTAAAATACAGCAAAGCTCAGCTGCATCACACGGGCCTGAACTGGCAGCTTCCCTGGTGAGCCCTGGGCCACCACCCCCGGCCCCCGTCCTGCACACTCAGGTTTCTGTGGAATGTTCAAAAGTTTGTATGTCGGTTCTGAATGGAAGGAAACGGACAAACAGATGTCGAGGATTTGCTGGTTAGATCCGTTGATGAAGCAGCGCAGAGTCCTAATTCCTGCTTCCCCTTCTCCTTTGGGGAAACCTTCTGCTCAGGGCTTCTGGACTGCCTGTAGCCCTGTCTTATTTGCGTCTTGAAATAATTTGTTTTCCCAACACAAGTTAATGAGTGTTTTCCTTTCATATGCTGTGTTTGAGACCTTCTATCCTGCCAGATCTCAAAGCCTTTCACAATGTTAACGTGCCATTCACAGGTCACTTTGTCCATGGCAGAAATGGTTTTGCTCCCAAAATGGATTATGACAGATAGATAGATGAGAGGACTCAAAGGACAGTCGCCTGTCTTGACAAGCTAGATGGGGCTTTTGCTCTACCACTTGTTCTTGTGTGTGCCTCCTTTTCTCTTGGGTGGGTGGAACCATGGATTCCCTCCATCTCTAAATTGTGTTATATCACAATCTGGACAAGAAAATGGAATCACACTGGAACTGCACAAAGTGGGACCCAGATGTCTTTATAGGGAAATCTTTAGCAACTCTGGAAGAATCAAATACCCAAAGATACTCAGTGTTCTTTCCTTCGTTTTCTCTTAAATATCTTCTACTCCTACACAAATAACTTCCTGGGGGTTTCCCAGGAAAGTCTTCAGTAAGCCCAAGGAGCCCAGGATATCTGCTCTCTTTTGGTGGCAACTTACTTTGTGTGAAGTCTTAGTCAGTTAGTGCTAATAGAAATACACTGAATCATTTAATATTATAGAGCTCGTAGTGAGAAACTGCTCTCTAGTAGCTCCGTGAGCAACAGAACCTCTCCTTGCTATGTCTGGAGTGAACTGGCTGTGCATGAGGACAGTTGTAGATGTCTTCTTGGTAAGAGAGGCGTCAGCAGTGCAGGAAAGGAGAGACTGTATATGTTTCTGCTGGAAACAAATTTATTTGGAGCTCCGTTCCAATCCCAGTCCCCTTTAATAAAGGGAAAAGTATGAAATAAATGCAAAGCATGGAATAAATGCAAAATAAACAAGCCTGTTATTCACTAATGCTTTTACAAATAACAATTAATAAAGTAATGTGGAACAATAAATCACAGCCAAAGCCATGATTTAATCTGTCCTTAAACTCATTAAAGCAGAGACAATTTAAAATGACCGTCTCCTGAAAGGAACAGCACTGACAAATCCATTTATGAGGCAGGATTTGAATGGGATTATTAGTTTAATGAACTATTGAACAGTTTCCAAGAGCAAGAATGTGTTTAACAAAGGGGAAAGAAAAGATGATTAGTCTGCAGCCAGCTGAGCTCTTTGCTGGCAGCACGATTTCCTGCAAGACCACGGCTGCCTGTTTTTTCAAGTAAGAATAAAGGCTCAGCTATACCCTGACTTTAAACACAACTAATTATGTCAAGCCCATTAATTATGAAATGGCCACTGCAACTGAGAAGATGGATGAAAAGAGGATGTTTGGGGAGGCATTTGTCATACCTAGTCCGTTGCTCGGACTTATGCAAAAAGACAGAAGTGTCTAAATTAATTGGGGGGAATGGGGAATACGAGGAGTTTCCAAGCTGCTCTCCCGTAGATTTTTGACACCTTCTTAGTTTCCAACTTGACGCTGGGGAAGGGAGAGGAAAGGCACGTTGTGACCGCAAAAGGCTGCTGGGATGGGGGTGAATTCTCTCCGAGCTTGGAAGCTCGGCTGCAGTGGAGAGGGAAAGCCACGGGCTGTGATTCTGGGCCACATGGCACCAGTTTAAACTGGAGCTGTCACTGGGATGATGTTTAATGTCAAGGGGAGATTGGACACGGCAGAGATGAGCTTCACCACTTTCACAGTTCGCTCCGAGATGTGCACAGAGAGCAGATGATTTCCAGCAGCGTTTTAATCCAACTCCATCCCTGACGTTGCAGTTCCACAAACATCTTAGCACAGGAATTACAAAAGGGTTTTCTGGACCAGCGGCAGTTGTAATTTGCTTCACTCTCGCTTTAGGTTTATCGGAAACATGTGCCTTTAAAAAGAGTTGATGCCCAAAACACAACCAGCGCTGTCAGATGTTTCATGATTCAGGCCCTGGTTCTGCCTCTGCCAAGTTCAAGCATAACGTTTTAGTTGACTTCGTTGAAAGGAATAAGCCCTCAGTGGGAGTCAGCAAATCTTTTCTACAGTGTTACCATCTCTGCTGCTACTGTAAATCCAGGGAGAGGTATTGATTTCCTCAACGTCCCAGGGTGAAGTCCTTTAAATGCAGAAGCTCCGCTTTCATTCCTTATGAAAAAGTTGATTTCTTGACCTTGAAGTTGTAGAAAACTTGCTCGAAAATGAAATCCTGTTTAGAGTAAGGACCAAGGTGCTACTAAGAGGCAGTGGAAGGTAAAATGTCTCATTTCTTAACTTAATCCTATAGTTTAGGCAACTAGACGCTCTCGTACTGATTGTGTGGGTTGTTTGTGAAATGAGCCGGTAACTATGGTGACTGAAATACTTACAAAAGTAAATTTGTGGGGTATGTCGCTAACTACACCAACTGAAACGACAAGCACGTGTAGCCAAAGAGTAACAACAGGACTCCAATACTTATTAAAAATTGTCTGAAATGGAGTGTGCTGCTTGTGGTTGCCCACGTGTCATCGCAGTTGGAGTAGATGGTCGTTGTAGGTCCCTTCCGACTGAAATATTCTAGTCTATTCCATTCTAAATACTGGTTTTCTTACAAGACGGTGAAATGCGTGTTCATGCGTGCGCAGGGGACTCTCCATCTGCAAGGAGGCAGCTTTGGGGCATCTCCACTTAGAAACGATGGGGAAGAACATGGTAGGGAAGAGCATGGTCAAACTGCAGCAGGTCTTTCTTGCCTTCCCCCACCACACTCCTGCCCTGGGCGGGATGTGCGTCTCCGTGCTCCAAGGCTTGCTAAAGCCGAGCTCAGAGTTTACATCGCTTCAGTGAAGGCGCAACTGGAGCTTCTGTCGCTGTGATCCAGTCGCCTCGTGAGCACATTTCGTCTGCTTCCAGGTCCACGTACTCCACGCGTGTAAACCTTGATATTTATTCATAAAGCCAGAGGTGAAATACTACAAACAACAGAAGGAACAAAATTAAGGCAGCAGCTGGAAACTTCTCACTTAAGACTCTTGTTCCTAAATTTTCCTTGTGTCTTGATTTATATTGTGAAATGGTTGATCTTGGACTTCTGGCCTAGGCTGGTTTCTCTTGTTATTGGCAGGAACCATGGAGGCGAGTATTGGCATGGCAAAAGCTTATCTGGCGTAGAAGTTAATAGGTTATATGGGTTTTGTTTGGAAGTTTTAAGAACTGTATTTGAAGTTTTGATTTATTTCAGAGTTTAAGGGGGAAAAAAAAAGATGGAAGAGTTGCTAGTGCTGCTTTCCAAATGAAAGTGTTAAGCAGTTCTTGGAAATTAGTTGCATTTTTCGTCTTTTTCAAAGGAAAGTCGTCTTTATGGTTCTTTGCTGATATATAGGGTTTAAATTTAAAAGTGCACAAATAAGGGAAGATTTTCCCTACCATCACTTGTACAAAATGTGTGAAGATCTGAATAAAGGGGGGAAAAAAATACTATTATTGACAAAGAAAAGGTGTATAACAAAAGATTTTATAGACCTCCTTTGCTAAAAAAAAAATTGTAAGCGTTATTGGGCTTGAGCTTGGCGTTAACCTAAGCAGATGGAATCCAAAACCCATACAGCCTTTGTAAGACTTTCCTCGCATTTTGCTTCATTCCTTTTATGAAACTGAATAATAATCATGCGTCTTTTAAAAATTATTTCCATCTCTCTCTCCCTCCCCCCATTTTCAATTAAAATTCAGGTGCCTACCCTGGAGTCAGCCTTGCATGGCTCGGGTCACCTAAACCTGGGCAGTGCTCCGTTGTAAGCGTAGAGGTTGATTTTGGTGTGATGTGGTCACCTCGGTGGCAGCCAGGCGACCTTCTCAGCTTGGCTCCCTCTATACGTCTGTCTGTCTGGCGTCCACGTGCGCAGGGGGTCCCAGGAGACCTCTGCCTGAGTGCAGGGAGGATTTTTGAGCCAGGGCTGCCGTTTTGTACTGGGGATCCAGAGGTCTCTGATGGGACTTCCCTTGGTTGTAGTCTCTTGCTCCGTCACCTTACTGATGATCTTAGCGATAGCTGCGTCTCAGCAGGAAAAGGAAGTGGGGCTGAGATAGAGATCTCTGGTCTTTCAAGACTGCATCTCTGTATTTGAGATGGCCTGGCCCCAAGGCACCCAGAGCTGCCCTCTGCTCTGAATTGCGGTAGGAAATCCAACCCTGGGCACAGAGACAGGAGAAGTACCATCAAACATTAAAAAGACCCATTTAATGCTGTTTCAATTTCAATCCAAAGACAATTTAATGTGTATTAGAAGTAGAAATGTAATAACCGTCTGGAAAAAATAAGTCAATTTTTCCCCATTTTCTAACAGTAAACACCTGAATAGCTTTGTTTGAAACTACATAATTGCTCAGTTAAAAGGCATATATTTTGATATCATGCATTTTCCTGGTTAATTAAACGAAGTCCTAAATTAGGTGTCAAGGCTATCTTTAGTTTCAGACCATCCATTCTCTGGCGAAAAAATAACTAAAACATGAAACCAGATTAAAATCACTGCTTAAATTAAGGCTTCCTTTCTGTTAACTGAAATAACCAAGAAAAAATAGTCTCCGTTCACTTGTATCGACCTTTCTTGTCCAGAGCCCCTCCTGGGTTCTGAGAGGAGGAGCAGTTGGTGATGCACTCTCCCACCTCCCCATTTCCTTACGGAGAGCCGCGGTGGACGATCAACAGCTGCATTCAGGTGCTTGAAAGGCTCAGCTTTCTTTGAGCATCTTCCGTCAAGGTCTTCCGAGTCCCAGCTACCCAGTCTGGGCCGAAGCAGAGATCAGGTCGGCGTTGCGGGGCAGCAGAGATGAGAGACGCTCAGGAGTGCCCAGGGTTTGCCCAGGAGGGACCTGTGCACCAGCTCACATCGCCTTTATCCCTGGGGATGGAGGTAGGGGTGCTCCTGGGGCAGGGAGAGTAAAGGGTCTGCAGCAGGAATGGGAGAGGCACCGTGAGTCTGCGGCTTTGGTGAGAGCAGAGAAAAATGTTTCTCTTGCCACAGATGCGTTACCGAGTCGAGCGTTACAGGCATTGCTGCGAGCCTTAGCAAAGCGATCCGTAGCTCAGCTCAGCAAACAGCCTCAGGATGTGCTGAATCCCGAATACTTTTGCGCTTGCAATGTTACCCAGCGAAATAGCTGTCAGCGCTTTTAAGGTGTGTGGCTTCTGCTGGAGGTAACAGAGAGTTCGCATCTCTGCACCTTTAAAACCGAATTCTTAGAACCAGAAATAATTGAAACCACTGGGGCTTGAACTCCTTCCTAAAAGCTGAACAGATGCTGGGCTGCTGTGCCGAACAAGAGGAGGGTGTTTCAGGTGGGAGAGATTAAGCACCTCCTTTGCAGGACCGAGTCGATGGTCTTACATGAAACGGCGGGTTGCCTGGATAGGAACAGCTGGCTTCTCTACTTGCTTGTTTGCAAACTACTTATCAAGCCGTATCCATTGCATGAACACATATAGGCCTGGGGAAGCGAGCGGTGAACGTACAGATAGCATAGGCCGAGACTCGTAAGACTGATAAATCACTGAAATAAATACTTGCAGGACATTTGAGGGATCTGGTAAGTCAAGAACGAGGAGGACACAAATATGCTCCCCTTCAGGCCAAGGATCCGAAAGTCAGCATTGTTTCGAATCGGTTCTCACGCCGTGACACAATCCCAAACCCCTCTGGGTGGGTAGATGCGTTACCAAAAACCGCTATCACATTTGGCAGTCATTATAATCCCCCTGGTGATCTCCGCTGAGGCCAGGGGTGACTGGTGCCTGCAATGGTTTTCCCCAGTTATTGTGAAAGGTGGTCCCTGGGGCCCAGCAAAGAATCAGGCTAAGATCAAAACCAAAAAGAATCTTGAATTATAGGAAAAATTTCCAGCTCAGATGGAGAGGTGGGATCATTGCCCCTGGAAAAGCCACATGCTTAAGTGATACAAGACTAGAGAATGTAGAGGTGATATTTATGCACGTTCATTTTATTTGACTCTTTGCACAAGCATGAATTTCATGATAAGAGGAGGGCTGCAAGGGGGGCAAATATTCCAAAAAGAAACTTAGAATCGTAGAATCGTTTTGGTTGGAAGAGACCTCCAAGATCATCGAGTCCAACCATTAACCCAGCACTGCCAAGGCCACCACTAAACCATGTCCCCAAGCGCCACATCTACACGGCTTTTCAATCCCTCCAGGGATGGGGACTCCACCACTGCCCTGGGCAGCCTGTGCCAGGGCCTGACAGCCCTTTGGGGAAGAAATGGTTCCCAAGATCCAACCTAAACCTCCCCTGGCGCAACTTGAGGCCGTTTCCCCTTGTCCTGTCGCCTGTTCCTTGGGAGAAGAGACCGACTCCCCCTGGCTCCAACCTCCTTTCAGGGAGTTGCAGAGAGCGAGAAGGTCTCCCCTCAGCCTCCTTTTCTCCAGGCCAAACCCCCCCAGGCCCCTCAGCCGCTCCTCACAGCACTTGTGCTCCAGCCCCTTCCCCAGCTCCGTTGCCCGTCTCTGGACACGCTCCAGCCCCTCAGTGTCTGTCTTGGAGTGAGGGGCCCAGAACTGAACTTCTGTGTCTCTTCCCTAAAATGGCTCTTCTGTGGGTAGCAGACAGCCCTCCTTTTTGCAGTATCAAATCAGAAATCCTCACTGTGGATTTCTGGAACTAGCTAAATTGTCACTGAGTGTGTAAATTTACAGCAAAGGGTAACTGAATGGTTTGGGGAAATCTAGGGCAGTATTTGAGACGATGACAATTCCTAAAGCTGAACAAGAAGTGCATGGAGAATTGGCTAAACCTGTTGCTGGATGGTTTGATTTCCTCATAAATATTGCTAAGCTGAAACTTGAAGACAGAAAAAACCTGAAAATAAGAGACAAGGAAGGTATAGACTATAGGCATGCCAAGGGGTTTCCATTCATCCCATGTAAGTTGTCAGAATTGCTGCACCCCAAACTGGATGTGTTTGCAGAGCAGAAGAGAGACTTTCATGTCTCTCAAGGTACCCAGAGAATACGAAGAGAGAAGAACAGAAGAAAAATTAAGACTGGGCAAGCTTAATAGAGTCCTAAAATTAGGAGACTGTGCTCAAGCAGAAGAGGGGGAAATAGCTCCCCTGGACCTGGCCATGCTTCTCCTAATCTAGCCCAGGATGTGGTCGTCTGCTGTTGTGGGTTTCTCCTACGATGAATCTGTCCCACCTATTTTGAGGACCGGTAGCACAGATGAAGTTTTTTCTCTCTTGATCGATAGGTTTGTGGCTGGAGAGTTCAGCTGTGGCGCTTCTCGTCCTGAAATCACCAGGTGGTGATCCCGTGTGCTGGTGGGAAAGTTGCTGCTCACCCTTTCATAAAACACTGGGCTCCAGCCCTACTACGAGCCTGCACAGTTGTACTTTGGCAGGGCGGGAGGGTGGTTTTTACTGAGTGTTTTGTTTGAAACACTTAGAGAAAAAGGAATTTGTGCTTGGTCGCTTGCCTGACTTACATCTGGGACCTGGTATAAGTGCAAGCCATACTTTTATTAACAAAGTCTTAGTTTACAAAATGAAGCAGTATGAATTTCTGAGAGCATCGACTCCATAACCTTGACTTGTTCTCATCGAGACAGCAGAGAAGACCCGCAAGAGATTTAAAGTGTTGGAATCTTTGCCCTTACCAAGAGACTCAAACTGGTCCAGTGAATCATTGCTCGGTGCAGCAGATCCTGGCCAGACCCTCTTAGCTCAGACTCCTTTTCCCATTCAGCAGGGAATATCTTGGAAAGTAGCGCTCGGGAGACAGTCGCAGCACTGAGGGCCTGTTTTCACCCAGCAGGAAGAAGCTTTAGGGTGTATCAAGGAGGGAAATAAAGAATGACTGTGATAAATGAGAAGGGTCCCCATGCTCGGGCAGATGATACCCAGTCCAAACTTTTCCAGGCAGACACACAGAAAGCAACGAGCTGGGAGAGGCGTGTGCTGAGCCACAGAGCACGCGCCCAAGCAGACTGCTTCCAGGTTCACAGCTCAGGGAATCTCAGTCAAGGACAAGGGTCTCCACTTGGTGAGAAGAGCAGGAAATTGGCCCAAAGGAATGAACTACAGTGAATTCTTCTTGAATTAATGTGTTGAATCCCCCTGGATGAGGCCAGCAAGAAGGAGAACGTGAGCAGCCGGGGAGCGATCCCTGGGCAGACCAGAGCATCTCTGAGAATTACCCCAGCCCTGGCAAGCCACCAATTTTCATTCACTTCTGTCGTCTTCTAATCTAAGGAATGGAAATACTGCTCCTGAAGGCCAGTGGCGACTGAGGTACACTGATTACTCATGACAGGGGAGACAAATCCCGGGCTGCTGCTCCTGCTGTCTGGAAAGCACACGCTGCATGTAACCAAGGGCTCATTAGCTGTGGGTCTTGCTGGATGGCCGGAGAAGCGCTCCTTGCAGGACACGGCCGTTATTACACAGATCGGCCCTTTAGTGACTGTGCAGAGCTTTCTGAAGAAGGTTTGGAGAGCTCGTTCTCGCTGGGCAGTCTTTCTGCCATGGCTGGAGGAGTGGGCGAAGACCTGTGTGCGTGTATTGAGGACATAGCTGTGGGTGAGCAGGAAGCTCAGGGTGTCTTGGCTTAGTTTTTGGCTAGCATCTGGGTCTGCAAAGCATTCTCAGCCTGGACTTCACACGCTGTGCCCTGTCCTCTTCTACTTGTAACAATGAGTACAACTCTGGGGGGGTCACGCTAGGCATCTGACAATAATTGGCAGGACCGAGTCCTTTTCGGCTGCTTGCTCAGCTAGTAGGCAACAATTCGGTGCTCTAGGCTGTCTTTCCCAGGCTGCTGCAGCAACAGCCAGATGCCGCTTGTGTTCTGTCCCCACAGGCGGGCTGGCAGCCCGAGCCTGTGGGCAGTCCTGTGGTATGGACTGTCTCCCAGTCCTTGCTCATGCCTCCGACTCCGATGTGGATTTGGGAGAAAGGCTGCTCTTGCTAACAGCCATGCATTTTCCCATCACACGGCCACAGCTCTGCTCTGCTCCAGCGGTTTTTTTCTTGGCACCTCCCAGTTCTCGGATGGAGCCACTGCCAGCAGGCAGCATTTGGTGCCATCAATTGAAATTCAGGCTTACTTTGTCCCTGCTTATCTCTATAATCCTATTGTTTATTTAAAGTGGACAAAGAAGACGCTATGGCCAGCACTGCTTTTCCCTCTGTCCTTTCTTAGCATCACTCTTTTGGCCTTACTCGCTTTCATTAAAATAGTTCTCATTAGCAGCTGAGCTCTTCCAGCCCTTTCCTAGGCTGCACAGAAGGTGATAAGGGAAGATCTGCCTCATATTGGCAGGTCTATTTTTGCACCAGCCGAACCGTGGGGGTGGACCAGCAGCGCAGTCCTTTGCCGGAAAGCATTGCCGGAAAGGACGAGCACCGTGTCAGGTTTTATCTCCATGGCTCGAACACCCGAGGGAAAAGTCAGGCGGGCATCTCAGCAGCACCACTGCGTCTCTCTGGGGCTGCTTCGTGTCAGGATAAGACTCCCTTGCTACTGCTGGCTGAGAGTGAATAGGGTAAAAAACCTTGATTTTTAATTTAGGACTGGTTGTTGTGAAGTTTCTTCATAGTTCTGAAATGTCTGTGGATTTTGATTATCAGTAATAATCAGAACGTTGTGGGCAAGTTTATGGAATTTAAATGATTTTTCCTCTAGCCTTGACCTTCCCGTTCGTAGGAGCTCCTCACCACAAACTATGGTTGCAGTTTTCTGTTTAACAACTAAATGACATGCCTTTTATCCACACCTTCTCGCTGATGAGAAAATGGGTTTCCAGCTTGTATTTCCCAGGGTTGAAATAACTGCTATTAATTTTAAAAAGCAATTTTGTCACAACTTTGCTAAAGATGTTATTTTTTTCTTACAAAACAGCGTTCTCCTTATTTATTGCTTTGGCATCTAATTTCTTTCTCCCTCTAGGTCATTTCTGTGACACCATTAATTTCAACCCATTCAAAATGGGTTCTCCCCATGTTTTGTTTTGAAACTCTGCTAATTTTTAGCATATGCTTATAAAGGTTCAGTTTTGGAGGAACAATTGTGATCTGGTTCTTTAGCCTGCTGTGTAACAGGGTGCCCAGGACCTCTCCCAGGATCCCTGCGCGGAGCTTGATGAAATCCTTGGCTGGCTGGCTTTCAGAAAGAGGTAGTACTTGCCACCATGGTTAAAAATACCCACTTCATCATCGATTTCATTCAACTTCCACTTTCTTCTGCCTTAGTCTCTGCGATTGATGCCAGATACCTCTTCCTTCACTGGTTTTGACAAAAAACCTCTTAGTCTTTTGCTTGATAAAATGGCTATATATAATATTCTTTAATCTTCAACAAGGCTTGAAGTAGCCTGAGGCCGGGGTGTGAAGATCATTAGTGTACCATGGTTAACGGCTGCCTTCCTTGCGTAGCTGTTCACATCCGTGTGTTGAAAAGGGGGGGACCAGCAAACAGATTCAGGTGGAAGTCAAACTGCGATATTTGGTGCCTGGCTATGAGTTCTCTGGGCTGCCTACACATCCCATGGAGAGTCCTACATCAAAAAAAGATCATCTATCCCACATGTTGGGAACCTGAGGGCTGAAACTTGGGCTTTACAGGACCTCCATCTGCTCAGAGTGAACTTATCTTCCCAGTTAATGCCAACCACAGACATCTATCTACTTCTAACTGGAGATTTACACTTGAATATCAGTGGCAGTACTAGCTAGCTTTGGGTTTTAGCCAACCTAATGCAACCAGGAGCTGCAGCCCAAGATGTTCCCCCATCTGCAGGGAACCTTAACCCATACCAGCAGAAACAGCTCTGCATTCAAGGTCTCCTTTTAACTTCTAAGCACAGGAGGAGCCACAGATGCCCAGGCTTTTGGAAAATGTAGGCGCTTTTGGAATCAAAATCTCCACCTCCAACCATAGCACAAAGGTATTTTGGCAGAGCCCTTGACTCTGTGTTTGCAGGGCTGGTGAAGGAGGCTCCACATAGCACTGGGCAAATGCAGCACATGTAGAAAAACAGTTGCCACAGCTTCTACACAGGTCATTGCGTACTCTGGGAAAATCAGAACTGGGAAGAAGGGCAGCACCTTTCATTGCACAGAGGGTCATGCAGCATGGTCCGTGCTGCTCTGGGACCTTCTAGTCACCATGATGTGTAGAAGCTAAGATCACTTTTCCACGGGAACATCATTGCTCAGTAGAAGGTTCCTTAGAGTTTGCTCTCAGCCCAGCTCAGTGTTTTTGTCATTAATGCCAATGCTGCCCAGTTCTTTTTTCCATGGGGGAGCATTCTCCTTCTCCCACTTTGGAAAGGTACACCTGCAGCGTATCTGCTGCGCGTGTGCTGCGTGTCTGCCGCGCATCTGCGTACGTCTGCACATGTGCTGCGCTTCTGCTGTGTCCCTCTTTGGTGCCTGCTGTGCCTCTGCTGTGCGTTTGCTGGATGTGCTCTGCACATCTTCAGCGTGGCTGCTGTACGTACACGGTGTTTCTGCTACGTCTGCTGTGCGTCCTCTGTCTATCATCTGCTGCATATCTGCTCTGGGTTTGCGGTGTGTTGTCTGCACACTTGTATGTAGGCTTCATCTTTGCTGCGTCTTCTGTGTATCTCCTGCGCATCTCCTGCAACCACGCTGAAGGTGGAAGACTCGTGCGTGCCTGGGTAACTGATTCAGGGTGTTCTGGGATCCATGAGCATCTCCCAGCCAGAAAAGGAATCTGTACCTAAAGCAGTACAAGTTCTTGCCAAAACCCAGACTGGAATCTAGTAGATGTGCCCTACAGAGTGCTGCTGACGTGGGCTGCTGTGCCCAGGGTGCAGAGCCACCCCAGCACCCTCCGTCTTCCCGCTCCTGCTTCACTGCAGGAACTTGACAACAGCAACCCGAGGAACAAAATCTTCAAAAAATCCCCACCGCTCAGGCAAAATTTCCAGGCAGAAACAAAGGCAAGTTCAGGAAAAGAGAGTCATGGCCCACCTACTGTAACAGAGCCCTCAGGATCTGAGGAAGGACAAGCAAGACAAGTTCTGCAGTAAGCACTTCATGACATGGGAGGGGAGTAGAAACATCCATGGTTCCACAGAGGCAATGGTTGGGATGCTCTTTTAAAGGAACGGAGGGAAGCTGAGACAGCACCTGCCTTAGGCATGTCCCTTGCTGGTGCCAGAAAAACAGGGAAATAAAAAGAGACTATTCCCTGGAAAATGAAATTGGTTTGCTGATCTAGCCGAAGAACAGGGATGCATCAACACATTTTCAGAGTAAAAAAAACCCCAAACAAATCAACCAATGCTTTTGGAGTTTTTAAAAATCAGATACTGTTGTTGCTCCAGCCTGCCAAATCCATAAATTCCCTCCTGTGCACCATATAGCTAGAGCTATTTCTACAGGTAGCTGCGATATGCTGATAGTTGTGGAGGTGTATTTCACCGTGAAATGAATTACAGTGAACACAGAATCACAGCACGGCTGAGGTTGGAAGGGACCTCTGGAGGTCATCTGGTCCAACCACCGTGCTCAAGCAGGGTCACCCAAAGCCGGTTGCCCAGGACCACGTCCAGACAGCTTTCGAGTATCTCCAAGGATGGAGAATCCACAGCATCTCTGGGCAACCTGTTCCAGTGCTCAGTCACACACACACTGAAAAAGTGTTTCCTGACGTTCAGGTGGAACCTCCTGTGTTTCAGAAACTTCCCAAACTGCATAGCAGAAAATGCCAGATCTGATTCATTCACATAATCCCATCCTGTCTGTGCAACGCTGATGACAGTTACTATCGCCAGCCCCAGGCAATCTGCTGAAGTGCTTGATGTAAAACTTAATTAGTAAAAATTAGAGTGAGGATATAGAAATTTGGGGCAATAGATCCTGACAAATTAATCTGATATTTTCCGTCTCTTGTCAAAGAGAAAATTAAAGGGTGATGTAACAACCTACAGAGGTCTGCTGGGGGAAGAGGCTTTGTTAACAAATGGTTCTTCAGTCCAGCAAGCAGAGATATAACAAGATCCAAGGGCTGAAAGTAGGAGCTAGATAGACTCAGACCCCAAAATAAAGCGTAGAGTTTTAACAGTGGGGATTAATACTCCCTAGAAAACCTCTGAAATGTATGGTCTTTCGCTGGTGATTGTAGTTGAAATTCTCATGCTTTTCTGAAAGATGAGATCCCTCAGCAAACCTCCCATAAGAGGTTGGAGGGTTGCTGGCCAGGGTCCAGGCCAGGTCTAAGCTCTCTGTCTACTCTCCGTCTACATCTCCACTGCCTTCCCCCATCTACCTGATCCTGTGTTAGAGCCCCAGCACCTCTGCAAGGGGCTGCGTTCTCATGACTCCATGCGTGACAATGTCACAAGAGTATGAACGTTACATAGGTTTGTGGTTTTCATGTTTTCTTTGGGGAATTTTTCTTGGGAAGTCTGGTAGTCCATGTATGGATGGGTAGCATGGCACAACGTGGTGTCGGTGCCATGCTGAGGGATGTGCTTGGGCTGCGTTTCCTGCTGTCTTTGCTATGTGACATTGATTAAACCATCCAACAAACAAACAAAGACAAAGAAAACCATGGGTAGCCTGTCTGATGGACAAGTTGGAGTGTGCAGGAATTTGTTAATAGCAGAGTCGGAAAGGAAGAGCAGGACTTTGCCCACCTTACGCATCACAGCACTGCTGAGCTATGTTCACAAGGGACAGATGTCCTCCTCTCGTTCAGGTTATCAAGACATTCACTTGCCTGTGGTCTCTAGGGTTGTCTCACATGTAGATCTCTCTCTCCTCAACGTGGAAGTGCAGATCTCCAACTGGCTGTGTCTAACCTTGTGGGTATGGCCCCACGCCCTGGCTTCGTGTCAGGGTAGACCTGGCTGTGCCTCAGTTCCTCGCTCCCCCATAATGTCCTAAGAGGGTCTCAGTAAGATTGGAGCCCCAAAGCATTCTGCACAGGGAGGTCTGAAGGCAGCTATTACAATCACGTATGGTGGCTCCTTTTGGTGGGAATTAAACATGGCTTGTTCAAACTCACAGTGAGGGAATGGAGTTTGGCAGAGACCTGTCACACGGGGTTATTCAGCTGCTCTCCTACAGCGCTGATACGCGCTGAATTTATCCAATGGCACCGCACAGAAACAGAGAGAAAAAATTGTTTTTGATTTTCAGACCCAATGTCTGTGGCTCGAGGTTCCACTCCTACTGCTGCCCCGGCTGGAAAACGCTGCCCGGAGGGAACCAGTGCATTGTCCGTGAGTATCCATTTTCCTCTTAAGGGCACCGAGGGAACTAACCTTCGTGTGGGAAGGAATGCGTATCTCACACTTCAGCAGATGATGGAACATTTCGTAATCCCCTGGGACAGGAGCAGCGATGGCTGGGAGTTCTCATCTCTGCTAGTCTTGATTAAAGCAGGGTGGTTGCAATTGGTCCCATTTAGTGCACGGCCTTTTATCTTCTGCCAAATTGCCACTGTTCCTTGTTGCTTGACAGTTTGTGTGCCGGCTTGAGAAGATTAGCCTTAAAGGAAAGCTATTGGTGACTTCTGAGAAAGTTATTTTAGAGCTGCTTGTTTAGCTGAAATAATTCAGTTAGTTGCTGGAACAACAGCTAGATGCTGACATTGCAAACGTGATGTCATGAGATGGTGTCTGCAAGCAGGAATTTGCATCTTTCTTTGAGTGGCCATCCAAAGCAGGATGCTGATTTAGATAAATCACACCTCTGCTTTGGCAGGTAGCTTTCCTATTTGGAGTAGAGCGTTATTGTGCTCTCAAGTGCTGATATACACCTATAAAATCCATTAAGGGGCTGACGGTTTGCATTTCTGTAGGTTAAAGGGATGAGCTGTAGGGAGATGAAGGAGCCTGCCCTTTGGAGGACACTCCCATAGGATGTGAAAGTCAGCTCAGGAGTAAATAAATGAGATTCTCATCGGAGACAATAGGGGTAATTGTACCCGCATTTGGTCATGCTTCATACTGAAACCCAGTAAACACGTGGTGTCCTGGAGATATGAACCATAACCTGGACATACAAAATACCAGACAGCACTATGGGATGCTTGTATCTCCCGGTATTTTAGCTTTCTGAATAAATCTGCATTAGAGCACACTTGGAACTGTATGTGAATGCCCTTTTCCAAAACTTCCTAAAAATAATTGACAGTGGGAGGTTTCAAGTTGAGGAAAACAATAGGCTCCTCTAGCGGGATCTCCCACATAATACAGGTCACATATTTCAGAAGTAATTCCACCTTCAGAGTCCAAAACTCAGCCATCTTAGAGAGAAATGCCTCGTGTTTCCTTACATAGAGCTGTCTGAGACCTCAGACGTACAAAACTGAGCCCAGAGCTGCAAATATTCTCCTTTCAGAGGAAACAGTGTCTGTTGTGTTATGAGTGATGGGCCCAGTCGGTGTGTCCGTGCACACAGTGAGTAACCAGTGCCAGAGTATGGCATTTTCCTCGCTAGGAAGGGCAATAAAGAGGCGTGATGACTCAAGAGTTAAATGCATCCAACTTCACCCCGGGTGATGGTAAGACACGGAGTTCTGTGCCCTCTCCTTTCCCCACAAGAAGAGACAGGCAAACCCACATAATCCTCCTCACCATCCCGCGGACAGCGGATGCCCCGCCGAGGGTACAAGGCTTGAGTTTCATGCTGGCTGCAGCGAAGGGTTAAGAAACTCCCAGCCAAATAGCTGCTCAGTGGCATGCGGGGTTAGCGACACTGAGGGCTGTCTGCTGACTTTTCTCATAACTGTAAAACATGCCATCTGGGCTGGAGGTCCTCGGGGGACCGTGTGTTGTAATTGTATTTATAAAACACACAGAGATGAGATACTTTCATGGGGCTCTAATAAAATCTGTGCTTACACAGGTGGAACAATACTGCCAGCTATGCTCTTAGCTCCCATGGCACAGGAAGGGGAAGAGATTAGCGGGGGTCCCAGGCAAGAAAGGATGGGGATGGGTATGAAGGCATCCTGCTGATGCGTCTCTGGCTGACTCAGGCTCAGCCCCTCATTCAAGAGGAGATGCATCTCAGTGACAGCCGGTTATCTCAATGCCAGACCATGGGCTGCAAAATGCTTCATGGAAACACAAACATTTTAAGGAAAAGAACAACCTGGCTCAGCGTGAACGTCACTTGTCTCTGCTGAGAAACATTTTTAGCGGGCAAAGGTAGTGAAATACGTCTTCCCTGTCCTCTGCTGGCTGAAAAAGCAACGTGGTAGCAGGACCGGCCACAGTCCGTGATAAAAGGAAGATGTCTCCAGGAACTCCCTGTGAACAAGTGGGTCCTTCCCACTGTTGCTCTGCCCACACCAGGGTCCTTAAGAGGTGCCCCAGCTTTCTCCCCAGGTTATTTTTCTTAAAAGAGACGAATTCACACCCTTTTGGCAGCCAAAAGCACATCTGCGAGCAAGTTCACAGACTAGCACATTGTGCTAATCACTGTGTCCTTCTCTTCCTCCAGCAATTTGCAGGAATTCTTGTGGTGATGGATTTTGTTCACGGCCAAACATGTGTACGTGCTCCAATGGACAACTTTCTCCCAACTGTGGCTCAGCTGGAGGTAAGCGAATATTGCTGGTGATTCTCCTCCTTCCGTAGCAGTTATGTGCTCTCTTAAAAATTTCCCAGTGACAATGAAAGGAAATCTCTGAAATATTTTGTGTTTTGGCAGCCAGGTTCTAATCTGAATTGGGCTGTAGTCACAAAGGTTTTCATTTCTTGTGGTGCTTTGACTGAGGGTCCTCACTGCCCCCGATACCTGGAGAAAACAGGCAACCTGCTTGCAATTTCTGCTACTTTGGTGTGAGAAATCCTACAGGATGCAGCTCAGAAACCACATCTCACAGCAGCAAAAATCTGAAAAGCTCT
The DNA here is from genome assembly GCA_009819775.1 of Phoenicopterus ruber ruber. NCBI lineage: Eukaryota > Metazoa > Chordata > Aves > Phoenicopteriformes > Phoenicopteridae > Phoenicopterus > Phoenicopterus ruber. Next base: position 2,756,388 of record CM020240.1, read on the forward strand.
GGGAAGAGGACTGGGTGGCTGAGCTTTCTGAAAAACAGACTGTGGAGGACTCAGCAGTGTGACAGTCCCATAGCAATTCCCATATCCCTCTGGTGATCCCTGCAGGACGTATTCAAGACCAGACCCCGCTTGCAACTACTCCATTACCCTGCAGCACATGGCTCTGCACAGAAAACACCCCTGCTTGAGTGTGAATCCTGATAGCTAATGGTCTTGTGTACTCTTTGGAAGGGAATTATTGCTCCTCTGAGCCCCTTTTTCCACTGGGTTGTATTGCTGGAAGGGACCTGGGAGTTACAGTAGACACCAGGCTGGATATGAGTCAATAGTCATTGGGGCTGTGCGTAAAGCCCGTCACAGCCTGGGCTAGGTGAAGGGGATCATGGTGAAAAAGTCAAAGGAAGGTATGATCCCCTCGGCTCGGGGTTGGGAGACTGCGGCTGGTTGTGGGCTGCCAGCTCAAGAGGGATGTGGGGAAACTGAAGATGGATCGGCAGCGGGCTGCCAAATGGTTGGGACTGGAGCACGTGTCCTGAGAGGAGAAGCTGAGGGAGCTGGTCTGATTTAGTCTAAGAAGAGTCAAAGAGGGATCTAATCCCAGCCTGTAACTACTGATGTGCAGCTGCAGAGGCGGTGGAGCCAACCCCCTCTCAGTAGTGGCAGGCGATGTAATGGAGGGCGATGGCCACAAGTTGCCACTTGGGATGGTCAAGCTTGGGTTCTTCAGGCACGAAGACAATTTTCTTACACCGGAGGGTGGTGCAGTGCTGGGACGGGTAACCAGAGGATCGCCCTCCTTGGGGGGTTTGAAGACTTAGCTAGACAAAGTCATAGCCAGCCTGGTCTGCGGGGAGGCTGGATGGAGACGTCCAGCAAGCCCTTCCACCCACGCTCCTGTAAGCCAGCACAGAGACCCCCCGGGTCAGTGCAGCTACGCACGAGCCAACAGCTCTGCCCGAAAGGGCTTCAGGTGTTTGTAAAGCCCGTAGCAGTGCGTGACCGGGGGCTGGGCTGCACTCTAGATCTCCAAATGGGCCTGATGATACTGCGTGACCATTTGCACCTGACCGTATAAGCAGTCCACCCGTACATGATGACACTACTCAGAAACACCAGCCGAAAAAGCATCCTGCAAGCAAAGGAACAGAGCGGTGTTGTTTTAAGAAGGCTGATTTTGCTAGTGCCCTATGTAAAACGCAGAAATTAATGGGATTTCATGGAGTCTTTTAAGGTCTCAGATGGCCACTGCAAGAGACAACCCAGAAATTTATTTTCCATTATTGCCCATCTGTAGGCAAACTATTGTTAATAAAGTGACTTGCAGGCATCTGATTGAAGGCCAGAGAACTAGCCCCCTCAAACCTCAAAACCACAGTCAGGGTGTGACTCAAAGAAGGAAATTCCCAGAATCTGGTTCCAAAGTGCCACGTTGTGCTGCAGCCCTGCAGATGTCCCCAGCAAGTGCTCGGCACCGGAGCCCGAGCGCGCTGCTCCGCCGACCTTCCCTGTGCGTCGCCGAGAGGAAGGTGCTGGAGACACAAAGGTTTCTGGAGTGAGGGTCCATATGTTAGCAATCAGGGAGGAATGCAAGGAATGCTGGAAGCAGTATATACGCTTGGGCACAGACCTGGCATTCCCCTGAGCCTGGGGTGGATTTCAGCGTGCGCTCGGGGCGGGGGGGGGGACGTTTCTCTGCAGGGGCTTCATCAAATCTGGCATTCATTGTGGGGATGTTTGGATCTGCATTTATCATGAATGCTTCAGGGAGGTAAAGCAGACAAATTGCACATTCCAGAGGCAATAAAAGCCACTCTGCCTCTCTCTGTCATAACAAAAAGCTTGGTTTCCTACTTCGGGGAGTAAAGATATTTTAGGAGTAATTTGCAAGTGACTGTTTAGATAGTAGTAGTCAGTAAGCAGAGAGAAAACCTGCCTGCAAGCTCCACTACTGATGGCTGGCAGAACAGCTGCAGCCACTGATCCTTTAAAATAAATTGTAGAACTAATCCAATCCAATCCAATCCTGGGAAAAGTTAACTAGGGCGAGCTGTCGTTCTCTTTTTCCTAGAACTTTGGTCTCTGCTACCCTGGAAAATCCTGACAAAGTGTAACAGGCCTTTAAATTCTTGGTCGAAAGATGTTCTTCTGCACTCCAGATCTGCAGGGGCTTCTAACAGTGCCAGCTTTGGAGATAAGTCAGATGGTGATGGGACCTCAGGGCTTTTGGGATCGTGGCAGAAGTAAGAAATGGGACCTGCTCTGCGCAGATGCAGTAATAGTCTTTGCCGATTAGTTGGAAAGTTTCTGGGCTCTTCTTATTTCCAGACCCTGGTCTCCGAGAATTTCTCAGCTTCTCTAAACCTTACCCCTTGCTGAATGCGTTGAACATGAGGCTCCGGATGCTGTGTAGGGAAGAGCTCTGACAGACGGACAGCTCTGACAGACAGACATGGCCTAGCTACCTCTGTCTCTGGGCAGCCCTCCCAGATTCGCTATATGTAATTGCTTTCCCAGGGCTGATTAATTGTAGCGAGGGGTGTAGGGTAAGCATGTGCTGGAAACGGTGCCTTTTCCCAGAGAGACCGGTCTCACGTCTGACAATCTGGGCAACGCTTTGAAGCCTCAAGCTTAGTTTCCTTAATGATTAAGCTTTCATCTAAATTTGGCCCGATCTCTGGCCGTAGAGCAATAGGAAGAATAGTAGACATCATGACTAATTCAAACCACACTAGCAATGCGTGGATTAAATGTACAGCACATGTGCCGAGCATTTTGAATGCGAAGCTCTGAGACTTCCCAGTCCACTCCTCCTTCCTTTCAGGCTTCCTACGAACAAGGCGTCAACCATATAATTATCCCTATTGGACACTTCTGAGTCCTACTACCTTTTGGACAGACATTTCACTCGCACTGGCCCCAGCTCTTCCCTGCTTGGAACTGATGGTGCGTGCACAGAGGAGACACAAGCCACAGCTGAGCATCCACTCACATAGGCAGTGTCCAACCCCACCTTCCTCAGGCTGCCAAGTCACGGCCCTTCCCAGCCCTGGCAGACACGAACTGCGGTGTACATGCCGAAAAACAGTTTTCACGTAACTTGCTCTAACCTCAGGCACTTGCAGTTTGAGTTGTCACATCTTACAAAGGAAGAATGCATTGTTCCAGGGGTTGCAGGAAAGAATGAAAGCTGTTTGACCTGTGGTTGTAACTCAATGTTTAGCAGTAAACCTCCCCTTTCGGGCTCTTCTACTTTAATACCACATTCCTTAAACATTGAATAGCGATGAGACAGTCAAAGCCAATACTGGCTTTGTGTCTGCATCAGTATCAAACTTCCCGATTCTCGTTTATTGCTATTGTTTTCCTACAGTGCATTAGTCACATTCCGTGTGTCATAATCTAGTGGGAAAGCTGAACTCTAACATAGAAAGAATAGGTGATACGTGCTTTTCTTTTCAGTTTTCTTAAAAAAACCCTCTTGTATTAAATGAATCTCACCATTTAGGCCACGCAGTAATTGTAAAAGGAAGAGAAATATCGTAAAAGCTGATGATTTTCCTCCACCAAAGCAATTCTATCCCCCCGACATCTCATAGGTCTTTTCATACAAAAGCATTTTAAAGATTAGACAGCCCAGAATGCGAAAAGCAGGTTTTGAAAATGGAGCAATAATCTAAAAGAATAATAAAAAGGGTATGAAAATGTTTGATAAGTGTAGTATCCTAGAAGAGCTGTTTAAATGACAGAGTTATCAAAGAAAGGGAGATATCAGGAAATATGCCCTCACCCTCAGTCGCATGAGCTATGGCAGGACATCCTGTAGAAAGGACAAAGCCGCAGATGTTTAACTGGGGTAGATCCCATAACGAGGTAAAATGACAAGTACCTTTGGCTTCTGTGGAATGAGGCCTATTTCTATTCCTCTGAAAACTGTTTGCCATAAGAGAACGACGATACCTTGCCCTGCGTGAGGTGGACTTGAAGGCTCACGAGCCCTGAATTGCTCCTAGCTTCACACTGCCCGTCGTGGTCGTGGGCAGGAACAATAAAAATGTCTCACGTCTAGGGAATAAAGACCAGACTGTGGTATTTACTTTGGTAAGCAACTCTGGGGGGATTATACCTCGGTAAAAGTGCGAGCCTTTAACCACACCACGGGCTCATACCCTACCGTGGGAAGCCAGCAGTCTCTCCATTTAACTTGAAGGACCTGGACGCTTAACATCACCCTCAGATTCTGCACTGAGACAAGAAGAAATTAAGAACATCAGTTGAGATTTTGAATGTCCGTCACATGCGAGATGTTCGCCTCCTGTCACAGATAATTGGTTGCGTTGACGTGTAATATTTCCCCGCTCTTCTCCACAGTCCAAACGTGCAATGTGAGATGCATGAATGGGGGGAGCTGCAATGAGGAGTCCTGCCTCTGCCAGAAGGGCTATACTGGAACGTACTGTGGGCAGCGTAAGTACCTGCAGCACCCGCCGGGCACGCTGTGAGCTGAGGGGCAAGGCGAGGTTCACGCAGCCTCGCGACTAGAGAGGCCACCTTGCACACACAGATGTCCTCCTTGATGTCATCGCTATGTTTTCCTCTCCGTTGGAATCTCAGCCCGCTCTCATTAGGGGATATATGTGTGTGTATATATATATATTTAGGGCTACAAAAATGATCTGAGGCCTGGAGCCCCTCTGCTATGGGGACAGGCTGAGAGAGTTGGGGTTGTTCAGCCTGGAGAAGAGAAGGCTCCGGGGAGACCTTATTGTGGCCTTTCAGTACCTAAAGGGGACTTACAGGAAAGATGGGGAAAAACTTTTTAGCAGGGCTTGTGCGATAGGACAAGGGGTGATGGTTTTAAACTAAAGGAGGGGAGATTCAGACTAGACATAAGGAAGAAGTTTTTCACACTGAGGGTGGTGAGGCACTGGCACAGGTTGCCCAGAGAGGTGGGAGATGCCCCATCCCTGGAAACATTCCAGGTCAGGCTGGACGGAGCTCTGGGCAACCTGATCTAGTTGGGGATGTCCCTGCTCATGGCAGGGGGATGGACTGGATGGCCTTGAAGGGTCCCTTCCAACCCAAACCATTCTGTGATTCTATGATATAGATAGATAAATATGTTAGATATCATTTCTCTGTTAAAAATATTTTTTAAAAAATATAAGTATATATATTAGATATCATTTCTCTGTAAATAGTTTTAGATAAACATCATATCCTCTGGGAATGTTTTTTTGTGGAAAACCTTAATTTTAGCTTAAATGAAGTCATCTTCTGATTAGAAGAAGAAAAACTAAAAAAAAAAACCCAACATTTTTTGATTATAAATTATGCCAGGTTACGGGGGGGGACTCAGTTTTTAGTTCTGTTTGTTTGATAACACTGACTTCCTACAGGGAATCCTCAGTATAGTCATTGCAAGAAGTTTTACAATGTTTTATGACTTGGTTCTCTATTTTGTCAAAGCACCTATACCTTTCATGGGGAGAAATTTAATTTCCCCCCCCTAGTTTCCCATGGAAGATATTTGGCAATTTTAAATCATTGCTCATGCACAGTGTAGAATTAACAAGCAAACAACTTTAAGAAGCGTCTAGGAAGCAAGTGTGCACAGCGGTTTTGAAAGAATCTCTGTTCAACTGGAACTTTCCAGGCGAATTTCAAATCCCTGTACCAATGTGAGACTCACTAAAGTTCTCAGTGAAGTCTATGAGAAATTTTTTAAAAGATGGGCGAAACACCATATTTCCCCTAAACTTATCCTCAGCTATGACTGATTCCTTTTTGCTGAAACTTTCCAAAAAGCTCAACTAAAGGCAGGCACACCATATGGAAAATTTCATTCTGAACAGTTAAAGCTTGGGAAAATTATAAGTAACAGCAAACCGGGGCTTATAATGGAACGCACTAGGCAACCTTAATTATGTGCTGCTACCAGCTCCACCTATAATATCCTCAGTAGAGTTTTCATAATGGTTCAGATATTGGCAAGACATCACTGACAGGGTGGGGAACAATGGAGAGTCCCGCTGGCAGCGTCCCAGCAGACCAGATTTCGGCTTCCTCGGCTCTAAGATGGGTGTAGCCTTTGAAGGCTGTGAAATGCAGCGGTACCTGGCCTCTCTGCAGCTCAGAGCTTGGCACTGGACCAGCGAGGGCCACGCTGAGGGACCGTACAAGATGGTGTGGACCTCACCTTTCAGGAGATGATGTTCTTCTCATCTTCAGTGCGCCGGTGGGGTTGGGCAACTGAGTAGCTCAGAGAGCGAAGCTCTGTATAGGAACTTTAGGAAGTGTCGTAACAGTACTCCTCTCATTAGTCATTATAGCTGCTGAGAATTTTAATAAGTCCATGGCATCTGTGACAACCGGCAATTGCTCGTGTCACGTGCAGAAGTGTTCCTACATCATGTTCAATTAGCTTCCCCTCAGCACAGGGCCTAATCAGCAACCTACTCCTTTGACTTCGGTCCTAGACTGTTGACCGCAGTTTTTCAACGAAGGGCAGCAGGTCTGATTTTAAGTCACTGAACACTTGGGTGCTGATCAGGCTGGTTCTTCTTTGCTGTGGGTACGTGGGATTAAATGGCCAATAAGTCTCCTCTCCTCACATTTCACTGTTGCCATACGTTAAACATTTGCCTTTATGCAGTTTCTCATTTGTATCAGTTCATCTTGACCTTGGCATTTAAATCCCAATGCTGACCCAAGTGAACTGAGATTCCAGAGCGCAGGAAATCCTCTCAAGTGAAGTAAGAGTTTATGGCCGTTTAATAAATGGGTTCATTCATAAACAGGAAATAATTTTCCAGGAAAAAATATCAGACTTTTCTCTGTGTGTTCACTGCATGGAGGAGACTCCTGACGGGTGAACAACACGAAGTAGGTGATATTCCAAGTCCTGCCAGCACCTCACGTCTCACACGATGGTTTCACCAAGAGCAGAAATCACTGATTTCTCTTTCTATTTCAAAATAGCTGTCTGTGAAAACGGCTGTCAGAACGGAGGTCGATGCATCGGGCCAAACCGTTGTGCTTGTGTCTATGGATTCACCGGTCCCCAGTGCGAGAGAGGTAAGGAACACGTTTTCATGATGGTATCACTGACAAAGCAGAGGATCAGGAGTTGTATGTTCAAGCGTGTGTATTAAAGATACTCAATTTTATGTGAATTTCTGCCCGATTCCTCTGCCTGATGGTACAGCCTGTAATGACAACCTCATGCCCAAAGCACTGCCTGAGGTCCCTGGTTATTACGTGTGCAGGGTGCGAGGTGCCTGCTGACTGCTCGGCTGTTCGGTGTCTCTGGGTCCTCCTCACTCCACGTGTGGCCCCTCGTAGCTCTTTGTTAAGCATCAATAAACCCCCGTGCTGAGTACAAAAAGGGTATTTTTCTCTTGGGCATTTCCCTGTTCCTTGTCTTGTTAACCTGGGAGTGGCTTAGAAATGCCAGGAAGCCCCTTACCAGGGCATCATCATGAAGGGAAGGTGACACCATCAGTCCCTTCCTAAACACTCAGAGGGAAGGGAAAAGAAACATAAGCCAAAGTTTTCGAACGTGCCAGTGTGGTGGGCTGACCCCAGCCAGCACCAAACGCCCACCCTACGTCTCACTCACTCCCCTCTCCTTTGGGATGGGTAGAAGATAGAAGGAAGGCAAAAAGCCTCATGGATGGAGATAATGTCAGTTGAATAAGGAAAGCAAAAGCTGTGTGTGGTAGCAAAGCAAAATCAGGAATTGATTCACTTCTTCCCATCGGTGGGCAGACGTCCAGCCAGTTCCCGGGAAACAGGACCTCAGCACCTGTAACGGTGGCTTGGGAAGGCAAACACCATAACTATCTTGTATCCCTTCTTTCCCTGAGGTTTCACTGCTGAGCATGACATCATACGGGATGGAATATCCCTTTGGTCAGTTTGGGTCACTTGTCCCAGCTGTGTCCCCTCCCAGTCCCTTGCCCAGCCCCAGCCTACTGGACTGGGGCTGGAGAGCAAGCCTTGATGCTGTGCAAGCGCTGTTCAGCGGCAGCCGCGACACTGGTGTGTTAGCCACGCTGGTTTAGCCACAAAAGCGAAACGCAGCACCGTGACGAGGAAAAGGAACTCCCTACAGGCAGCTGATTTTGGTGCCCATCTTGAGTTACCCTGAGCTGGACTCGCAGGATGCTCAACCTGCACCAATCCTGCTCAGCATCGCGAGAACGACTCACTGTGGCTCTTGCAGAGGAGCGATGTCTAAGGAGTTGGGAGACCACACACAGTTAGGGACCACGTGCAAAATGCTGGTTTAAGGGCTTGGCCAGCTCGCACAGGAACTCCGTCAGACACGGGTAGACGGCAGCTCACCGGGCCAGCACTCAGCTCCTGTGTCAGTAAGACCATTTCTGCAGCCGCCTGCCTCTCTCACTGTATAGAATCAAACTCCTGCAGCAACTTGCTTAATTCCCCGATTTTAACCTATCCTGGGTGCTCTTTTGGGTGAAGGAGGTCAATGCCACGTACCATCAAAAATTAAACCTAATGATGTCACTAACGCTAACAGCCGATAATGTTCAAATGAACGTGGCCCTGAAACCCCAAAAGTCAATATTCCAACCTTTGCAAAATTATTTTTATGGTTTAGGGCTATATTTATTTGAAAAATCTTGAAGATTATGACCAGAACATAAGGTTTTCTGTGAAAGAACCTTATTTTAGTAAAAACTTTTCAAAGGGAAACATAAGCCAACTCTGGTTTATTGTAAACCTCACGCAGTTCGATGCCAGCTGCTCATCCAGTATGAATCGCAACAGCTCCACTAAGAACCACGGTTTTCACCAGCTAAGAGTATGGCTCTTAGTGATATGTGGCTTTGCTGTATTTCATCCAGCCAGCGTGTGCTGAGTGGCTAGATCAGATTTACGTTTGGGCAGTGTGGGTATGACTGAGGTTTTGGCCGAGAGACGAAATTTCTCCCTTTCCTGTTGGCTTAGGTGGACATCTCACCACACTGCTCCGATATGATTTTTGGCAAGGGTCAGAGTGGCACAGAGCAGAAATGAAACTGAAACACGAAGCCAATGTGCAAACTCCCAGGATTAAGATCAAAGCACCCTGGAAATATTCTGCTTTTCTAGCCTCTCACTTTCCTGAGATTGGGCTAATTCTGTTTAACTCCATGTCCAAGGATTGGACTGTGTTCTTGCCTTTAATGTTTTTTTCCAAGTTGGGGATTCTTGGCAACGTGATTTAGAGGGTGAGATAGGAATAACAGTTGGTTTCCGGTAGCCCAGGCATCAGTCAGCCCTGCTTGAACAGCGGCCAGCAGAAATACGCAGAACTCAACATAGTTGTGCAACGTTCCCTGGGTTGCAAAAGTATCTACTGAACCTAATGGTGCAGGTGCCCCATAAAAGGCCTCTGCTGTGGCTTGAGCCTCACGTTTATTGGATGCAGAGAAGGGAAAGCTCTTTAAAAGCCTCCCCACACATTTACTGAAGTAACCGTTCATTGTTCCAGTCTCCTTCTTTCTACTCTCCTGCAAACACAGATACCGGTGGAGCACTGCAGTTACATAGTCTTTAAGCCTTTTTCTAACACACGCATAAGCACATGCAAGCACGCACACGTGCGCGTGCAGATATGCGTTGCTTTAGTTATGGAAAGGTATTATGTCTCTTTTGAAGGCTCTGCCTTGTGAGATTTCCTCCCCTAAAGCCCTAAACTCGAGCTCCAGAACTGGGTCTGTCGAGCCGCTTTCTTTTCTTCTCGCTCACGGGGATCTGAAGTATTGAGATTCATAAATCCATACAGAGCTTGGCTCTGTTTGAAAAGAAAGCTGGACATTTCTTAAAGAAACTTCTGGATACAGCAATGCCAGGAGGGACTGAAAAATCCAACTGGCCTGACTCTGTGTGCGTGGTAGTGGAGGGGGTAGGAGAGAGAGTGGAAGAGGCAGGGAAAGAAGAGGTCTGAGCAGGGGCAGGCTTTGGAGACATCTTGTAATGTATAAAATTCTTTAAATAAAGAGAGCATTTTTACAAAGCCTTTAGAGATTTGGTTTAGTCCAGACTTGTACTAAGAGACAAAACAAGCTCTCCAGCTGTGTATACACAGGTCTTCCCTGCCAAGACAAACAGAGCGCTTGCTTTGCTAAGAGATGTTAAAAATTACACTTTTCAAAGAGGCTCCTGGCCGGGCAGTCTGTGAGTTTGCAGCCAGGTGAGGTGGTTGTGACTGACCTACCAAGAATAATTAGTGTGACAGCGAAGAACTTAACCCTTCCGAGGAGAAAATGAATTCCTGCTCCATCACTAGGCCTGTTAAGATGAAGTCCCTGAGCACCAGACTTACTGGAGACATGACCACTGTTGAGTTTCTGTTCCGTTTCTCCATTTAAAGCAGCCGTGGTATTTGACATGTTTACAAGCATCCTTGGGAGCCTCCAGTAACAGGAGACTCAAGTAGCAGGCTTGGAAGCAGCACGGATCATCTATAGCTCTCAGTTTAGCTCTGAGTCTCATTCCTAAAGATTTTTCTGAAGAAAGATTAACTCAAAGCAGAGCCTGAAACCCACTGGCTTCATATGGAGGAAGCACAGGTTTCAGCCCAAGGCTCCGTGGTGATGCTCCCAAAGCACGGCTGGGTACGTGGTTGAGTACTCTGGAAATTCCTCGGATTCCTGCCTGCATCTCTGCGGGCAGAGAGCTTCCACTAATGCCAGTTACTGTCCAGTGAGACATCATTCACCTTCCTCCTTCCCACACAGAGTAGCTACTATGGTGTTTCTTGTGGGGGAACCACTGCTAACTATTAAATGCAGCGCGGGGGCATTAGGCAATAAGAACGCACTCCAGCATCCTTGCGCCTGCTGCATCCAGAGCACAAAAAGGGCCTGGGGGGGTTGGTCGACAGCGGCTGAAGATGAGCCAGCAGTGTGCCCAGGTGGCCAAGAAGGCCAACGGCATCCTGGCCTGTATCAGCACTAGTGTGGCCAGCAGGACCAGGGCAGGGATCGTCCCCCTGTGCTCGGCCCTGGTGAGGCCGCACCTCGAGTGCTGGGTTCAGTTCTGGGCCCCTCACTCCAAGACAGACACTGAGGGGCTGGAGCGTGTCCAGAGACGGGCAACGGAGCTGGGGAAGGGTCTAGAGCACAAGTCTTAGGAGGAGCAGCTGAGGGAACTGGGGTTGTTTAGGCTGGAGAAAAGGAGGCTGAGGGGAGACCTTCTCGCTCTCTGCAACTCCCTGAAAGGAGGATGTAAAGAGATGGGGGTCAGTCTCTTCTCCCTAGTAACAGATGACAGAACAAGAGGAAATGGCCTCAAGTTGCGCCAGGGGAGGTTCAGATTGGACATTCGTAAAAATTTCTTCACTGAAAGGGTTGTCGGGCATTGGAACAGGCTGCCCAGGGAGGTGGTGGAGTCCCCATCCCTGGAGGGATTCAAAAGACGTTTAGATGAGGCCCTAAGGTATATGATTTAGTGGGGGACTTGGTAATGCTGGGTTAATGGTTGGACCCGATGATCTTGGAGGTCTCTTCCAACCAGAACAATTCTATGATTCTATGATTTCCCTCAGTACCGTGCTGTGAGATGTCTACTGATAGGAACCATCTGATTGGCAGATCAGACCACACTCAGCTTGCAGAAGAGAGGACAAGTTGTAGGATACATCTCTCCATCTCTCCCAGCCCCATTACTGAAACAGGGCGGTTGGTTTGAATCATAGCTGGGTAATGTGGAGATTTGGTGTTCTGAGCGTAGGACAAAGCAGTACGAGCTCTGCTGCTCCGTCCTGGGTCTGGCCCACTGCTTGCGCTTGTTGGGGCAGCTCATTGCGTCACCCTGTTGTGTTTCTCTGTAAAATAATAGACATTTTGCTGCAGCACGAGGACTGTGAGGAGTCACCGACGGGTTGCAGGAGGGCAGGTGAATCGACTCCTAACAGTGATAAGAGCACGATTGAGGCAGGACTGTGTGTTGAGATACAGTCAACTGTGCATTTGCTCCTGATAACATTCCCAAATAAGCCACCTCCAGGTTGGAGCCACAGTGTTAAATTAACCGTAAGATGCCTCAGTCTGAAGAGTTGTGTTGTGACCCGTCTGTAAGGAAGGATGGACTCGCTCCGGCTCATACTGATGTGGCTGGCTGGTTCCGGACCAAGAGCTGGTTTGCCTCCAGCCAGCATGGACACACTGGATATTTGATGATGTGCTTTTACAGGTGGAGATGTTACCTCAACCTAAGAAAAGACACTGACTATTTTCAGCCTGAAATAAATGCCAGGAAATGTGTTTTTTAAAGAGCCCCTCATTGTCAAAATTCACCATGTTTCAAGTGTAGCCGAAGCAGGGCAGATGATACCTAGTGCACAGATGACCCTGGGCTGCTGAGTCTTTGGCCTCGCAGCTTGCTATTATATTTGGGGACCTCATCTGTCTGCTCCTCTGCCACTCATCTACTCCCCTACCAAAGATCTCCACAGGAGAAACCCCTGGAGCTCAGCACAGGCATAACCAAGAGTCCCGAGGGATCTCCTTCACCCTGGAGAAACCTCCACGTGGTTTGTTGAAGCTGAAGGGCCAGTCTTCCTCAGGGACATTTCTTCCCAAGGACACCTGGATAAAATGGTGCCATTACTTCAGGAAGAGTCTTTGGTCAAATAGACTTTATACCCTGAGACCTGTGCCCTCATCAGCAGCGCACACACTGGCAGAAGTGGCTAGTTGACAGTGTCACAGGGGGTGGGATGTCCCTTAGCACAGAAGTCTTTCTTGTAGAATGTGGCAACCTGTGGAAGCAGGTGCTGACCCAGGTCCTTCCACTGAAGCAAGCCAAAGTGACTGACAGCTGAAGGAAAACAAGTTCAAATTGGAAAAAACAGATCATGTTTTTAACAAGGAGGTTGGTTTTGACTGGCCGTCTTCCACAGGAATGTGCCGGACCCCTTGCACTACGTAGCCTCACTTTAGACCTCGGCGGGGTACATGTGGCCAGCTGAGCACAGCATGCCATGAGACCTTACAGATGATGGAGTGATAACAGCACGGAGGGGCAGGATTCACTGACCAAACGCCTTTAGGATGAGTGTGTACAGAGGGGTGAGCAGTTCTGCCACAGACATACGGACTGTGGACTTCTCTGCATTTATTAAGTGAATACCATCTCTGGAGTCTTCAGCTCAAGAGGGAAGGGGCTTCTGAGGGTGTGTCGTGGCTAATCCATATGTATAGTGTTTAGGCAAGAGTCTCTGGTTGTCGTGCACTGCCTTGTTTGATGTTGGACTTCAGACCAATTCATCCTTACAGATTTATAATCTGTAAATGCTTAAACAGTGCAAAGATCGTTGTCTGTCGGCTTCTCTCTGCTGCAAGGCGCAGCGTGCTGCCACGATCTCCGGTTGCTGTGTGCACAGAAGGTAGTACCACGCCAAGATACTGACTCGTTTCAAAGAACGCAGAGCTGCATTACTCCAGCTAATGTCTGTGCTGAGGAGTCGGCGTTCTCAGAAAGGCTCGTTAGCTTTGTGCCATTGCTGTTGCTTCTAGCGTGGCCGTTAGCTGTCCCTTTGCTCTCTGGAGGTGTGCTTTCCTACAGGGTTTGGGGTACCCGTTTAGACTGGTAAGCACCAAAAGATGCACCCATCGGTGTTGATGAAAAGAAGGGATTCAAACCCCACCCATCCATCAGATTACAGGTTTGTTTAGGGTTTTCGTTTTAGTTTATTTTGAATTTATTTTGCTGTAATCATAAAAAGAGATAATTTTATTTACCAACTGTAATAAACTGAGTTCCTTCTGCTGCTGTGCACTCAACAAGCTGCATGTTCAACAGCTTAGGGCTCCAGTAAGAGGCTGCTTTGTAATGGGAGCAATCTAACTACCTTCACACTTCATTCAGGAAATACTCCACTTCAGAGGTAAATACCTTAATAGCTAGGTACTCAGAGAATCTTAGCATCATTTCCTCCCCCTGCTTGACATCTTCAGGGATGAAGAACTAGTGAATATATTGTATAACCCCAGCAGCCTTCGGTAACATGAACTCACATTACATCAGTGTTGGAGGAAAAGCTGCAGTACAGAAAAAAATGAATCTGTGGGGAGAGAGGCCAATTTTTTTTAATAGTTTTACAGAAAAATGAAACATTTTAATGTCATGTCTCTGATTTCACCCTCCTTCAAGCAGGAAAAAATTTGTTGTAAAAAGTGACTATGTTTGACTCAGGTGAAGGTGCGGAAGCTCCTCCTGTCTTCCAAGGATGAGGTTTAATTTGGGTTTTTTTCCATCTGAATGCTGAAGTCTTCACTGGGGATGCCAGTTCCTACCTCTCATGAAAGAACATCTTCTTTTCCTTCAGAAAAAAAGATTTTTAGAGTAACATTCTTCATCTTTGTGGAGACTGTCTGTGGTTCCTATGATTTGTCCAGTTCAGAAGGCCCTCGCTAGGTCTGCGCGTCCTCTCCTCTTAATGGTGCAAGGTTTCCAAAAGTTGAACCGACAAACTCGCGGGGTGATGTTCTTCAGTGCAAACACTTCTGGGCTGAGCTGAAAGCCAACTGTGCTCTTGAAGCCTCGCATGGCTGTTCCAAAGTCCTGTATCCCAGGAAGAGCCTTGGAAGGGATTGTGTCCATGTAAAGATAATAGCAAACTGAAAACTGGCGTCCAGCGTCTGAGTTCTGGCTCTTCATTAGCCAGTGCAAGAAAACAAAGCCCTATTGTTGCACACAGTGTTTCGAACACGTGAAAAAAGGCAAGGATTAGAGCCACAGCAGGTCCTAGACATGCAACGTCTATGGAAAAGGCAGTGAGTATCTCCTGTTCTTCCATAGTCCTCACTGCAGGACTGCTCTCTTTCCAAAACCATTGCCAGGATTGGCTTGGATCAAAGTGAAAATGCTCCCAAAGATCAGCTTCTCACCAACAGAATCCATGTCTTTCAACATTTCACTGCTGTTTTCAAGAGATTCTTATTTCTCCTATTTCTTTCCAAGTACCTCAAGAAGGACTGTCAACCACTGAGTGAGGAGGACATGGGCTTTCAAACATTGCCATGCTTAGAGGGGTCAAACACTGAAAAAAAAAGAGGAAGTCTGAGAGTCCTGGGCTTGATCCCATCCCATGGCAGAGCCTTGGTTGGTCTCTTTGTGGCAGGTCTCCAGATGAAGCCACAGAGCACTCAGTGAAGAGCAGATCATGTTCTGCATGTCTGGTGCTTCTCCAAAAGTGCTGTAAAGTATCAGGACTTTGGGATATAACCAGGGTGGGCAACGGCAGGTCCCAGGCAGCTTCAGAAACAAAGTCCCACACAATCCCCTAGTAAACAAGACAGAGTACGTAGGAAAAGGGACACAGATAGCATCGAAACCGCTACTCAATACCTTTTACTTCAAGCTGTTGCTGATCTGCTCCTGTTTTCTTCCTGAATCTCCATTACTCTGCTTGTAGCCAGATACAGCTTTTTATATTTTAGCATGTACATAACATGAGAATCTCCCTTGATGTGCACTCAGGGAGGATTTCTGAGTCTCCATAATGTGTCTGTGTCTGTAGAGTCTCCAAAGTTTCAAAAGGATTTTGATGTCTTTTGGGAGGGGGGTGCTAGTGAACCCAGGGTTCCTTACAACTGGTACAATTCCAGTCCTGGAAGAAATCTCCGTTAACAATGGGTCAGACTAACGCAAGTCCTCAGATCAGCGTATTTTTATATGCTATATCAATTTCTCAAAGATCCTTACTGTATAGGACAGCAGTTCCTCTCATCCTCGTAATTTCATTTGATCTCTATCCATCTAACTGCCACTCAGCCATTGTCCTGAAATATTTAAGCACTAGAAGAATTGCGTAAGAATTTCATATCTGTAGGTGTTTAAGAGCAGGTTATACAAATACTGGTTAGGTCTGATTCTGGTAGTCAGTCTCGTCTAAGGGAAAGAGAAATCCAAAACGATCTCCAGCGTTCCCTCCAGCCGTAGCTTTTCTAGTGACAGACACCCCAGGCCCTATATAAACAGAATACATGATCCAAACCGCCATCTTGTCACAGACAGATGGATGCTAGTGAGTGTCTCAGCATAAACTGCACTTTAATCCACTCAGATTTCCAGATGGTGGGAATATTGCAGAATACCCCATCATTCTTGCTTGTAAGGCCTCTCCAACTCCCCTCCTAAGAAGAGTTATTAACACCAGCTTTGTCTCAGCTTTTCTGTTTCCTCTTCATAATGATTTTTATTTCTAAATTTTCAGTCTAATTTGGAGCCTTAGGAGAAACGAAGCCGCCGCACAGGATGTGTCTGATCCCCATGCGCACGTGCAAAAGCCGTGGCAGTAAGCAGCCGACCGTAAACGTGGTCCCTTTGCTCACTCCTGTCTCACTCAGGTCACAGTCCTGAACTTCCGAGATGCTTCTCCTGGTGAAGCAGTCAGTAGGGATGTACATATTTCATACCTTTAGCTGGAAACTCCCCCAGAGCCCAGGCAAGCAAGAACATACATCATGCTGTCAAGAAAAGGACCACAAATATAGTTCTTGGAAATTCAACGATATCTGAGATCACTCGGAAAGGTCTTTAATCTCAGTTTTCACATTTCAGAGGAAGATACAGAGGAAGATACATCAAATTCATCAATTTGAGCTGCCTAGTAGAATTTTTGTTCTGGGAATAAATGTCAGGTTGGCAAAAATATCTCCTCTGTATCACCTCTGGCTGTGCCTGAGGTCTGTGCATGTTGTGAAGCCCCAGTCCAGCTGCTCTCCCGAAAGCAGAGCAACACACAGCAACAATCCCAGAGGAACGGGGACATCCCAGAAACATGGACCAGGATGTGGCTCCTGAGACCAAACTGAAATGCGCTTTGCCTGGGCCTCCACATGCATCCCCTGAGCCGCAAGGCTGTTCCAGGGTGTCATGAACTCTCTTTCATTTCTTGGGTTTCAGTTCTCTGGGGTAGGAAGAAGACAAGGGAAAGCCCTGGCTGTGGTGGCTGCTCTCTGCCGTGCCCACTCAAAGCCGTCTGGGTGGCGTGAGTACGGTACGCAGCTGAGACACGAGTTTGCCGGACACTCGGCAAGCCCTTCTTCCTATCAATTCCAGATTAAGCTTGAAATTACTTCAACCAAAAATCTTACGGAGGAATGCTATTGGCAGTGGTTAAGATCCCCCCCACCCCCAGATGAGCTTTTTAACAAAAGACTGTGTTTAGAAAGAGATTTCTCGTCCGCGTTAGAAACCAGGCGTTCAGCTGGTTTTTCCTAGTGCTCTGCTAATCCAGATGTTAAGACATAAAGCAGAACTCGTAGCTGAGATATGTGATGGAGTTCCTTCTCCTCAGCCTGCCTCCAAAGGTGAGGCGTAAGCTCCCATTTCTCTACATTGTGGTAGGAAAAGCATTTTGATAATCAACTGTAGTCCGAAGAGCTCTGACGTCTACTGCTATAACTTGCCTGCATTTATGCAGAGAGGTCTGGCAGGAACTTCACCATGAGTGGAGTTCAACTCTGTACTCAATTATAGGTTGCCATTTTCCTCCTGCAGACAGGTTTACTTGATAAAATAATTATAGTTCTGTGAAACCACATTTCCCTCTGATCTCTGCAGAAAGCCAGTCAGAGTCTGCTGGGAGTACTGGTGGGATGTAGACGCATCCTGCACATATAATTTTCCTGCATGCCCATGGGCTTTATGGTACGATGTTTAATGAGACAATCACATACTACGTTCCCCCCTGCCAGAGGACGGGCAGCACTCCCAAAGCACAGCTACTTAATGCCTTTGCTGCTTGGCGTTCAGCATGTGGCTCAGAGGCCAGTTCACGGTGCAGAATGGGAACCAGGCTCTGGAATCAGGATTAATATCCTCCAGAGACCTTCACGGAAACAGCATTCCCAAGATTTATCTTCAAATCTGACAGGAAAGTTTTGACTGGAGTTTTCCAACATGGCCTAGCCTGGGTGCAAACCGGTTTCAGCCTGAATAGGGAACATTTGGCAAAGGTGTAAGGAATAGCAAAGAGGGTGTTTGCCAAGAGGCGGATGAGTCCACCTTGCCCACAGGCAAGACGTTTGCATTGCCACTAAGGATCGGGAGCATTTGAGCCAGCTGTAGCTGAGTGAGCTGAGGAGGCTGGACCGGTACAGGTTGGGACCTTCTTGTCTCCGCAGCTAACACCTCATTGCCTGCTCTGGGTTGGGCAGGAAGGTGACCGTCTTATCTTGTGACCTTTCATCGCTCTTGGAAGCAGCGACATGTGGCTTTCTGTCTCTCATTCTCACTGTGGAGAGGGGTGTCCATGAACAAGAGTATCCTGATGTTGTTGAACCTGCTGATCCTTGTGCGAGAAAAGTGGCATGAAGATAACTGCCTGGTTTCACCCAAATCTGGAGACTCTCTCTGCAAGGGCTGGAAGCAGCCCTCTGCCAGCTGACTCTGAGGAGTGCAATGCGACACATCACATCGCAGTCACAGGCTCAGTGGAGCATGATTGGAGGTCAGCGCATGAACGCCTGCAGTTCTGGTGCACTGATATCAACCCAAGGCTGTGCGTCAACCTCGGTTCTCTGCAAGCCCATGAAGATGGATGAGGAGGAACATGGACTGGCAGGAGAGGCATTGCTTGGTCCACATCTACTCAAGGCCCTTGGGCAGTTCTGTGAATGGGCACTCAGCTCGTGGTGGCACAGCAGCTCCAGGCCTGGTCCTGCCAAGCAGGGTCCACACACCCCATTTGTGGCAGGGAACTGGAACGCTGCCCGTTGAATGCAAAGACAAAGCCTTCTAGAGTGTACGGGGATAAGACGATGCTAAGGAGAGCGCGGTTTCCACTTGCATTAATTCAGTCTGAGAAGAATCTAATAACATGCTATTTGTGTCTGCTTGGTCGTTTCTGAGACTTCTTCCTTCTGTTTCAAGATACTTTAGCTGTGGATAAGCCTCTTCCAAAGAACTCCTTGCCCTCCCTAGTGCCAGCCACGCGCTGCATTGCCACTTCTGACATACAAAACCTTTGCTGAATGCAGCAATGGACAGGTGAAGATGACTCCAGCTCATGCACAGTAACATTAACACAGTCTGGCAAGACCTGTAAAACCAACCACATTGTTTGGAAGTCCTTGCTCAGTAGTGCCCTTGCCACCACCTCCCCCAAGCTCATTGACCCAGAAGGCAAAGTCCACAAACCCTCTGCCCAAAAATGCTTCACAGGCACACATTTCTCCTTCCCTTACTCAGTCCTATCAGGAACACACAATCAGCTGTCCAGGAGGAATCCCCCCAAATTCAGTCACAGCTCAGCCCAGCCCAGCCACCATCTCCATATACTCTTCCCCCCGATACCCAGGCGCTTGCTCACAGCCACGATCTCTGCCAAAGGAGACTGAGAGGTGCAAGGCTTCCACCCGGGGCAAGCGTGTGTGTGGGGAAGAGTCTGGAGCTATCAGACCCCCCCATGCCACCCCAGCATCTCCATTCCTGCACCTCCATCTCTGCACTAACTGACCAGGCAGTGATTCAACAGCCCATGGCATTCTGACCCCGTGGGATCTTCCAGACAGAGGACACAGCGTGGCAGTGCCAGCCCCCTGCTCCAACCCTCCCAGATGTTTCTACAACTGCTGGAACGACTGGCCCCATGTTGCTGTGTGTGTGCTTTGTGCCTCAGATGCTGCTGCAGTGGAGAGTCCTTGGAGGACGGTTGTGCGTGGAGCTCTATCTCAGGTTTCATCAGGCTAAGACTTTGACAGGAAACTGTAAAAATAGGACAGGAAAACTTAAAAAAGTTCTCCCTTTACTATTTCCTTTGAATATGTTTTTTCAGCACTTGGAATGTCTGGCCTTATAAACTGCCCTAGCCAGCTTTTTCTTTTCTGCAAAAGTCCAAACAGTTAAACATCAGGAATGCGGCTGTGTTTGTATGAGGTAAGGAAATGACTAGGTGGAGAAAGTATTCCATGAGAAAGGAGCCCTTTACGGAGACCCTCATGCTGTTCTCCCTGCATCCACCATCCCCCCTCCCGCCAAAGCTGTCACGTATCGACACAGCCCGAGAGGCTTAGCAGATATTTAGAGCTGTGTTGTGTGCCGAGACCTACGGTAATGTAAAATCTCTGCATTCACATTCAGGGCAGCAGAAACAATCACGGGATTTTTGGGTGGCTCCTTTCAGGCTCGTTGTTTGGCTGGTGGCTTTCGGATGCTGTCCCCCTCTGTGCTTTCCCATACGTTCATGGTCTCTCTATGAGCAGGGCATGAATTGCTCCATTAAGCATTGAATTCGTAAGTTATCAGCAATCCCGGCAGGTCCCAGAGGGCACAGCCATCCTTCTCCGTGGGCTCTTTATGGAAGACCCCCGTCACAGGCAGAGTTGTGTGGGAATGTTTTTGGGTAGACGCTTGCAGAGGGATCTGCCGGGTGAGTGCCTTGCCGTGGTTGCATCGGCTCTCGCCCACTCCCAGAGCTGCCCGTTTGTCTCGCTCCAAAAGCCCAGAAGGTTACAGACAAAGAATTGCCAGGCTGTGCTCCCGCGGCCTGGGGGACCAAGCCTCCTGCTGATGGAAATCATTCACTGAAAACAGAAAATAAGAAAATAGATATCGGGCTTGATATCGCCTCTCCTTGCTCTCCTGTACTCGGTTGCTGGAGCTTTTAGAAAGCAGCGTGGAAGCCTGCCAAAGCCTGGGGCATGTGTTGCAGTGACCTCATCCCAGCGAGGGCCGCAGCTCCCCGAGGATTACTTACAAGCAACGTTTGTCTTTACTGTTTTAAGAAAAAGCCTTCAGCGAAAGCATTGTTTATTATGAGAAGGAATTTGATTTTTAGCAAAGAAAAATCTCATCTTCCTTGCTGCTCTCTTTATTTTTTTTGTAAAGAAGGAATTCACCCAGCCCGTGGCCTGTCTCAAGAGGGGATTCCAGCCAAACGGTGCCAGAGAAAGGACAGGCTGAAAGACGGGGCGGGAGTGCGGAGGAGAGCCCTTCAGTCCCTTCCCCTGCCTTTTAGCCTGGACTCTGCAGCTCTGCTTCCACGGCTGGGCTCGGGCATATTCGTGCTTCTGGAACTGCTCTAAACAGCAAGGAAAGTAGCGCAATTGTTCCTGCTTTTGCATCTTTACCCAGGGATCCGAATTCCCAGTGCAAGCGTTAATTTACTCGGTGCCACCCTGCTGGGTCGATGGATGTTACAGAAGCGGGGGAACCTATCCTTTTTCGTGTGAAAATTTTCAAACAAAATGCTCCTCTTCAAAAGTTCTTTGTCAAAACGTACCAATTTTCCCAAAGGGGTAGTAAGAACCAGTTAAAAGGGAGTAAAATGTTAATTTTAAATGCCTTTTTTTCCCCCCCAAAGCCAAGCAATAATTTAAATTGAATATGAAATAAAGTTGTAAATATTTCAGGTTCAGATACTGTTTCAATCAGATGTTACAAAACATTTGAAAAATGCCCTTGTTTATGGAATTATTCGGTTTGAGATGTCCTTCAAAGAGATCGGAGTTGCTGAAATGAACATTTCCCTGCAAAATAATGGCATTGAGTTACGCCGTATATCCCAGGGAAACATTCCCTACCAAAGATTTCCATTGTTTTAATTTAGCATCGGGGAAACTGAGCAATAGAGAAGGTGCCTTCCAACTGTTGTACATAAATGTTTGATAGCCTCGGAGTGGTAATTTTAAATAGTCTGAAACTGATTATTCTTTTTTAATGGGTCCAAGCTGCATTTCTGGCATAAATTATAGCCACGGTTGGCAGAGAGTAGTGTGTCGTTCTTTATTACCTCTTGTAGGAGGTGAGACAGGTTCTGGCAAGGTGAACTTGGGTTAAGTAGCGTAGGCAAAGCCAGGGCAGCATCCCCAGTGCTGGAAATGGGGAAACTGCGAGGGTTTGTGTGCTGGCTCGGCTGAACCAGAAGTACATTGAGGGGCTGGAGCGTGTCCAGAGACGGGCAACGGAGCTGGGGAAGGGGCTGGAGCACAAGTGCTGTGAGGAGCGGCTGAGGGACCTGGGGGGGTTTGGCCTGGAGAAAAGGAGGCTGAGGGGAGACCTTCTCGCTCTCTGCAACTCCCTGAAAGGAGGTTGGAGCCAGGGGGGGTCGGTCTCTTCTCCCAAGGAACAGGCGACAGGACAAGAGGAAACGGCCTCAAGTTGCGCCAGGGGAGGTTTAGGTTGGATATTGGGAACCATTTCTTCCCCGAAAGGGCTGTCAGGCCCTGGCACAGGCTGCCCAGGGCAGTGGGGGAGTCCCCGTCCCTGGAGGGATTGAAAAGACGTGTAGATGTGGCGCTTGGGGACATGGTTTAGTGGTGGCCTTGGCAGTGCTGGGTTAACGGTGGGACTCGATGATCTTGGAGGTCTCTTCCAACCAGAACGATTCTATGATTCTATGATTCTACTTGAACCCACTTACTGCGCTTCGATGTCCCACCCCCTCCATGCAGCACGTGGGTGAAGGCAGATGTCCACAGCAACCATGAACCGTTCCTCCGCTTACGCCCTAGACACACTAATTTGGAAAGTTAAAAATGTCTGCAGGGATATTTTCAGGAAGCTGCTTGCAAGGGGAAGAGTGTGGCTCAGTGTAAGAGCATATGTAATGGCATGGATCCCACCCATCAACTCCCCAAGTGTTTGCGGCTTGGAATTGTCAGGAATGACCATTCATTAGCTATAGGGGTTCCTCACGATCTCCATGACAACCAGCCAAACATGGAAACTAGGAATGAGGTCTATTCCTGTTACGCTTCCTCTTCTGAGCACATCTGGGGCCTGTGTTGGCTGCAGGATTGGGCAGATAAGACTCACTGTAGTCCCAACATGGCTCTGCAGCGTCTGCAAAAGTCCCCGGTTCAGGCTAGGTGGTGCTTCAAAGCCGTACGTGGGGGAGGCGAGGGTTTGAAAACAAAGAGCATAGCACGGGGTCAGATTTCTTGTGGTTAATGCAAACACGTTGACGCTTCAACTCCGATTCCTTGGTCCTTTTGCAAGTTGAGTGCTCTCACTCTTTGCTGGCTGCTCAAGACAAGTAGGCATGAATAGTAACCTAATCTAACTCTATGGTGATAAGGAATCTACAGACTGAACGTGCTGAGCACGGTCTAAGTTGAAATTAATAGGGCAAGAAAGAAAAATTAGATAGGTGCATGGATGAGGCTGATGATAGATGCTGGGAGAGAACCTGATGCCTGTCCTATGCCGAGCGTTTACTGTTTGCAAATCTGTATTTAGAGAGGTTAAGTCAGGCAGTGAGCTGACACGGTTTTTGCAGCTACAAGTGATTGGTAAAGGCCCAGATATGTGTGGCCTTGCTGTGTTAAATGTCTCTTCTGTAGAGGTGGAAAGATTCTGGCTGATTCCCGAAATAAGGCCTGATCCACTAGTTCTTGCAGTCTCTTTAAGGAGAACTTTACCTGCAGAGGGAAAGGTGGAACTCGTCTACATCCCGCCACTGGGCACTGTTACTGTAAGGCTGAGTAAGCTTGAAAGAGGGAACAGGAAGAAATCTCCGCTTTCAGCGAGGAAGGCTCCTCGTCTCTGTTCTTCTAAGAAATGTACCAGCAAAGACCAAACTTCTGAAGGACAACTACCTGCGACAGGGTTCCTGGAAGATGGGATCGCATACATAGACTGTAAAAGGGCTTTAGACATCTCCTAAGCGTGCATATTTCCTTAATAAAATTCGATTGGTGCCTCATTAAAAATTTAATAATTTGACCATTAAAATTAGCAACAGATGGGAGCTGGAATGCAGCCAGGCTTTCTGGACTCCAGACTGCAATTTCCTTGGCTTCATTCCCTCCAAAGAAGTAATCTACATATGAAAATCTATTTTTATCAATTAGTTTTTTACAGGGGGGTGTTCTCCATACAATCGCGCTTTCATTATCAATCGCAAGGAATTCTCGCTGCAGCGCATCCAGCCGTGCCTCAGCGAGATGATGTGGGAGGTGCGAGTTTGCCCCTATCCTCTTGGAACAGCGCTGCCACGCCTCAGTGTTGGGGTTATACCTTTGTGTGATCTGACCTTCTAAGTCAACCAGAGCCCTTTGTAGGGACAACCACAATGACATCAGGCACGTGTTCTTCTCCACACTCCTTCTGACTAGGAAAGGGGGAAACCAAACCCTCTTTATTAGGTGTTTCTGCATTGTCCTAGGGTTAACAAGGCTTCAGAACAGCTCATGAAATGTGTGATATTTCACCGTGAGCACATGGGCGCTGCCACGTCCAGACAGAGCTGCAGCCCACCTGACCACCGTTATCTAACACAGAGGCTCCAGCTGCAACCACGCAACCAAAACCGGCTCTCAAATTTAACTGCCCGGATAGCTCATAAAGTGGTACGAGGGTGGATTGAGGGCCCTTGGCTGAGATGAGTTTGTGTCTCAAAGCTCTGGCAGTGTCCATAAGCTAATGTCTGGGGAACAGCATGGGAACAGGACAATCCTACATGACCCCCCTCCATAAGGCACTCCTGGGCTCCAGGCACCCGTAGCTCACAATCTTTGACAATTCACAACATCCTCTGTTAGAAGAATTCCCCTTAACTTTCATGTTGCCTGAAGAACCACTTTCCTCAATTTATTTTGAGCCAGCACCACTTCTTATCCTTCTATGATGCCTCCTGGTCCTGGCTCTACAAGTCTGTTCCTCCTTAGGCCACCCATGATTTTGTACCCTGCTATCAGGTCTTCCTCCAGGTGTTTCTTTTTCAGACTGAGGACTGCTAACCAGCGCAGCTGTTCCTCACATATAAGCCCTTCCACACCCTGCATTCCTCTTGTTGCCCTTTTTGGATCCTTTCCCCCTTCTGCTAGCTGCTTTTGGAGTTGGGGGCTGATGATCCAAGGGCTGGAGCACCTCTCCTATGGAGACAGGCTGAGAGAGTTGGGGTTGCTCAACCTGGAGAAGAGGAGGCTCCGGGGAGACCTTAGAGCAGCCTTCCAGTACTTAAAGGGGGTTGGAGAGAAAACTGGAGAGGGACTTCTGACAAGGGTGTGCAGTGATAGAATGAGGGGAAATGGCTTTAAACAGAGAGGAGGAAGATTTAGATGAAATAGGAGGAAGAAATTCTTCACTCTGAGGGTGGTGAGGCCCTGGCACAGGTTGCCCAGAGAAGCTGTGGCTGCTCCATCCCTGGAAGGGTTCAAGGCCAGGTTGGACGGAGCTTGGAGCAACCTGGTCTAGTGGAAGGTGTCCCTGCCCATGGCAGGGGGTTGGAACTAGATGATCTTTAAGGTCCCTTCCAACCCAAACCATTCTGTGACTGCGAGCAGCCCTCAGGATGGGAGCAAACCGTGAGTTCAGTGATGATGCTCTCTCTCTTTTGCTCTTTATTCCTCTCCTAATACTTTAGTACAGTCTGTTGGCCTTTTTGTCTTTACAGAGTTGATTTCTCTGCTGACATAGGATCACAAAGCAATTTCTTTCATGGTTCTTTGGGTCTGATTGTTGAGAAGACTTAAATTGTTCACTGGTGTGGTTATAAAGAGCTCTCCTTGGTCTTTTCCTCAAGGTTGAAAATTTGAGCAAGAGCCTTTTGGCTTTATAAAAAAAGACAACGGGTGAGAAAACAACTCAAATTTTTGTTGATTCCTTTTCTAGGAAGGAGCTAGAACAAAGGAAAGCATTAAACTTGGCATGGCAGGAGACATTAATGAGGACCATGTGCTTTGGTATCTTGTTAAAATTTGGGTCAAAACCCAAAAGATGATTATTTGGTAATTCACCATTGCAAACATAGTACGTATGTCTGCTCTGATTTCCAAACAAAGGCATTTTTATGAGGCCATGTCACCTTTATACCAATGTAACTTCAAAATCATTGCCCTTTTTTTTCTCAAATCCCTCTTGCTGTTTGCCTCTGTGATATCCACAGACCAAACTTCTTCTGACACTTTCATCAGCATTAGTTTTTAAGTACGACTGTGCTCCCAACTGCTCAACAAATACAAATCGGAGGGAGTGATAAGCTGGAAATAAGCAGTTATTGTGCTAATTGATTCTTCAGAGACAGGGGAGGATTTCTGGTGTGGTTTCCATGTAGCTAATGCTTACCCTGATGCCAGGTGGGACTGTTATAACATGGATGAACCTCACACAGGTTTTACTCAGCACAGGACTGAGGAAGGCACATCAGTGTGGGCACTGTCAGTCTAAAGCCGGTGGTAACTGCCGGCATTTCCAGATGATCTTTTACAGCCCGGGATAAAGGCACTCTGTCACAGTTTCATGCGAACGTAGGTTCTGCCAACGTGGCTGTCATGCAAACATACCCCGTGGGAGAAAGCTTTCTGTCTCAAACCATCTATTTAATGGGTTTCCTTGGTTTTTATTCTTTGCACATGTGTGTCAGGATTTAAATAGAAGGGAGTTGATTGCAAAGATCATGTGTGGAAAGGCTTATATCTGCGAACTTGCGGGCCAAGAAATGGAGCTTTGCTTTGTTGAGTGTCTATAGTCTACTAAGACGTTTCTGGAAACAGAACTATAAATCTTTAGATGTGGTGCCCGTGGCTCATGATTTAGGTATAACCACCCTCCACACAAGTTTTTTTGTTGCTTCACATGTCAAATCCGAATGTTTCACTGCAAAGATAGCTGTGGGCTAATCTGGGTACTGATGCAGGGATTCGGGTTCACAGGCGATTACTGATTACTGGGCACTCCAACATCAAAATTCCCTAAGCAACTTTGCAAATCTCAGCCAGACTATCTGAAATAACAGCTATTTGACCAACACCTAACTTCCTTAGCCAGTTAGTGTGGAATTTTCTGCTCTGACGATAACGTGGTTAAAGGTCCCTTTTCCAGCCACAGATCAAACACTTGCATGCAGTCATCTATTCCCAGTAGAAGGAAAAAAACCTCTTGTTTAAGAATTTTGTTTCCTGATGAATGCCTGCTGTGCTAATATCCCTAATCAAGGGTCATGAGAGCCCAGACAGTGGCAAAACCACATTCCTTAGCGCAAACAAGCCCTTCAAATTTTGCTTTTAAGGGATAGGAGGATCCTTGTTGGGAATGGGAAACAGCCTGGTTGTTTCTGCAGCATCTGGGCTTTAAAGATCTAGTTAAAATTGCCAGGGGACCTTTAAGAGTTAAACCAAAGAAATTAATCACAATGACATGTATTACTGCAGGAGTTTGCTTTTACAGAGACTGTCAGAGAGCGTAGAAATCCCTTTGCGGGATTTACAGTAGACATCATGGGGAAAGGTTCGGGAATTCTCTCAGAATGTTTTGTGGGTGAGATCTTGGACTCTTACTCTGCAAGCCAAGAAGAAGTGATCTGACCGCAAGACATCTCCATCATCCTCTGTGTTTACGTTACATGGACTGTAGGGCCCTAAGGCTGTTCGTGAGAGATGCTTAGACCACGTCATCTCCATGTGCGTCTTTGCCCCTAACTAAATGAAGTTTAATTGCTTTGCTGACCCCAGCAGTTCCACGGAACGGGTGAACTTGCAGCCCTGAAATTGCCTCTTTGCCTGACTTCATGTTTTGAGTTTGTTCTAGAGCCAGTACTTAAAGGGAGTGACTCAAGGTATAGAATAAGTATAGTGCGTGGGATGAGCCTGAGGGAGACCAGGAAGAGCTGCTTGGAGAACCTCTAGATGATGACATGAAACCTACAGCAGAAAGAAGGTCACTGCCTCCAGTACTGGTCTCCAGCTTGGTCTTCAATTTTTGTTCTTTTCATGATTGCAGTTTTTTTTGGTCCAGAACTTGTTGGCTTTGCACCTGAGTAGCTGTGCTGGTAGGAAGGGGAATAGGCACTCTGTGTGTTAGACAGAAAACCTTGTGTTTGTGTCTTGATCTAACCTGTGGATGTTGTTGTTCTCCCTCAGACTATCGTACCGGTCCCTGCTTTAGCCAAGTAAATAACCAGATGTGCCAGGGCCAACTCAGTGGGATCGTCTGCACCAAGACCATGTGTTGTGCCACCATTGGACGGGCCTGGGGTCACCCGTGTGAGATGTGCCCTGCCCAACCTCACCCCTGCCGCCGAGGTTTCATTCCCAACATTCGTACTGGAGCCTGCCAAGGTAAATGCCATGAACATCTAAAGGATGTTCCCTTTTCCATCCTGATGTGTGCTGAAAGGGCGAGTGATGAATGCCTGCCAGGAGCCCCAATACAGAGAACAGTTCTCTGTGTAAACTTTGCTAAATCCATCATTGTATGCCACAGAGCATCACCATGGACCTTGGGTCTCCCATGGGATCATCTAAGATCATCTTAGCTCAATTAAAGATTCTGGCCCTGCTGTGGTTCTCAGGTGACATCCTCCATCCCACAATGTATCAGGCTAGCGTTTCTCCAGGTTTAAACTAAGCTACAGCCTTCCATATGCCTTCATTCCATGGTGCTGCTGCTGTTGTTGGAGCTTCTGTCCCAGCACTGGAACACGATCAACACTTGTATCAGGTGACTAGAGCTCTGTAAATGGTGTTATTCGTTCAAAACAGAAGCCATGACTCCTTCAAGATCACACAGGCAATTACAATATACATAAATCATGTGCTTAGAGGTTCCATTCGATGTCTAGGACGCCCAGGCAAAAATAGCAGAATGATCCACTGGGCTCCCATCAGCAGATCCCATTGGCAGCCTTCCTGGAGCTGCCATTGCTTCTCCCTAGTGATGGGTTGCAGGGGTCTCCATTTAGAGTTGCGTGAATTCCTTCCTGCATCTGCAGCTAATTTCAGCCTTTACCTGCCATGACCAAAAGCCAAAATTACAGTTCAAATCCCACATTGGCCAGTGTCTGTAGGATAAAATTGGGAAGGCTGAGGAGGAGAACTCTCTTGCGGTCCATTGTAATCTGTGTTTTATGGCCGCAGTCTCTTCAGGAGAGCTTGGCCTATTTAATAGATTTGTTACTGCAAGCAGAACTGGAGTATAAATGTCTGCAGCACGTGAGCATGCTGGTTCTAGCAGCAGGTACTGAGGCCTTCCTGAGGTGTTTTGGAAAGCACAGTGTCCCCTCACCGAGGAGGAGACCATGGCTGCAGGATGAGCCTTCCTGCGACAGGGCTGAAGAGCAAAACCTTACCGTCCGTAGGTTCCCTTCTCTGCCCTGCAGCAGATGTTGCTCTCTGAAGGCTGCAGGGGGACATCCCACCAAACCCATTCTCCTCCCCAACTCGGCTACCAGCCTGGAACGAACCACGAGGGGGTAGACACGTCGTTTGCTTTGGAAAACATTACTATACTTTTGTCTCCGTGCTTGTGTAGATAAGCCAGCAATACCTTTATGTCCCTTTTCTCTCCTTCCCCTTATCTCTAATGTAATCTGATGGGTAATTGCATTACGAAATGTAAATCCACCTGCTTGGAGCAAAGCTGCTTCTTTCTCACAGCACTCCCACCATGCTGGGACTGAACGTTCATCTGTTGCAACGGCTGCACTTTCTAACGTCTTTGCTCTTCTTCCTGTAGATGTGGATGAGTGTCAAGCCATTCCTGGCCTCTGTCAAGGTGGGAACTGCATCAACACAGTGGGCTCTTACGAGTGCAAATGCCCCGCGGGACACAAGCAGAGCGAGACCAGCCATAGATGTGAAGGTAAGATTGCCGACTTCTGCACGGCTTTACCAGACTGCTCAGCACCGGGTTCCCAGATCCCCTCTGAGAGCACAAGGGCATTTGAAAACTTGAGAATCTCTCCACTCCCAGGGCATCTCCAAGGCTGGCAAAGTAGAGATGTGAAGGAGCTCCCATGCCAGCCTCGGTCCTAGCTTCCGAATAGGAGGGAGTACTGCAAGCATCAAGGCATGCTAGAAAATGTACTGCAAAATGAATTTCTGATCTGTGTATCTGCTTCCCAGAGTGCAAGGCAAGGAAATGAGGACTAGAACTTGCCTGATCTTCTGATCTTCTCTTAAACTAGAAGGTTGTTTTTCACGCGGGCGTTTTCTGAAAGGTATTTTAATGGCAACACAGGCTCATTGAACAGAAGGGACCTCTGGAGGGCTTTAGATCTCTGCTTAGATCAGGACTGGCTTCAAAGCTCTATCAGGTTGCTCAGTCTGATCAAGTTTTGAAAACTCAAAGCCTTTTCTTTTGGGGCTCTTGTCCCAGGGTTGCACCACTGTCATGCTGAGGAATATTTTCCTTATATCCACTTGATATTTATCTTTTTGTTGCTTGCAACCTGTTGCCTCTAGTTCAATAGTGTAACTGGAAGGAAGGCAAAGTGGGTAGAGCCTGACTAGCTGGGATGGTGATGGAGTAAGACAACCAGAAATAACATCATGGCTCTCAGTGCACTGCAGAAGATCCGATTCCGTGAGATGAGGGCGTGGAGCAAGTAAATGCAGTGTTGCTTCACCAACTTGGTGATATTATTCCAAACTGACATGTTGGCCAGAACCTGAACCTTGACTACAAAACAGGCGCAAATGAAAATTTGGAATTAGAGACACGAAATGCCAGTCAGCAGCGTGTCGGTGAGCATCCTTCCTTTGAGGCAGTGGCGCGATGCTGCCCCAGCCCCCCCGGGGAAGCATACCTCCCTGCCGATCCAGGGCTGTCCGCAGACAGCCTGCACGCTGCGTCTGGTTTTCCTGTCTTTCTGGTTGCTTTGTGGGATGCACCTTGCTCATCTTCAGCTGAGCTGTAAATGGGAGTGACCTTTTCAGCCTCAGCATCTCTCTTGGAAATGACGCAGTGCTTCAGAGGCACAGTTTGTGCTTGCCGTTAGGGATGCTCTAAAGCATTTCTGCCTTAGCAGTAGCTACGGAGCTACTGTAGCTTGAAGGCGAGCGGGGGGAGCGCAGTCTGCCTCTTCTCAGCGTCAGCCGTGGGCGGCCTGGGGAGTGCAGTCACCTTTCAGACTCCCTGGAGAAGTTCCCAACCTGATGGCAGGGAACTTTGCAGAAACTCCTCTTTGCCTCTTCTTCAGCACAGAACTTGGAGGAGTTTAAGTATTAATTACCTCCTAAAAGCACCTCGGTGGAGGACCCAGATGCAACTCTGCTCCAAACGTGTGGGCAAGCCGATGTGCCGTTTGGGCAGTCGCATCCCCACGTCTGGAGGTAGGGCTGCAGGAAACAAAGGATCAGTCTCAACAGCTCAGCGGGGTCTGGTAAGATGGTGCAGAGAGCTCTGCTGTTTTCAAGGGAAATACTCTCCAGGTGGTTAGTGGAGTTGCTCAGAAAAGGCCAAATGACCGATCCTCCGGCCAGAGAACTAGTTTCATCTAGGGTGTGAAAACTGAACAATGTTAAGACTAGTTGTGGTAGTTAAGGCAGAACTCTTCCTGCTTCTGGAAGCCTCTGGAACCGCTCTTTGCTTTTGGACTCAGGATAAGTTGATCCACTGTATTACTTAAATTCAGAACTCGCCTAGACAGTGCGAGGCAATGTCTTGGTCCGTGCCGTAAGGCACACGCTTCTGTAGTAAAGTGTGGAGCGCAGGCAGGACGAGGTGCAGTTGGTGTGTTAAACACTCACAGTGCCGCCAGTCTGAGCACTCTTCGTGCTATTTTGATAGTCTGACTCCAGTTCCGTAAGGTCCAGTCTCAGCGTCTCCTTTATCACTGCTCGGTGTGTCTCCGAGGTGTGCAGACCCCTATAGAAAGGACGTGCTCTCCCCAAGCATTTGCAGCAGTTCTCGTGGGCCAGACACGTACCTTGCCAGGCAGGCTGCACCTCTCAGAAGGAGGGGAATAAATATTTGTTGTATTTTCCAAACATCTGGCAAATGAAAGGGAAAACAGCATTAAACTTTTCCTGCCTTGATTGTAAAAGCTCTCTCCCACGTACCCTAATGAAACCCTGCTGATGTGTGTTTGCCATTTTAGGGTTGAAACGTGTTTGTTGTGCTGGTGTGGCTGCGTCCCACCTAGCTGGGCTTCAGGATCTCCACTTCCCTTTCATTCCTCTCCAAGGCTCTGCTGTAAGCAAGACAAGGGATGATGAATGCACTAGAATCCAGACGTTTAACCTGGAATTTGTTTCCAGGTGGCAAAGTTATTTGCAGTGGCAGAACTGTAGGCAGCTATTGCACAGAGAGAGCACTTAAAGCAGCCGCCATATAAGCGTGGTATCTCAGGCAGTCACCATATAAGCATTAAAGCACCTCCATGGCACTGTGGGTTTGGCAGCATACGTTGTCCCATGGGGCTTCTCCCAACAGTCAGTTCTCAGGGAAAGGAGCATTGTTGCTTCCAGGTGACTGCTCCCATTCCCCCACCTTCCAGACATTTTCCTCGCTAGGATACTTCTAGTAGTCGCTGAGTTGGTGCATGCCGTGTGACCTGGGTTCAGCCCTTCAGAAAACCTTTTCCAAAGTGAGACACCAGCAACAGAGGTTAATCCTTGGGTGGGGGATCGACCTTCTCTTATGTTGAGAAGACATCTGTGTCCGTGGATCTTGGCAGGATGCCACGAGACTTTCTAAAATTTTAACAGAAGCGTTTCTTGCAGTGCTCTGGCATCCAAGGACTTGGAACTGGTAGAATCCAAACCAGCCCTTTTCGATGCATCTCGGGTGAAGAACCAGTTCCCCAAATCCAGTGACTTCCCATGCAGGTTGCCTGGCCAATGGGCAAAGGCTGGGCTGCACTAGAACCACAGGCCCAACCTCAGGACACAAAAATTGTTCTTGCCTTGGTCTGCCTCGCCCATGCTGGCTGGGGACCAGGCAAAGCACATATGAAATCAGTTTAGCTGGAATCTCCTATATACCAAGATTAAAAACAATCCATTGTCTGAATCTGTCATCCAGATGCGAGGGGCCTCTGCGTGGGTCCCCACTTCCCAGAACGCCTGCAAAAGCAGTGTGATGTGGCCATAAAGAGCTTCCTTTCACTCTCCTTCCTGGATGGCCATAAAAAGAGACATCTCCAGCATCTACGGTGTCTGTTCCATCACTTATCTTACCTCAATTGCTAAGGAGACCACCAAAAGAGGATGCTTTCCTTTGGTATGATTTACTGACCCCGGGGTCCTTCTGTGAGAATGACATAAACACGAGGGATGCTCTAAACTGACAGGGCTGAGGTGGTTTTTGAGGGCTTGTTTCCCAGACATGAACCACCAGGCAGAAGGTGAACAGGATACCTTTGGGTTATCACTGCTTCCCTCTAGATCGTGTACCCCGTGGCAGTCACTAAAACTCTGTGAACAGGGGAATAGAGAGCCAGCATCTTGCAAGGGCTTTGTCTGATGCTAATGCTTATAAATACAGGAAGGTCTGGGCGCTGTCGCAGAGCTTGCTGCACGCTTTGGTATGTCAGGAGCAAACTGTTACAGCTGATGGAGCGCCTCATTCCTGAACCGCTGAAATATCTGTGCTGCCAAAGTGTCAGTCCAAGCAACCTCCGCACTGGGCCAAGGGTTTTAATCAAAATAACGACCACAACCAGAAGAGGATATTTTCTTTATCCAGGTGTGCTCCAAGCCTAAAAATCTCAAAGCTGCAGGAGTTCCCTTGTTGCGTCTGTTTGCGCTAACTTTATAGCTGGTGAAAGGAGTGATCTCTCGGCTTGCGCTGAGACCATCTTGCTTTAGGAAGAGGAGATGGTCTCCTCTTGTTTTCAGATTCCTTATCCAAGCCTAGCATCCAGGAAATATTAAAACTAGATTAAATGTCTATGTTAAATTCTTCCCTAGTTCCCAGGAGCTTGTGTTTTCTGCTTAGAAGATTCCTCCTGGGGAGTGAAGTCAGCAGATGGGATTGCGTTTGAGCCAAAGGTCAGGGCCCATGTCACGGTGGCTGCTGATTAATGACGTCTCCCTCATTAACGCAGCAGCATGTACCACTAATCTTCTTTGGGCTGTTTATTGGTGGGAATAGGCAGGAGCAGAGATAATGTTGTTCGTTTCCCAGAGTGATACTTATCTCTTAACACAAATGGCACCTGGAATCAAGGCTCCCTTTTCAGTCCCTGAACCCCCGAAGAATAAAGATGCTTTTCTTATGCAAGATCTTCTGGGCTGATAACGGAGGCCATCTCAGGCCCTGATCTCCCAGCCATGCAAGGGGGCTGCAGCTGGATACACTGGATGAATTTTGGTCAACCCCAGAAGGAAAACGATGTCCTTTTTCTATCTGCAAAACGTGCACATGACATCAAGTTTGGATTTGAACCTAAATATCCTCCAAGTTCAGAGTTGCTCAGTTCCAGTTATTTCTGCAGCTCATCTCTAATGAATGTGACACTTTCAAATAGTGGCTTATTTTATGCCTTTGTTCATTGTATTCTGAGGGAGCTCGAGGGATCAAGAGTTCCTGAGCTTGGGGCTGTGCAACATATAATGAGAAATTTCTGGCACAGAGAGTTGCCTGCTCACTTTCTGAAAGATAGAAGCAGTCTGTGAGACCCAGGAGTGGAGGGGGGTGGGTTGAGGGTGGGGAAGGGGAAGGCTGCTCTCTTAACCAGCACCGGAGACACGGCCAGCTTTGCGAGTGCCAAAGGATTGCGTTTATATTGTGCTCGTACGAGAGAAGGGCACGCTTGTATCCAGCTGACTCCTTCACGCTGCTGGAAGAAAAGAATTGTTGAGGAGGACACAAGAAAGCACTCCTGGCAGTAATGGTGCAAAACAAAGCAAGGAAACATCAAAGCTGAAATCAGATGCATCTTCCTGCTACGCTGACCCGTGTCAATAAATTGTAGGGAAGTGGGGGGCTGTTACACAGAGGGACATTTTTAAGTTATCCTGGAAGAAACCGTAAAAATTACACTTAAGGGAACAATTCCATGGCATGTTCTTAAGGGTGGAATCACTGACTGAATAAAACTTTTCCTTCCATAATTTTAGTGGTTCTCTGCCAATAATTTAACTTATTTTCTTTAATAGCCTGTCCTTTACTGCATAACAGAACGCTAAGCCAGTTCCGTTATCAGTGAAGTATGTAATGCCAGTACCTCACCCAGGATGCTTTCCAATGCCCCAAAAGGAATAAGTGTCTCGCGTCCAAAATTGTTCCAGAATGATAACATACAAGATACAAAAAAAAAAAGGCATGCAGAGAAACACCAGGCAAGGGAGTGAAAGGCACCGCGTGCTTTGCGCAACAGGCTCTGCTCAAATCTGCCCGGGGTAGATCCTTCTTGACGGTCTTCGGCATCTCCAGGAGACAGATTCTGCCAAGGACAAATCCTTTAATTACGAATCTCACCTCTTTTTACTTGCCTCTTTCTATTTAGCATTTGTAGGGTGACGTGTTAGATGCTACTTATGTCCCTACGGGCTGGTCTTTTGTCACCACCACAGAAAATTCTGAATTTTCTAATGAAGACAAGGCTCTATTTTTTTTACTCTGTTGAATCTCATTCATGTTTCTGAATTGGAGGGAGCTTTCCTGCATTTTCCATGAGCAGAGCGGGTAGGCTGGCCCACTTTCCTCGCGAATGGAACACGATAGCCATTTTATTAGCATGTTTTCAATTTTCTTGCAAAATGTCTACAGAAGAGCTCATTGTTTGGATCCATTAAAAGCTCATTTCCATGGATTTGGTGTGGTTTGGAGGGTTCCATTACTCTCCTCTGTGGTTTCTTTGTGCTTTCTGGAAGGGCAGGTCTGAGAGTCCCGTGCACTGCACGAGAGAGGGCTGATGAGGCATGACCTCTGCTACGTGACACAGAGATGTTTTCTCCATCAAGTCCTGTTTTTTTAGCCGATGGAAAGGTTGGGGTTTCAACATGTCTGTGGGCACCCGTGTTGGATGGGCTTTGCAGACTGCGACTCTCTTTCTGAAGCTCTGTAGCCTTTGGCTTCCAGCGTTTTCAGCCTTAACGATCAGGCCAACTCCAACCCAGCGAGTTGGAGACCAGGTCCAAAATCAACGTTTGCATTGAATTCTGCCATTGTCTGAAGAGCAGAGTGCGCAGAATATTGCTTTAATTTTTAACAGAGAGTTGGAAAAGTCGTGAAGTAGCCAGGTTGGAGTTGGAAGACTTCCCTACCCAGAGCTGGCAGCTGGGTGTTAATGAGAGGTGTACATATCCGTCCCACTGTGTCGGGCTCTCCGCGGGCTTCGGCTCTGAATGAATCAAAACTATGAGGCACTTTACAAAGAGAAAATAAAGAAGGCAAATGTGGTGGGGAAGAACTGAAACAACAACAAAGCCCAGAGCTCAGTTTCTCAAAGTACAGGATGTGCGAATGGGCTGGAGAGACTGGCTTTTTTCTGCTTCTTGGGCTGCTAACACTGCTCTCATCTGAGCTCGGGTTTTCAAGGGGAAAAAAATGTTGCAGTTTGATTTAACCTTTTGAATTAACTCTGTTTTTCCTTAAGAATGGAATGCCGTTGCTGCTTCCCCCCCCCAACCACATACGCTTTTTCTGGGATGACTGACACCATGTCATAAGTATTGATCTAATAAGATGCCTGCCTGTCAGCTGGCCTCCAGATCTCCGATAGAGCAAACTTCGGGGGAGAGATGCAGAAGTTTTAAGCTGTTATTTCGAATAGCACAACTAGCTTTTGCTTCATAAAGCTCTCTCCCTTCCCGTGTTCTGCAAATTGTAACCAAACACAGGCCTGTAATTAAATGACAGGGTAGGCTGTAGTGATAAAATCTCTTTTGCTGCAGGGGCCCAGGTGGGGGAAGTGTTTTCTGTAGATTTGCGTTGCTGCCTTTCGAGGTTTCAAGCGGCGTCTGTCTTTTGCGGGGGCTCTGAGCATCAAAGAGCTAAAGGAGCGCTGCAAGGACAGAGGCGGTATCTCTGCTGCTTGCAAAAGGTGGCTGAAACCTTTGGTTAGCTGAAAGCATCATTTTAGAGTTCCTCTGAAGCCAAACAAGAAGGCATCTTCCCCTCTTGATATATGAGTGTATAAGCTGCCCTATGCACTTGGGCTTAGTTTTGTGCATGTTGAAAAGGAGGTTTCACTTGATTCCTCAGGACTCAGAGTTGCAGCCGAAGTAAAACAGAAGATACTTGTGTTTGTTACAGGTTGTGTGAGCGAGGAGGAGAGACTGAAGGTTATTTCTTTGACCGCATGAAGCATCCATGGGGGGTCTCTGTCCGTACCGTATGCCTCGCTTCAAAAGGCAGCTCAGCTCATCTTAAAAATTCATTGTCAGCGTCTGTCGCTGAGCTGAGCGGGATGGATTCACTATGTCTCGCTTTGCAGGGAAAAGTCATCACCGTTAGGGCACGGCTCTTCTGCTCTGTTCAGACATTTCCCTTCAGATGAGATGAATTACTGCCTGGAGGAGATTATCTCTTTCTACTGCGTTTAAATGGCGTCTAGAAAAAACTCTGATGGAGGTGCCTGCTCTGTAGCCATCCAGCGTGTCTGACCACGACTCAACATGCACCACTGTCCAGATCATTTCTGCAGGCTTTTCCTCTGGAGGGCTAACAGTGCAGACCCTCGTCTCCCGCAGAACAAGGTGGGGGCTTTGTGGTGATGTGAATTAACTGTCATCATCAGATGTCCATGGCTGTCCCACCCTGCAGCCGAAGGCTTGTGCAGGAGGGTCACAGTGCCGGGGACGCAGTGGCAGAAGGCTCCTGGCAGCCTCTCTGACTTTAGAGAGAAGGGTGAAGTTTGTGAGGATGTTTCTGGAGGACTGAGGACAACGCTTACTCCTTGAGTCACCTCTGTGCAGCCAGGTTTCACGCCCCCTTGCCCTGCCTTGGATTTGTGCCTGTGCTGGGGAATCCTTTTACAGACATGGTTAGGTGAGCTGAATCCATCCCAAGCCTTGGAGAACTAGCCCTGTCCCTGGGTACGTAGGCCAAAGAGTATTTACCATTGGTGTAAATCTGCCTGCTTCATTCCAGCCTGAATTTATAATGTCTCAGCTTCAGTTTTCATCTTCTCTTCTTGAGACTACAGAGCACTGCGCTCTCCACATCATCTTTGTGTGTCTCTTTTGTATGATCCTGTCACATCTTCACAGTTTCTTGGATAAATGTAGTTGAGTCCTGCTAGTCCCCTAAAGTCGGGCAGGTTTTTCCAGGCCTTGAGTCGTTCCCCTAGACTCCGACCCCCTCCGTTTTGTTAACACCCTGTTGTAAGAGCTGGCACCGCACAGAGCTGGGGAATGATCCTAGTTAAGGGGTAACATCACCCACCTGCTTCTGCTCAGTGTTTCTCTACATCTTCAGGGCTGCACTAGCGTCGCTAGCCACTGCATGGCACTGTGAGATTGCAGTCAGACATTTCCCTCCTAACTCGCAAACTTTTCTGTTCCACGGCGGACAGGACACAGCTCACCGCCCCTCTGGGCAGCCCACACCCATTCTTTACAAAAATGTCTTGCCCGGTTCTCAGATCTGTCACTGTGGCTCATGTCCATCGTCACAGCCAGGTCTTCTGGCTCCCAGCGTGGTCCCTCCAGGTCCCTCCCTTGCCCTGATGGGGTGGGTTCAGGTAGCTCTTCCCGCGTGTGCATGTTGCCTTCATCACTGAAGTCTGCCAGCTGAGCTCTTCGAAAGGCAGCCCCCGTTCCCGCTCCCAGATGAGAGGTCTTTGCCGTTCTACCTTTTTTTTGCAGCTTAGTCTTTGCCCCGCAGCAGCTCTAACCTCCACACATGCTAATGCCATCAGGCTGTGCAAGGCTGTTACGCTGTTCGCATCAGAAAAACCCCCTCGAAGGAGCAGACTTTGACCGGTTCCTTTTCATTACTTTCCTGCCAGCCCCAGGCAGCATCTGAATTGCATATAAAAATCCCCTTATCCATTCGCAACAGCATGATAGATTTAAAATACAATAAATAAAG
The DNA here is from genome assembly GCA_009819775.1 of Phoenicopterus ruber ruber. NCBI lineage: Eukaryota > Metazoa > Chordata > Aves > Phoenicopteriformes > Phoenicopteridae > Phoenicopterus > Phoenicopterus ruber. Next base: position 2,795,055 of record CM020240.1, read on the forward strand.
TTGCTTAGCAGAAATAATTTATTTTGCCAATTGCCAAGACATTTTTTTTTTTTCTGCCACTGTAAAAACTATCGGGCAAATATTCCTTCTGTCTCTTACCACCACCTGGACCGTGACCTCCAACCAACTGCTTTGGGTGGATTAATTAGAGGTTGGACCTAATTCCATCTCAACTTCTGAAACAGATTTCAGTTGGCAATAGAAAAAAATCTACAGCCATGCTCCCAGACAAGGCCTTGGAGTCAAGTGCCCCACAAGCACGGCTGGGCCCTGCACATTTAATTATATTGACATTTTGGTCAAAATTTGTTGAAAACAGATTGCCCTTTTCAAAATAGCTGATTTGCTGCTCTGTTCCCTTGGATTTTCCAAGTTTCGGGTCCCAAGTGATAGCTGCACACAAAAGCTATAGGCTGTCTCTCTCTGTATCATCTGTATAGGTACTTGCTGAATTTTCTGCTCTGTCCTCACCCTTCTCTGTTGCAGTTTGACTTTCGTTAAGCTGCAGCTTTCAGACTTTCTGTGTGGTTTCCCATCTGTTGTTAACCAGAACTTTCACAAGGATGTGAAGCTCTTTAAATACTCAGTATAAAAAGAGCCAAAGAAATAATTAACTCAAGAATTTTCTCAAGGTTGTAATATAAATGGCCTGGAAAGTTTGGAGAACTCTACAGTTCTCAAGCAAACCCTACAGTGTCTCATCTTTCCAGCTCAGTTCTTCCAGAGGGATTAAAATCTAACTCTGAGCAAGATTTCAAATGTAGACGCTCTGTTTCAGGATCCAGACCCAGGCATCCGGGACCTTGGCAATGGGGCTAGTCTCCGTGTTCGGCCGGTGGTGAGGGTCTGCCGTGTCTCCACACTAGGCAGATGCTTGTAGAGCACATTGTAAGTTCAGATGGCAGCAGCCACGTCACTGGGGCGATTGTCTCCGAATTTCGGTACTTTTGTAACCTTTCTGCAATTATTACCATGTGTCTGGGCACCAAGGCTGCCTGGTCTCTCTGATGTCCGAGTCCAGATGTTGCGCCTTGACAAAATCTTGTTGCAATGTCCTTATTTTCCAAGCTCTTAAACCTAGCGAGATGCACCTCACTGGTATGTTATAAGGTGACACACATGGCCATGGGCTGCTGGAGAAGCAGCGCGTGGCAGGGCTTGCTAACGCGGATGGTGGTTCTTTGATTGCCATGGATCTCTCCAAGGACTCAATGTATCTCTCTATCTCACTGATCATCCCTGTGACGAGATAAAGAGTTCAAACCATTGCATGCTCATGGCATTGTTATGCAAATGGGTTCCCATTAAAATAGGACTGCTGAAGGAGGAGCTGAACCCATAGAGCCCCATGTCCACACCCCCGTGCCTAACTGACTCTTCGCCTCTTCACCAGAGGCCTCTTCGCCTGCATTTAGATGCCTGAGTGTACTTGTCTTAAAACTGAACCGAATCCCTCCTGCGTGGAGAGATTCCGGGAATAATGCAGGAGCCCAAGTGCTTTTTAAGAACATGCTGTTGTCTCTGATGTTGCATCTCTGCTTGCAGAGAGGCCTCCCAGTCACACGGAGGGACCTGCTCTCCAGCCAGTCGTGCACCTGTGCAGACGTGTTTCTGTCCTGAAGCTTCCTTCGCTCTCCAAGGAGTTCAACGTTTTAGATCAGCCTGCCCAAGGACCTGTGCTGTCCATAGGGACAAGCAGATGACTCCATGAAGCCCTCTAGATCACTATCTGGAGTCTTTTTTTCTGTACTCATCCACTGCTGAGAAGCCTCTTACGGTCTCAAGCATCCCATGACAACCCGTAACACCAGCTACTGTCCTCTGTGATCCCAGCTCTGGTCCCGGATCCACACTGCACGTAGGAAAGGAGACGGATCACAGGGAAACGTAATCACTGTTGGTTTGTTCTTTTCTAGATGTGGATGAGTGTGGCGCAATCCCCGGCGTGTGTGATGGCGGCGAGTGCACCAACACGGCAGGCAGCTACGTGTGCACGTGTCCACGTGGTTTCATGACCAGCCCTGATGGATCACGCTGCATTGGTAAGATGCTAAATCGATCTTAGGACCGCAGATACGGGGAGAGATCACGCTCGGAAACCCAGACCTGGTGCTTTGCAAATCACTATCTGGTGATCACCAGATTTGCAAATCAATGGGCACATTGTTCCTGCAATAGCTGGAAAATGTTCTTTTCCACGTGCCGTCCTTGCGTGTGGCTGACGTGGTCCCTCCTGGTCGCAGGTTTTGATGTTTTTGCAGACCAGGGCTTTCTCCATCTCCGTAACTTGGACTGCAGGTGCCTCGGTGCTTGAAGTGTTTGAGAAGGGGTTGCTGGGGACACTGGGAGGAGGACTGGGGTGGAAGGTGTCTGGTGGGGATAGTGGTCTGTTTGAGGAAGGATCCTTGTGCTCCTACTCACAGACCTGCACCAGCTAGCGGGAGAATCCCAGTCGCTCCCCCTTTTCTCCTGGATTAGATGGCAGCCGGGGAGAGACACCAGTACTCCCCGTACAACCGCACTGGGGGCGCGGAGTGTGGGTGTGGAGTGCGTAAGTCCAGGGGAAGGCTTGCGAGCCGTCCTGGCGCAGCGAGGGACCCGGTGAAGGGGAACATCCCACAACCGCACGTTCGTCCGCTTGCTTTGCAGAGGTGAAGGGGGGAAGGTTTGCTCCGAGTGTTTGCATAACCAGTGCAAATAAACGGTGACTTTTATCATCTCCTTCTCCTTCCTGCTCAGACCACAGGTAATGGCTCATAAATCCCTCATGCCCCGAGCTAACAATCAGTCGGGCTGAGGACTCAATTGGCTTCATCTCGCTGAACTCAGCCTTTCGGGAGCGACTTGCTTTGCACTGAGCTGGTTGTCTGGATCCCCTCTGTACCCGGAGGAGAGAACAAGGTGCTTCCCGAGTGCGGCACCGGCCTCTCCCTGCCCCCACGCCGAACCTGCGGGTGCACAAGGCTGCCGCGTAAGCTCTTACCTTGTAGCCCACCTTCCTCCCGCAGCATCCGATTTCTGACCACAAAACGACTCCCGGGCCCGTATGGAGATCACGCTCTTGTGCTCCCCGGCCCGCGGACTGCGTGAAGGGCTTGGTGGGGCCGGTGTGTGCCCCTCCACCGTCTCGAACGTACCTGTTCACCCCTGTCGCAGCTTGGCTCGAGGTGTCTGTATTTCAAAGCTTCCCAGAGCTGGCGCGAGTCCAGGCAAGCTTTCCCCAGACTGACGAGCTGTCCTGCCTCCAGACTAGAGCCTGGAGTGAATCTTGCGTGTTTAACAGATCAAAATTCCTTTCCAAGCCTTGTAAATATTTGATGGTCCACTTCTCTTTGTAACAGACAGCAGTTTCTGTGATAAATACATCAGCTCTCTGTTTACTTGCTCTCAGCGGGGGCACTTACTTTCATCAAAATGAATCCCAGGGTTTGTCTCACTGATCAGAAAGTTCACTCGCCTTTCGGAAGGCAAGGATGCGAGGGTTTGTAAAGAGGAGCTGTTACGGAAAAGGCAGAGATCGTTGTTAGTGCAATGGAAAACGTCAGGTACAGCTTTCTGATGAAAGTCCTGGAAATTATTACAGAAAAAAAATCATCTCTAAATTCTTTTATATCCACAAAACCTGGAGTAAAAATTAATCATGTTCTAGTTCCAGAAAGAAAAATGTTGTAAAGTATAACGGTACGAGTCACCTTGTTTGGGAATCTGATAGATTTTAATGAGAATGAAATTCTTTTCCTCCCTGTTTCCCAGAGCCTGCCATAAGCCCGGAGGGGTGTGACGGCTGTCGGATGAGTCATACGGACATTTCCCCACTTTCCTTGAAACCAAGTGCTTCAAGAAACGAAAACTAAATAAAATTAGAAAGCCCAATTTTAAAAATAGTCCAAAGCTTAGTTAGCTGCAGTGGACTATGACTGCATCTGAACTCAATACCTCATGCTCTAGTCATTTCCCTGAGCTAATATGTGCTGCTGGTGTGCTGTCACATTTTGGGACAGACAATATTTTTTCTGGCAAAATGCACCGTTACCATTGGGGTGCTGTTGCCCCGGGATCCATATTTTGCAAACTCTGCTTCTATCGTTTGAGGAGGTTTTAGCGCTCATTTTGAGAGTTTATGGTAGTTTAAGCCCACAATTTACATCCTGTGAAATAAATCAAAGAAATAGTTCGCAAAATTGGAAATTAATAAATAACGTGGCCACCCTTAAAGCACGAGCAGCATCAGGAGAGAGCAGAAGAGATTGTCACGCTGTCATCTCTCAGATGTTTAGACTGGAAGTGACTGCAGTGTCTCATATATCATGGGGCACCAGCACTGGGTACGTGGTGACTTTATGGTGGCAGCCTTGATATATTCCCATCCCTTTCCCCTCCCTTTTTAGTAAAGTAAATACCTTTTTATTGCATTTGAATAATCTCCTGTAGTTTTTGCAGCTGAAACAGCAAGACACTGTGCTTGGGTTGATCCCAAATCTCATTAGCTGCTTTCACTGCCTTCCTCAGTAAAATGCAAACGGCAGCGTAGCTGGAGAAAGTCCGTCATAGTTTGAAGTGAACATTTATTGAATGATTCAACCACCTGTGCTTGACACAAAGAATCCCGTTCCACACATGTTCATAACCGTTTCATTCATTTATGATTGTAAAAGACAGGCTCAGCGTTTCGCAGGCAGCAGAAGGATCTCCTCCAGCAGACTGTGAGCTTGGGTTTTTTTTTTTCTTTTTCAGTACAATGGGTTGCTTTTCAAGAACAGCTTAAAAGAATAATTTCCAAATGAGAAAAATGGCCTTTCAGATGCATTTCCAGACGTGCGCGTGGTGTTCCCTCGTTCGTTGCAAGTCAGCACTCCTGCACATTGCTTTCTTTGCTCTTTTTCCTTGATAGTGCAGCAAAGCTCTGAGAGATTTGGGTCTTATCTCTTCTCAGGCAACATCAGCGGATTTACTGCCTAAAGCTCCGGGTAGGGCCAGATCTTGCTTATCGTCACAAAGTCCTGGGCTCAGAGAAGGTCGTGAGGGTGTTACTGAGGACTCCCCCTGCCTGGAGAACCCTTTTTGCCCACTTTGGTCATTATCCAGGGAAGGAAAGAGCAAGAGGAAAAAGGAAATATGAGGAGATAATATTTATGAGGGCAAGAAATGACAAAAGGGAAGTGGTGTGAGGATCACAGGCTCAAAACAGATTGATAAGGGGCTGGGGAGGACCCTGAGCGGAGCCCCACAAGAGCTCCCAAGGCATCGAGGGAGCTGGCGGTGCTGCCAAGCAGAGCCCTGCGTGGACATCTGCAGGGACCAGACGGTGTAGAAAGGCTCCGTAGTCGCTCCGTCGTGTGAACCTCTGCAGGGACCTGGGCTGCAAACCGGGTCGTTCGGTCCACGTTTGTAAAGCATTCCCCCCTCGAGACAGTCAGGTTTTATCCGATCATTTCGGGGATGCATTTATACCTCAACCTTACGACAGTTGAACTGGGAGGTGAATTTGGAGAAGAGTGAACAGCCAGGGAGGGAATGAATTTATTATAGCACTTGCCAGCAAAGACACTGTCCTGCAATAACGCCCAGAGCTTCCCTGTTTGCTCTGCAGCCCTCCTGCGGCGAGACAGCAGAAGCATCGGTGGCCAAGGGGTGCCGTGGATATCGCAGTTTGGTGGGAGCTGTGCACAGAGGGGTGCTTTGTGCCTTCTGTGTGGCATGACTCTTCACCGAGACAGACACCATCTGATCTTACCCAGACAAGAATGAAATCGGTCAGTTTTCCAGAAACAGAGAACATGTGATGGCATCATTGGTCTAGAATGACTGTCCTCGCCACGGTACAAGGCTCCTTTTTGCACCCTTCTTCCTTGCAAACCAAGCTCCGTTGACATCTTGGGTGGGAGACCTTTGCGGCTCCCTTCTGAGCTAATAGCCCTCAGGTCCTTTGTAGTCAGAGCCAGCTGCCTTTTGCAACCCCTCGTTTGTTTGGGTTTGGTCACTTGAGCTTCTCAGTTTCTGTACATGAGAAGACACAAAGTGAGAGAACTACTCGCCCTTTAAAGTTCTCTCCTGGGAAGCAGTGTCAGCACTTTCTGTTCCTCTGTCTCTCCCTGCCCTTACCCCACCACCAAACAAACCAACCAGGTTTTCGTCAGGATGAAAACTGCAAAACCCCTTGCAGGTGCACAGCAGATCTCAGACACCTTGTGCAGACCACAGAGAGGATGTCCACGTTGAAAGGGAAGACAGCTTAGCTGCGCTGGATACTCACGCAGAGGGTGCAGCTCCTGGTGTGGGGCTTCTCCTGGGCATCGGGACACACACACCAGGGCCTCGTGGCCCAGCCGGGGGGGTGCAGACTCTGCCAGACCCCAGCAGGAAGGTCCAGCTTGGAGTTGCTCCTGTCCCAGTATGATAAGCAGGCCAAACTCCATTTCCTGCTCTACCACTCCTGGCTGGACCTTGTAAAGCGCCCACAGCCTCTCTGAATCAGAGACCCCTGACAGACCTGTGGCTCTGTCCCCCGCCTCTGTGCGCTTCTCATCTCACATGGAATTTTACCTCCTTTCTCGCCTGCAGCATCATCTGATTTGCTGAGGTTATGGTGCAAACCTGTTCCCTTAACAGCTGCAGGGGAAGGCAGAACAAAACCACGATGGCTTTGTGCTCGTACCTCCAGCATGTGGGTGGTCCTGCAGGAGGTCACAGAGGGACTGCAGGGACCCACTGTTCTTTCCATCCACCCCTCTCTCTGCCCAAGGCAGCTCCAGATGAGTTTTCAATTAGTTCTGACCTTCATTTCTGAGGGAGATTATTACAAACTGCAGCAAAGACAGCTGAATTTAATAAACATTTGTCCAGATGAATAAGGGCTGGACCATTCCCTCCGTTACACAAACTGCTGTGACCTCCCTGCCTTGTCAAACTTGTCAGCACATGTCTGTCTGCGGGGAAGGAGGTTGCGTTCTCCGAATCGCTCCTTGCCCATGAACTGCCTGGCTGTCACCGTGTATCACAGCTTCTGAGACAACAAGCATCCCACAGAAGAACAGAAGGAGCCGGGTGGGATCTGTCCTCTCTAATGCCCAAAGGGTTTATTCCGAACTACCACCCTCAGATCTAGAAGTTCATTTAAGCTCAGCTTTAAGCCCTCACTTAGCTAAACTCCCATCAAGGGTTTGAGGTGCAGCTTTTCCACATGGCCCCACTGTCCTGCTCTGGCTTGTTCAGAGAGCAGCTTCTTTCTGGAGTAAGAGGAGGCTACACGCTGATGCTCAGTGACATCAACCCGCCAATGTGCTGTGGAAACAGCCCTCGTCTACGCTCCAGCATCTGCTAAACCTGCAGAGACGTGGGCGTTGCTCTTGCCACTTGCCAGAGATCAAGGGCTTGGGATGACCCAAACACCCATGTTGCTTGTGCTTCCCTTCATGAGCGTTAGGAGCTAATCCAGCGTTGCATTCGATCCCCTCACTCCAGTTTCCCTTCTCCTAGTCTGTCTGTCTTTCTGCAAGTCTCTTTGGTGGAGAAAGTTTCCTAAAAGGGAATAGTTCGTGCTGAACTCCGTGCTGCAGAACGGCGGAAAGGAGGTATCTGAGAAAAGACCTGCTGGTTTAGTCACCCCGGCTTTAAATGGGGTCACTGTCCTCTGCAAGTCACTGAGCTGTGATTAGAGAAGAAATGTAACCACAGCCCGCAGATCAAACAGCTCCGTGCAATTAATTTCAATTATGTTGCAGGAAAGTGTCAGCCTGCTGGCTAATGTCAGTCTAGAGGCACAGATGACAAATCAGACTAGACTTTCCCCCTCATTAATTTACTTGAGAAACAAGGACGGGAGATGAATGAGTGGAAGATTCCAGGTTTTCCTTGAGGACTTGGTGCCAGACGGAGCCTGCTAGACATGTGAAAGACCCTCAGTCTCCTGGGCCCTGTCCAGAAGCCACACACACCAAACACCGGTGCCAGGCTTGGTGTCTGTGGCTTTGGCCAGGCTCGCGGACTTTGACCACCATCCAGGGCTCATTCTCCTCCCAGCTCAGTCCAGGCTGTGGGAACTAACCCATGACCTGAAACAGGCATCCACTGGGAATGGGAGCGCTCAGGCTGGAGGGATGTGGAATTGGGAACGGCTCCATTTGTTTAGCGAGAGATGCTGTGGCCACTGGGACCTGGCAGGGAGTGCTTCCTCATGGGAAGGCTGCGACATGGGATGTTTGCCATTAAATCAGCTCTGGGAAGGAGAGTCAGGTCCTTGCCAGGCCTGAGATGTGCAGGACCACACTGGACAGTGGTGGCTGTGGGAAGGCCCTTGCTTAGCACAGCATCGAGGATCACCGACTAACGCTGGAAGGGTGGTACCTGGATCCCCAGCCTGACCAAAGTGGTGTAGGAGATGGCTGACCACCTTGGTCTGCCAGCTCTGTCCTGCAACCAGGGAGAACAAGGGAAAGGACTGTTGGAGCCAAGGCTTCAGCCTAGACCAGGAATGGCTGGGGAATGCCCAGTCGCTGTCTGGGACCCCTCAAAATAGTAGCAGGCAGCGCTGGATTGTTTTTATCGCAGGGAAGTGTTTTTAGTGGCAGAAGTTAGAGGAAAATATGTCATGCTGGGTCCAACAGCCCAAGAGAGGAGAAGACACTGCCACTCCATGTGACCAAGTTCAAGGGCCCATTGTACTGTTATATTGGCACTGATGGCCAACCCTTGGTCACAAATGTAATCCAAATAAGCAAGACATGAGAGGAGGAACCTGAAGAATGGAGACCTCAGCCCCAGGATGCTATTTTGTTGAATAATGTGTTTAGTGCAGAGCAGTTTATCTGTCCCTGCTGAGGGGATGGGTCAGGCTGTCCAGTAGTGGAAGTGTCAGTGTTCGCAGTGGTCTCCTGCAGACCACCTCCCCTCCGCCTGTTCCCTCTCCCAGCTGGTGTGTTGGGTCAGTGGGGGAACCCGGCCCTGGCATCTCTCGTCGGTGCAGAAACTCCAGTGAGAAGAGGGAGACACCTGTAAATAATCCCATTTCTTTGGGAAGGTGAGGAAACATGGGATGAGGTGAGGGATCTCATCTGTTTTCTGCTCTGTGAATTCAGCCAGAATCTTCTGGGTCAGCTTGTCCTGATGCAGGGCAAGGAAGGCAGCTCCCAATGGAGATTCCGACGGAGAGGGATTGCCCACCTACTGCCTGTTTCTGGCTCTCAGTCAGGCTGCTTATAGTATTTAGAAGCCTAAATGGGAATGTGAGATCTAATACTGGGGACTGAGGCCTGGCCCTACAGCCTTGATGTGCTCCAGATGGAGGTGCTGGAGAACCTCATGATCTGGGAGGACGAGGCAGAACAGGAGGTCAGACTGGGCCATTGGACAGCTGGAGGAGATGCCATTGGGAACAGGCAATCAGGACCTGAGCAAGAGTGTGGTGATAACACATTGTGAATGCATCTCCTTCTCCTCTCCCCCTCTGCAGACCAGCGCATCGGAACATGTTTCTCTGCTCTGATCGGAGGCCGCTGTGCTGGGGACCTCCCTGGCCAGTACACCAAGATGCAGTGCTGCTGTGACTCAGGGCGTTGCTGGGCCATCGGTCAGACTCCGGAGATGTGTCCTGTCCGGGGGTCTGGTAAGTGCAACGCAAGGGACCTCCACCTGCTGCTTGGCCAACTCGTAGCTCTCACAGCCCTGGTGGTACCCCAGGCTTGCACAGATGTGGAGAATCATCAACATAACACCCAGAGAAAGGTCACATGGGGATGCTGGCTCTCCTGCCTGGGTCTCATCTGAAGTCGAGCCAGATGAGTTCAGCCAAGGCAAGAATTCATCCCTTTCCTCCTGCCCCTTCAGCTCTCTTTGGCTCCCACTGCAGTTGAACCTTGGGGCCAAAGGCGGGTGAGCCCAGGCAGCAGGAGGCCTTGAGGAGGCACAGCAGATCTATCTCTCTGCGTCTCTTCTTTCATCACCAGCTCCGAGCAGGGCAGAGCTTTACAGCGTCTGGCACCCTCCTATGTCCTGTCCTTTCCTGCGTGAAGGGTGCCACGGTGCCAGCTGTCCCACGCACCCCGAGAAGGTGTTGCCAAACACCCTGGCAAGCTGTGTCTCATCATCGGCTCCGGAGTGGAGGGTGTTAAAGCCCTCCTCACCCATCTGCCCCGTTCCCATCGGCGCCCACCCTCTCTGCTCCCTGCCGATCCGTCTCCATCCCTCTGTTCTCTGCACTCTGGCAGAGGCAGGAGGGGGATTCAGGCACTCTTGGAAAAGCGCTAAGGCAGCTGTTTTGTTTCAGATGAGTACCGCAGGCTTTGCATCGAAGGACTCCCAGTCGTGCCAGGGTTCCCTGGGAGCTTTCCAGGAATTCCTGGATTCGGGCCCAATGGTGTTGGGCCGGGACTCAACGGACCTGGAGGCATTGGACCAAATGGGGCAAATGGACAAGGCGGGATCCCAGGTCTGCCTGGAATGGGCCCAGGAAGTTCAAGCATCGGTAATTAAAATTACTTTCTTACTGTGCTGACCCAGTTTGGCCGTCTGTCTCAGAACACAGGCAGCGTGTCTGCCGGCCCGCTCCTCTGAGCCGTGCACACACGAGCAAAGCGCCCGTGCTCTTAGCCAGCTACGAGGTTTATTTTGACACGGGGGGAGTGATGGGATGTGACACTAATGCTGTGCAGGATGCTGAGCCCAGAAGCAGATCAAACAGTGTCTGCTGGCAGAGCAAGGGAGCCGAGGCTGGCTCCAGTGCAGAATATCTTTCTAATTACCAAATAGGAATGAAGCTTTCACGTCACCGCCTCACTCTCTGCTTCCCCAAAACAAGAACGGTTTTCCCCACCACCTTGGACACCCCTCTCACGTGCATCCCCAAATAGGTCCTGAAGCCTGTAACAATGCACTGGGTGTCAATAAATATTGATTCCCACCTTGCTTCTGGGAGGCTGTGCCACCTGGTGCGTGTCGGTGGGGTAGGCGCATGCCAGGTACCGCAGGACCCTGCAGAGATTTCCGAGGCAGCTGAGTGTGTGTCTGCAGCCCCGTGGCTGTTCAGGGCCCAGGAGCATCACTGCTCCGTCAGTGTTTGGACTTACCAACCTGCTTCCTGGGACAGGCAAGGGGAGGGAGCTGTAATCCTCTACCTGATGCCCTCTCTGTGCTTTCCAGGAACCGCCACTTTGAATCAGACCATTGACATCTGCAAGCACTTCACCAACCTCTGCCTGAACGGACGCTGCATCCCCACCCCGTCCAGCTACCGCTGCGAGTGCAACATGGGGTACAAGCAGGACGTGCGGGGAGAGTGCATCGGTGAGTAGGCTCTGCTTGGCACGCACACGGGTCAGCTCCCACCGTGCCCCATCCCTGCTCCTGGCAGCACCTCGAGCTGCTGCCCCGGCAGCCCCCTTCCCCGTCAGAGCTCCCCACAAGGGGCTGGAGATAGAGGGCTCACGTCAGGTAAAGAAGCAGCGTGACGAAAGGATGTGTCTGCCCTGCAAGGAACATCCAGGGTGACAACTCTCCTCTGGTAGCCACAACATTGCCGGTGGCTTAGCTGCTTGTCACTGCTTGGACAGAATCCCGGCACCGGGGCGGTGTTGGTGGTCCCCGTGGCCAGTGCACACCCTTGGAAGCTCTATATAACCGGCAGCAGCAATCAGGGAGCAGCACCGGCAGTTCACGTGGGACGGGCAGCGCGCTCTGCCAGGTGTCGGGCTGCTGCCGGCTCTGCTTACCCCGCAGGCTTAGGCTGCAGCCCCGACGGTCACCCCAGCTGGCAGGTGGCTGTGCAAGCCTACTCAGAAGCTTGAGGTCTCCATGGAATTAGATTTAGAAGGATGGCATCTTTCCGAAGAATTATCATTCCCTAAGTAAGTGGGCTATTTTTTTCTGAGAACTATGACTGAAAGAAAAGGGTGTCCACCCACTGCGTCTGCAAGAAACAGCCTTCCTATGCTGACATCTCCACCCAAGCAGACCTCCCAAGGGCTGAAATAGCTGTCCAGACCTTGGAATGCATGGAGATCCAGCACCTGGAAGTCCCCCTAGCACCTGAAGGCGGTGGTGGATGTCACAGCTGGAAGTATGCCCAGCTAGAAGAACTCTTCAAACAAGTATCTATGTTACAAGAGGAGCTCAACAGGCAGCGCAGTATCCAGGAATGTAAGCGGGAGATTGGTACCTGGTACTGTGGCCTGTCCCAGGCTGAGCGACAGCCCTGCCTTAAGGCTGCGCCAGGGGGAGGTAAGCCTGAATTCATCCTCGAGCTGACTGACGCAAGTAACTCATAAGATGAAGGAGACTGGGCCCTTGTCTCTGCTCAGGGCAGAAGGAAGAACCGTCCTCTGAAGTGCCGCTAAGTAAGAGATATGACGCTCTGGGGTTGGAGAACGAAGAGCACGTGAGTAATGGACAAGATCCAGGAAAAGCCAGCCATGCAACCTGGATCCAGCCCCCCACATGCATTAGAACCAGTGCCACCAGAAATGCACATAAAGTATTAGTAACTGGAGATTCTTTACTGAGAGGTACTGAAGCACCCGATTGCCATCCAGCCGATTTCTCTCGGGAAGTTTGCTGCCTACCAGGATCTTACATTGGCAACATCACTGAGAGGCTGCCGAGACTGGCGAACCCTCCAGCTGATCATCCACTCCTGCTGTTCCATGTAGGGTCTAATGATACTGCGACAAGGCAACTCAGAACCACCAGAAGAGACTCTATGCCACTGCGAGCAATGTTAAAAGAATCTGGAGCGCAGGTGGTCTCCTCTGTCCTCCCAGTCAGAGGAAGGGGCTCAGGAAGGAGGAGAGGAATTGAACAGGTGAATGCCTGGCTGTGTGCCTGGTGCCATCTCGAGGTTTTGGCTTCTATGATCATGGATCTACCTTTGAGAAGCCGGGTCTGTTGGGAGCTGATGGGATTCACCTGATCAAGTGGAGCAAGAAGGTCTTTGCCAACAAGCTGGCCAGAGTTATAAGGAGAGCTTTAAACCAGATTTAGTGGGAGAAGGGGATGGAGCAACAGCAAAGAGCCAGGGGCTGCTGGTGTATTAGGAACCAACAGGGAAACACCTGTGAAATGCCTGGAAGGCATTAGGGTGTGTTCCTCTAAAAAGGCAAGAGGGTTGATAGCCCGGCTGAAGTGCCTCTATACCAGTGCATGCAGCAGAGGCAGCAAACAGGAGGAGCTGGAAGCCACTGTGCAGCTGGAAAGCTATGCTGAAATGTGGTGGGATGAATCACGCGACTGGAGTGCTGCAGTTGATGGCTATAAAGTGTTCAGAAGGGAAGATACATCAAACCACATGGAAGATGGAGGTGATTAGGGACAGCCAGCATGTCTTTGCCAAGGGCAAATTGTGCCTGACTAATCTAGTGGCCTTTGATGATAGAGTGACTGTATCAGTGAAAAAGGGAAGAGCTGTGCATGTCATCTACGTGGACTTCTGTAAGGCCTTTCATATAGCTCCCCACAACATTCTTACCTCTAAATTGGAGTGATATGGGTTTGGTGGATGGACTGTTGGATGCATAAGGAATTGGCTGGATGACTGTGTCCAAAGAGTTACAGTCAATGGCTGAATGTCCAAGTGGAAACCAGTAATGAGTGGTGTCCCTCAAGGGTCCCTGCTGGGACCAATACTATTTAATGTCTTCATCAATGACATAGATAGTGGGCTTGAGTGCAGTTGATTGACTTGAGGGAAAAGATGCCATCCAGAGGGACCTTGCTGGCCGTGCTCTCAGGATGCTGAGCGGGGAGGGGAAAGGACGGGCTCAGCAGCTCGCAGGGGGCAGCCTTTGTTGCCTCTCCCGGTATCTTGCTGTGCGTTCCCTGCAGAATGGTGACTCACAGGCTTAGGCTCTTCTCCTTGCAGATGTGGATGAGTGCTCCAGCAGCCCCTGCGTGCACGGTGACTGCGTGAACACACCTGGCTCCTACCACTGCAAGTGCCACGAAGGCTTCCAGAGCACCCCCACGAAGCAGGCCTGCATCGGTAAGCATCTTCTGGGGAGGACACAGTGTGCTGCAAGAGTGTCAGCAGGGTTATCGGAGACGTAGGTTCCAAAGGAAAATGGTTGTAAAGGGGCAACAGAGTGAGGAGTCCCCAGCACCAACCAACCTCGCAGCCAGGTGTGGGATGGGATTTCAGAACAACTTAGTTGAGCTACCAGCAGTGTCCTGAAATCTGTCTAGGAGAAGCTTCCTCTACTTTTCTCGCCCTTAAAATTGGCTAGCAGCAATCAAGGAACTTACAGAGTCCTTTGCAAGAGCAGAACTCTGTTTAAAGATGACAGCGTTTTGTTTTGGCAAAAGACAGCGTTTTGAGGAACTTCTGTATCAATGTAGGGATTGTGATTTCTAGCAAAGTTGTTCTGTCAGTGTCTGGCAGCAAGATGGTGCTCTAGGTGAGGGACTGCTAAAAAAGAATGATGGGAGTGTCCCATGTGAACAAGAAGCAAAGGTGAATTTCCCTGTCAGTGCCTGATCTTTGATTTATTTATTTTTTTAAAAAAAATGTTGCTGTTTAGTGGCTTCTGATGAAGGGGTTTCCAAAGCATCCCCCAATTGCCTGACAATGTGAAAGGCTTTTCCTACTTTCCAAACTAAATCTTTTAAACTGAATTCTTCTTGTGATTCTCTTTCTGGCCATGAAAATTGGTTCATCGCTGTCTCCTTTACAACATTTTTTACATGTTGGGAAACTGCAACTTGTAACCCCCCTGTCATCTCCCTTCTAGACTAAACAAACGCAAGTCTCTCAATCTCCTCTCATTGATAATGTTTCTAAGCTTCTCATTGTTCTTGGTTTTATCTTCTCAGTTTCCTCCATTTTGTCTTTATCTTTTCAAATGTGCAGTGCCAAAACTGGATGTAGTTCTTCAGCCGTGGCCTCTCTAGCTGTCAGGACAAGAAACTGTGTCCCATGTGGCTTACACACAGCTCTTCTGTGCAGGACCACCCCATTTCATCTGTGATTCAGGTCCTTTTCTGCCAGGCTGCTCTCACGCTAACTTTTCCCCGTTAGGAGAAGTCTACAAAGTGTCTGGATCGTCCATTGCTGCTGGGGCCAGACTATTGATTTTCTGTAATTTGCTCGTAAAATAGCTCATCCTGGCTTCCCCAGCTCTTGGTAAAGGGTCAGCAGCAGCCCCATACCTGAGATAGTCGTCTTCCTTTTGTCTCTACCCAGAAGCATTCAGTGCCCTGCCTCCCAGAGCGAGTGGGCATCGTGTTCTTGATGCACTAGGGCCTCGTCTCTGTGGCACTTGGTAGCAGGCCTGAGTCCGAGGCTGTTGGTCTGAGGGCTTTTGTTGCCTACTATGAACTTGAACAGCCCTAAGATAATTCGAGTTGCAAAGGGGGCCCCGGGGCAGGAGGTTGACGAAGACATCATGGAGGGCCTGAGATCCCGGAGCTCTAACCTCACAGATGTCATGCCGCTTCCAGCGCGTGCAGAAAGCTTTCTCCACATCTTTTCCATCTCCTGCAGTTTGTACAGAGGGGAAGAGCGTGATCCTGGAGCAGGGCACACTCTGCATGTCCGAGAGCACTTGCCCGGTTTTCTCACAGAGCAGATTAAGTTGAAACTGCTTCTCACTCTACCTGCTGCTACTTTCTTCTGTTTGTTTCCCTGCCAGATATCGATGAGTGCATCATGAATGGAGTGATGTGTAGGAACGGCCGCTGTGTTAACACTGATGGCAGCTTCCAGTGTATCTGCAACGCCGGCTTTGAAATCACCCCTGATGGCAAGAACTGTGTTGGTAAGCTATTTCCTGATGTGCCATCATCCCGACGGCCTTGGGAGGTTGGGACTGAGCTGAGCCGATGTCGTCCTGGGCGATGGTGGTTACTTTGATCTGTGCTGTACTCCCTTCATCTCGGGTAGACGCTGCTAGGGCAGAGTGCACCTTAAGATGAGAGGAGAGGGTACAGTCGCACCGAAACAGGAAGGGGTTTTTATAAGGTTGCTAGTGCTCCTGGACCGCTCCTGGAGGTTTTGGGGTCCAGGAGCATGAGCTGGGCTGGGTCTGGAAGCAGGACATTCTCCACCACCCGGAGAGTTGTTGCCTCCAGCAGCCGGAGTCCGAGTCCTGCTGCAAGGCGCACCGACTGGCCAGGGTACCGAGAGCGGCAGGGACGCAGCAGGACAGCTCTCACCAGGAGCGGCAGTGGGAGCTCTGCCTCGAGGATTAGCAACCGCTGCTACGAGAAGCAATTTGACCATGAGATGGGGGACAGAGAGTTTTTGAGCACAGGAGAGTCTTGCTGCAGCTCTCGGGCTCAGCTCGTGTTTTCTGTTTGTCCTCCCCAGATCATGATGAATGTGCCACGACCAACATGTGCCTCAACGGGATGTGTATCAATGAGGACGGCAGCTTCAAATGTATCTGCAAGCCCGGTTTTGTGCTGGCTCCCAACGGGCGGTACTGTGTCGGTGCGTAGGTCCCCGAGCTTGGTCTCTGCCCTCTTCCCAGCCTGCCCTCCA
This sequence comes from Phoenicopterus ruber ruber, assembly GCA_009819775.1. Classification (NCBI taxonomy): domain Eukaryota; kingdom Metazoa; phylum Chordata; class Aves; order Phoenicopteriformes; family Phoenicopteridae; genus Phoenicopterus; species Phoenicopterus ruber. Next base: position 2,811,517 of record CM020240.1, read on the forward strand.
CGTTCCTGGAGACTTGCAATGTGTCTGGGGCCAAGGGGAGCTGAGAAAAAGCAAGGCTGTGGCCAGGCATCTCCTGCTCTGCCACCAGAAATTACCCGCTCTCAGCAGAACGGGCACAAGGGAAAATGTTCTTGCACCTCCGCTACTTTGGTGCAAATTGGAGCTTAAATCCTCTTTCTGAAGGAGGCTGAGCCGGGCTGTGAAGCTCTGTATGGCCAAAGTGAGCTGGCAGCAGTCATCTCCACAGCTTTCCACTGCAGTTTGTGTGCCACCTCCCGAAGCCGGGAAGGTTACGATGTGAAGGTAGAGTGGAGAAAGGAGGAGGAGGAGGAGAACATAGCGTTTCTTTGATATGCTGCTGTGACACAGGGTGAATTCTCTGGGTCTCTGCCCTGTTAACAGAGCAGAGACCAGACCCTGCTGCTCTGAGAAGGGGCTGGCTCTCCGGAGACTGAAGCAGCCCAGATCCCTGTCCCTTCCCTTGAACCATCAGGGACAGCCAGCAGAGCATGCAGGGGATATGATGCTCTGAACTGCACCTCTGGTTCCCTCTTAGCCTCCAAGTCTCCCTGCAAAACAGTCCAGAGCCCATGCCTGCGTGTCCTGCTGCCTGTGGGCAGGTAACAACCCCTTTGTGCTTCCTCTTTCAGACATCGACGAGTGCGAGACGCCAGGAATCTGCATGAATGGCTGGTGCATTAACACGGAGGGCTCCTTCCGCTGCGAGTGCCTCGGGGGCCTGGCTATCGGCGTGGACGGACGAGTCTGTGTGGACACCCACATGCGCAGCACCTGTTACGGCGGCATTAAAAAGGGCACGTGCGCTCGTCCCTTTCCGGGAGCGGTCACCAAGTCTGAGTGCTGCTGTGCTAACCCAGACCATGGCTTCGGAGAGCCCTGCCAACCCTGTCCGGCCAAAAACTCTGGTGAGCTCCTCTTCCATCTGAGTTTGTAAAGAGCCAGGAAGGTGCTCAGAGACATCCCGGGTCCCTGAGACAGCCGAGGCAGCTTGGCAGTGACGTGGGAAAGCCATAGGCAGGGGGAAAGGGATGCCATGCAGTCAGCAAATTTAGGCTGGAGCCACAAATCTGATGCTGATCTCATTGCAGGGATTCTCACAGTGTTGGACTACTAACTGTGAGCATCAGCGCTAAAATACACATCGCATGAGTATAAACAGACACTGCTTGGAAGCCCACAGATGACATTCTAACAAATAAACAATAAATCCAGCGTTACCCAGAATGAATGTCAGTGTGCGAGGTCTAGAAAAGCTAACGGCTCTGTTGTGCTTTTTACACAGCTGAATTCCAGGCTCTCTGCAGCAGCGGCATTGGGATAACGGCCGATGGCAGAGGTAAGCGCATCCCATGTACCATATTTTAGGTAGGCACGTCTAACGTCACACTCGGTTCTTTCTTTCGGCTGCTTTTAGCGGCGCGCGCACATGTCCGTGTGACTGTGGGAGCGTGTGCCGTGAGAGGCTTGGCACTGCGGAGGGTGTGCTGGAGAGTTGGCACGTTCCGCCCGGGCGTGCGAGAGCTGTTTGTGAGTAAGCGCAGGGCAGCTTGCGCAGCCTGGGTGGGTGTACGCGCGCGCGAGAACCCGTGTCCATGGCCGTGAGTGTCTGTGGGTGGGATGTGAGCTGGAGCACAGGGGGAGAGGGGTGCCGTGCGTCTCTTCTCCTCCCTAAAGCCCCACGAGTTAATGTTGAGCAAGCGTCCCTGAGGGCTGTGTATTGAATCAAGTGGCTGATTCCTGGCACCCTGCGGGAACCACATTTCTGGGGATGCACACACAGCATTTGGCTTTACTCCCTGCTTTGATGGGAATGAAGAGCGTGACCGATTGCATCCTCTTGCTTGTTCCCCTCCTCTGCCCTCCAGCTCCCTTGGTCACGGGAGAAGCGGGTTTGCAGTCTCCCAGGGCGAGGGAGGCGATAAGCGCGTGTTGGGATGCGTTGCCAAGGGGCTGCTTTGAATTAGACGGCTGTGCAAGAGGTCAGGGCGGCTGCGCTGCCAGCCCTGGGCAGCGCTTGGAGCAGCAGGAAGAGCACGAAGCAGCCAGATAGCTACGGCCTTTCAAAACTTTCCAAATGGGAATGAGCCAGAGGCAAAACCCTGGTGGCTTCTTGGGCTTCCTTCCAGGGCACCGTGTCTTGGCTGAAGTCAGTCTCAGGCTAACGATAAGACGCTTTCTAGCAAGAAGCTAACGTCGGACACGCTCTGGTCAGCCCATCGCTGCCCGCAGCCAGGACTATATATGCTCGGTGCTCTCCAGGGTTGCATTTCCCTGGGGATGTAACTGAACTCCAACCGCATGGAGACAAAGGCCAGCGGTGTCTGGGAAGCCCTGGCCTGGGCTGCTTGCCATCTGGCACCGTGGCACTGCGAGGACACTGCTGTGCAAACACAAACCTCGTTCCGTGGGGAGGCTGGTTCTTGCCAGGGTAAAATCTCTTTGCCTGGGCACCAGAGCTTTGCTCCAACAAGGCAGTGAGATGCTGCTGCTGCAGAGGAAGAGGTGCTGCCCACCCGGCTGCCGCCCTGCTGCGTTACTGCCCACGCGCACGGGGCACTTGGTGCTGTTGCCAGGGGAGGGAGGTAGGAGGTGGGTGATGGCAGAGGTGCCCACGGCTCTCCCTGCCAGACGCCCTGCAGACCTGACCCAACCGCCACACGCACGGGCAGCAGGAGCTGTGGTACCCACCGCACCTTGCTGCACAACTGGCCAAAAATCTCTCAGTTTGGGGCAGATTTGTCCAAGGCACTCTGCAAGTCTTTGAAGCTGAGGTTTTGACATCCTCCAGGACTTGGCTCCTGTCCCAGGCTCTGCCCTCACCCAAACATTACACTCCTCTCTGTCCCTGCCCCACCACCACCACCACATGTTCTCCAGGGCCAGGAACCAGGCAGGGGCCACAGGTCCTCACTTCTCTCTTTCCAGGCTGCCCACGCTGCTTTCAGACAGTTCTTTATGTCAGCAACAGGGAAAGGAAATTCACTTTGGCCTGACCAGGCCTTCTTCCAGCCTGGCAGCTGTGTGGTCAAGGAGTCTGGGCAAGCTCTCAGCGTGGGGACCACGGCTGGGCTAGGAGATACAGGGACTTTGCCATCGGAAGGGCTTTGCTGTCACCATCTAGCCGTGGCCATGACCCTCTGCCAGCCCAGCTGCCCACAGCATGCTCTCCAACGTGTCTGAGACTCCTGTACTACCCCAGCGATGGTGCCAGTGGTAGGGCTGTGTATGCGCAGGCAGGTTGTCCGTCGTGCTCTGCCCTTACCCCAGCTGGTCCCAGCACCTCACAAGCTTCCTCCCACCTTTTCCAATGGACCATAATGAAATGGTCTGACCTGAGTACCTCGAGATACGTAACAGAAGGACCTGAGAGCCCTTGATACAGAACTGAGTCTGGGCTTATCTTAACCCCTTGTCCAGTTCTGAGCTCAGAGCCCTGTGCTAGGTCAGCTGTGTATCCCCAGGACAAAGATGCCCAGCTCCACAGCACCAGGAGCGGAACAAGGCTCCCCAGGGCCTACTGGGTCAAACCAGGAGGGTAGGTAGGACAGAAAGGAGGGATTTCTGCAGAGGGGTGCCCCAGCTGGCTACTGACACCAAGGAGCAATGAAGAATCGGGGGTGGAAGTTTTCCGTATTTGCGTTTGCCGTGGTCCATCTAATTTGACTTCTTTCTCTGTGCAGACATCAACGAATGCGCCCTCAACCCAGACATCTGCCCCAATGGCATGTGCGAGAACCTGCGTGGGAGCTACCGCTGCATCTGCAACCTGGGCTACGAATCGGATCCCACGGGCAAGAACTGCGTGGGTGAGTTCAGGGCAGCACAGGCTCGGCATGGCGGAGGGAACCAGGAGCTCGGTGCTGGTGGGGAGAGGGTGGCATGCACTCAGCTGATGAGGCTGGGAGCCAGATGCGGACCTCCGTGATCCGGCTGTGTGAGCCTGAGATGATACAGCAGCTGATGCCCTCGAGCACTGTCCCCGTTGGGGCTCCCTTGTCCACAGGGAAGAGCACAAAGTACTATGCAAGAAATGACACGTACGTGATTTAACATACATTCCACGTGGTATTGCTTTGAGGACAGTGCTGCATTTCTGTGCCTCTCAGGCTGCCAGAGCTCTGTAGGGCTGGCAGAGTAGAAGAGTGGACGCTGGTGTTGTAGCTCAGAAACCCCATCTCTCTGCCCACAGACGTTGACGAATGCACTGTCAACCGTTTGCTGTGTGACAACGGACTGTGCCGCAACACACCCGGCAGCTACACCTGCACCTGCCCCAAGGGCTTTGTCTTCAGGACGGAGACAGATACCTGTGAAGGTAACGTGATTCTGAAGGCAACGGAGAGCATCATCACAAGACATAGAGTGAGATCTGGCTTGAGGGCCTGCCTGAAAGGGAGCTCAAAGTCTAATGTGTCTTTGGTTCCCTTTTGACCGCAGTGGTTTGAACTGGAGCAGGTCCAGGCTTTGGGTTTGTGGGTTTATTTTTTTTTTTTTTTCCTGGGGAGAAATTTCACACTTCGTTCAAAATAGTGGACATCCCAACCCAGAACATCTGGGCTTTTCAGTGACTGAAAACCAGAACAATTTCCTCTAGGCCCCCAAAATTTTAGCTAAAACCTGACCAAAATTGCAAGTTTTGGGGATTTGATTGAAAGCTTACAGTTTGGAGTGGGGGAAATTGTTTCCTGACCACAAAGTCCTCAGACATTTGAGAACTGGCACTTTGCACATAAATGTCTGTTTAGAGAAAAAAACTGATTTTCTGTAAGGAAGGTGAAAAATGGCAAATGCTGAGTAGCCTCACAGCTGGTTCGGACAGGCACACGAAGGCCGTATTCAGCGCCGCGGCTGCTCCCATCTTAGCCAGGAGCAGCCCTGAGCGAGCGAGTCCATCATTCCCCAGTACTTGCACCAACCAGCCTCAATCCATCCATTCCCTCAGTCCTGAAGCAGCTCACTAATTTCACGCTGTGTGTGCCCACCTTTGAGATGGTGCATTGAGTTGTACGTGCAGGACTCCCCTGGCCTGGTGGTGATCCTCCAAACAGTTGCAAAACTCCCTTCTTCGCGTTCTTTGCATCTCATCTCCCCCGGTCTCTGGCCCAGAGAACGGGGTCCCGTGGCACTCCCTACAGTGACAGTCCCTTTCTTTCCGCAGATATCAATGAGTGCACCTCTAACCCTTGTGTGAACGGTGTCTGCAGGAACAATGCCGGCTCCTTTGCCTGCGAGTGCTCCCCAGGCAGCAAGCTGGACCCCAGCGGCACCATCTGCGTGGGTAAGGATGTGGCCTTCCGGAGGCAGCTCTGCTGTCGGCAGTGCCCATCAGCACCCCTTGTTCGTCTGACGCAAGCACATGCTCCTGCCCTAGGGATGGGGATCCTTTGGGGCCTCTCTTTCTCACCTGGTGTTTCCTTGGTGGTTGTTAACAATTAACGTCTCTCGTGCGTCCGGGGAGCCTGACAAGCTGCAGCCTCAGGCAGTGCTCTGAGCAGCGTGTGGCAGACCCAGAAATCCCCAACTGTGCTGCCGCAGACGTGGGGTCCCAGGGGATCCTGCAGGACATCAGGGAGGTGGGTTCTCCTTCACCAGATGGGTTTGTAGTGTGCTGGCATTAAGGCACATCAAGATGAAGTAGCTCCCTTCTCATCAAGATGATAAGGTATCCACTTCCCACTCCTAGATGGTCAGGGCCTTGCAAGGCATCACTGAGGCAGCTGGAGAGAAGGGACTGTCTACCCAGAAGAGGAGCAGACTGGGACTAGGAAAAGGGAGGACACAGAACTGATGCAACAGCAGTTGTATCGGAGAGCGCAGAAATGCTGCTCCACAGCACAGCAGTGGGACAGGGCTCTGAGGACCAGCACAGTTTGTGTCCATGCTGCAAAGCGCTTGGCCCCACAGCCTAAAAGATAACGTGACACCAGAGAGCAAGAGTCACGTGGCAGCTCGGGGATAGCTTCTCCTGGCTGCTTCTCGTGGCATCCTGGCTTCTGTGAACCCGGGAACCTCCATCAAGGAGCAGCTCTTCACTCACGCCTTGTCTTTGCCCCTACAGACAGCATGAAAGGGACGTGCTGGCTGAACATCCAGGATGGGCGTTGCGAGGTGAACATCAACGGGGCCACGCTGAAATCGGAGTGCTGTGCCACACTGGGGGCAGCATGGGGCAGCCCCTGTGAGCGCTGCGAGATCGGTAAGGCTCTGCTTGGCACAGAGATCAGGAAGGCAGGAGGCAGCCCGTTTCTTTGCTGACATTCCTCTGTTTTCTTCCAGATACTGCCTGTCCCAGGGGATATGCTAGGATGAAGGGGGTCACGTGTGAAGGTAAAGTGCTGCAGGACACAGAAGACTTCTTTTTATTGGGAACATGGTTGTTGTTTATTTGTTGCTATCCTACATCTTTGAGCCTGGTGGGGGATCTACACTTTCTGGCCCTTTGTTGGACTCTCTCCAGTATGTCCATCTCTCTCCCTTGTATGGAGGAGCCCAGAACTGGACACAATACTCCAGTTGTGGCCTCACCAGCACTGAGAGGGGAAAGATGACCTCCCTCAACCTGCTGGCAACGCTCCTCCTAACGCAGCCCAGGATGCCATTAGCCTCCTTTGCAGCGAGGGCACATTGCTGCCTTGTGTTCAACTTGGTGTCTACCAGGACCCCCAGGTCCTTTTCTGCCAAGCTGCTTTCCAGCTGGGTCACCCCCAGCATATATTGATGCCTGGGGTTGATCCTCCCCTGGTGCAGGACTTTGCATTTCTCCTTGTTGAACTGCATGAGGTCACTGGCAGCCCATTTCTCCTGCCTGCCAAGGTCCCCCTGGGTGGCACCATGACATGGCGCATCAGCCACTCCTCCCAGTTTTGTAGCATGAGCAAATTTGCTGAGGATACACTTTACCCCATCATCCAGGTAACTAATGAAGATGTTAGAGGATCAGACTCAATATTGACCCCTGGGGTACGCCGCTAGTTGCTGGCCTCCAACTAGACTTTGTGCCACAGAACACCACTCTGGGCCCAGCCATCCAGCCAGTTTTCAATATCCACCTCACTGTCTGCTCAACCAGCCCGTGCACCAACAGCTTGTCTACAAGGATCTTACGGGAGACAGTGCCAAAAGCCTTACTGAAGGCTAGGTAGACAATATCCACCATCCCCCTTGCCTGCCAGGCCAGTCATTTCGTCATAGAATTTTATCAAGCTCGTCAATCATGGCTTCCCCTTGGTCAATCCGTGTTGACCACTGCTGATGATTTTCTTGTCACTCATGTGCCTGGAAATGGGTTTCCAGGTTTAGCTGCTCCATCAGCAGTACTCGTGTTTGTGAGTCCTGGTGCCGCTCTGCCAGTGCTGGGCCAACCATGAGCGTGTGCAACAGAACCAGCCTGTCTGTCTGTCTGTCTGTCTGTGTCTGCAAGCCTCTGTAATGCAGCCTCCTTGCAAAAGTGTCTGGGCACGGCCGCGGCTGTGCGTGGAGCGTGTGGTTTTCATTGTGACAAGTTGCCCATTCTAGTCTGGTGGGCAACTCTGGGCTCCTTCTGTCTGCTCCAGGAGCCCCTCAAGGCCACACTGGGCTTGTCCATGTGCCTCTCTCATGCCTGTCTCTTGCTTTTGGGCCAACAGATGTGAATGAGTGCGAGGTCTTCCCTGGCGTCTGCCCAAACGGACGCTGTGTGAACACGGCTGGCTCCTTTCGGTGCGAGTGTCCGGAAGGATTGACCCTTGACGGCACTGCTAGGACATGTGTGGGTAAGGACACGTCATCCCACCCAGAGCCTGGCCCCTGATCAGCCCTCTCTGCAGAGGTCCAGCCACCCCCTACCCACCACGTGCAGCACTCTTGGGAACTGAGCGATGGCACGCCATACCTGGTAACGGCTGCCAAACCTCGCAGCCTAACCAAGGCAAGGCGGCCATAACTTCTTGTCCCCAGGTCCAGCCAGTAATGCAATCGTTCTCCTTGGGTGGACTTCAGGGGTAGCCAAAGAGATAACCTAACTGGTTAATGACACGGCCCAGCAGTCCTAAACCAACTCCTGGCTGCTCTCTGGGCACACAGTGACAAACCTCTGCCCTTCGTAGGGGCTGTCTGCACTACTAACTACACCACGGAGGGTCCAGTCGCTGGCCCCCTTGCCAACAGTCACAGGCTGGCCACGTCCATACTATCAAATCTCTTATAGCATCCCAAACAAGGTGGCCTCATCCAAATGGCCCATACCTGGGCATTGTTTGGAGGGTGCCCCAGCCAAAGCTGTTGCAGGAACCTTGCTAATGATGTCACTGGAAAGGATGTCTCTAGTTTTACCAGAGGTTAGGTGCTGCAGGCAAGGGCTCAGCTCTGCTCTCTCACCAGACGTGCGTGTGGAACAGTGCTACATGAAATGGGATGAAGATGAGTGCACGGAGCCTCTGCCAGGCAAGTACCGGATCGACATGTGCTGCTGTTCTGTGGGCTCAGCCTGGGGCATCGATTGTGAAGAATGTCCCAAGGTCGGCTCCAGCGAGTACAAGGCCATCTGCCCGAGGGGACCCGGCTTTGCCAACCGAGGAGACGTGCTTTCAGGAAGGCCCTTCTACAAAGGTGAGAAGAAAGAGGGGAGCTGCCGATCGTGGGCTGTGCTCAACCCGTCTCAGCTACAGCCCAGGGAACCTACTGCCTGCCCTGGGACTTGAGGTTCGTTGCAGACATCCCCTCCCTGAAACGCTGCTGTTCTCCTTCACCCACAGATGTGAATGAATGTAAAGTCTTCTCTGGCCTGTGCACTCACGGGACCTGTCGAAACACCATCGGCAGCTTCAGGTGTCTCTGTGGCAACGGCTTTGCTTTGGATGCTGAGGAAAGGAACTGCACAGGTAAGGGAAGAGTAGCCCCCCCGCCTCCGGACCCCGCTCTTGCGCACCTTGCTGCCTTGCCTGCCTTGTGGGACGCTTAGCGTGATGATGGGACCCAGAGGAGTCATGGTGGTTGTCTTAGGGACATGCCAAGAAGCCAAGGGCAGGGCCATGAGCAGAAGGCTGCTCCTGCTCGTGGGATCAGTCCTGCACCAGAGAGAAAGCTTAACTGCTGTCTCTCCCTCAGAAAGTGGAGTTCCTTGGTCTGCTGGGTCAGACTTGCCGGTCCTTGTTCATTGAATGTGATGTGCAGTACAGGCAGCCCAGCACCAGCTGTAGCGGTGCTTGTGGCCTGTCCTGCCTCCGCTAGCTGATCTTCATCCCCACAGACATTGATGAGTGCCGCATCTCGCCAGACCTGTGTGGCCACGGCACCTGCGTCAACACGCCGGGCAGCTTCGAGTGCGAGTGCTTTGAAGGCTACGAGAGCGGCTTCATGATGATGAAGAACTGCATGGGTAAGGACTTGTCTTCGGGGCAGGGCAGCGCCCTTACTCGTTTGCAACAGAAGAAAGTAGCTGGTGCCGGATCTGACAAAGGGCTTCATGCCGAGCTGCTCTCTGTGCGTCTGGCAGTTCAGCTACCTGTCTGTCTGGCTCTCTGTTCCCTGGTATCAAGCCAAACCTCTTCCTTGCCCTCTGGGGGAGTTGCGGGAGTCCCTATGCTGCAGAGAGCCCTGGCAGCCTCTGCTCTCCCCGTGGCAGTGAGTCTTCTGCCTTGCTTTGATTGCAAAGGCCGAGCTGGGCTGAAGGGCAGCACGTGTAGAGAGAGGGAGCACTGTGTGTGTGGCTGAGAGCACCACGGAGGTAACCCTGGGAGGACAGCAAAGCATCTGCAAAGTGAAGTCAGGAGTTTGTGAGACACAGCCCAGGCTCTCTAAGCTGGAGGACATAAAGAGAGAGGCCGTGTCCTCAGCAAGGCTTGGCTTGAGCCCCAGACCCCTCCAGAGAAGGAGGGCAAAGAGACAGAGCTGTGGCCTCTGCCTCATGTCGTGGATGCTGTGCCTCATGTGGACAGTGAAGGGTCTCATGCTGTCTCCGTACCATGCAGAGCAAGGACAGACCGTGAAAAGGTTGCCAGACTTGGGGCCAAAACTGGGAGCCTTCCCTCAGAAACCTGCTTATGAGGATCTCCTGGACCAGAGCCTGTGCCCAGCACCGGGGCTGGTGGTGCCCCCTGAGCTGGGGAAGGAGACTGGCAGCCCAGGCCAGCCTCAGGGAGGACTCTGGGTATAGCGCCTGGCCCAGGGGAGCGTCCTGGGCTCCTCCTGCCATGACACTCATGGGACATCGTTAGTCCTGCCCTGCCACCTCCTGGCCACTGTTACCTCAGCTGTGGGAGCCCACGCTGGGAGCCCATGGGGCCACCAACCACCTTTTCTCAAGTTCTTTCCCCAAAGGCCATTTCCCTGCGATCCCAGTGCAATGTTGCCTGCCTTTTTTACATAAGACTAAGGCCTCATATTTCCTTTTTTCATCTTGTACTTGTTCATGTACTTGTACAATGTTCATTCTTCTTCATTTTGTATTCTTCCTTCTTTGGACCTTCCCTTGCAGCAAACCTTGGCCACCAACCTTTCCTCTTGTTTCAGCCACCAGCAGCTGGAGCTTAAGCCTGGCATCGCCACTGAGCCAGGGACAGGATCCATGCCTGGTATTTTCATTCCTGCTACGTAGGGAGATGGCAACCTTTATATTGGGGATTGGCTACTACACAGTGGAGCTCTGCCAGGCCGGCAGCTTGAACTCGGTGGCTGCGAGCTCCAGTTCTCGTACACACTTGGCTGTTTCCTTCGTGTGACGTCTCATCTCCTTCTACTTCTTTTCAGCCTTGTGTTACCCATCTATTATTTATTCTGCCACTGATTATTTATATATCCACACTCTAAACATGCACCAATCTCCGGAAATTATTAATATCATGTGTTCAACCCTTACATTAAACCATGTATTTTCAAACACCATTGCAGAATGTTTCTCAACTTGTAGATCTCTTTGTGTGGCACCCTATCCGTGCCACCACAGTTACCACCTTAACCTGGTACATCTACCTGCCCTAAATACTGTCTCACATACCACATCAGTCATTTTAATCCAGTTACGTGTAGCTTGGTTGCTTTTCTAGATAATCTATGTTCCTTGCAAGTAGCCGTCAGTTATATCACCATTAGATGACTGCTGAGATTAGGAGATCTGTTATTTCCACTCCTATATTCGGAGACATATTAAGCTTTGGTCTTTATAGCGCTGCTTGGCCTCCTGCTGTCATTGCACGTCCTACAGCCATGTGCCATTAAATCAAATGCCTCTGCTGGCATGAGAACATGGAGATATCTCATACCTTGCTCAGCAAGAGGTTCACCGTTCGATAGCTTGTGTCTCTTCTGGCCTTGAATCTTGCTGATTCATCTAATTTTTCCTGGGCTGCTTTCCACTGAATCTTTTCTAAAAGGACTCTCAACCTGGTCTCACTTATATGTGATGTCTAATCAATTGTTGCTGTTCCTGTGCCTTTCCTTGGGATCAGAATCAGCAGCAATTTCGTACCAGCTTCAACTGTTAATCAGGCCCCTGTCCGGTTCCCCAAATACTTGCACAGATCAAGTCCTTCATGAGAAGTTCTGGTAGACCATCTGCATTCTTCCACCCCACTCTGGTTCCAGTTATAATTGCAAGGGCTCCCTTTCACCTGCCCGTTTAATCGTCCTTTATCCTCAGATAATTCTTGACAGCTCCTCCCATCTGGCCAATGCTTGTTTTTATTCTGTCAGATTCTCATCTGTTTTCAATTTAATAATTCTTGTTTGTAGCTTAAAAAAAAAATCCCATCAATGACCTCAGTACCTCAGTTCGTCTCCAACAAGTCAGCCAGACTGTTGCTGTCCTCTAATTCCTGGCATACCATGTTCCTCTTCTCGTCTGTCTAGCCAGACTAACTTGTCTGACTGACCTAGTCTTAATATTCTGCTCTTTCTGCTTTGGCTTGGACTTTCAGACCACATCAGTCTGTGGCACGATTCAATACCATTTATTTATTTTTCATATTTGATTCTCTGGGGTCTTTAAAATGTATCACCACCCTGCCAGGGGCATGGTTTTCTGTCTTTTTGGTACAATTTGTAGCGTGGGTTACCACAGATCACCCTGATCATCCTCCTCCTCCTCCTCCTTCATTTCTGAGATGCTGAGGATATCACGGTCCCCGCCGATGGCCTGCTACTTTCTTTCAGTAATGAGATTTCTGACCAAAAGGTCTTAGAATCATAGAATCGTTTCGGTTGGAAGAGACCTCCAAGATCATCGAGTCCAACCGCTAACCCAGCACTGCCAAGGCCACCACTAACCCATGTCCCCAAGTGCCACATCTACACGGCTTTTCAATCCCTCCAGGGACGGGGACTCCCCCACTGCCCTGGGCAGCCTGTGCCAGGGCCTGACAGCCCTTTTGGGGAAGAAATGGTTCCCGATATCCAACCTAAACCTCCCCTGGCACAACTTGAGGCCGGTTCCTCTTGTCCTGTTGCCTGTTCCTTGGGAGAAGAGATCAAAACTATGTCTTGTGACACTATGGCATTTCCCATGGTGAAGGATTAACTTCCTCCCGCCTGTGTTTGGCAAAAGAACTTGGCTTCAGCCTCATGAGGGAGGAATTCTTGCCAGCCCCTGGCAGTAGACAACCTCAGCATTGAACCTGCATCCTGCAATTCATTGGGAACAGTCTCCCACCATGGAGAACCGGAGGCATGGGTCTTGTGGGACTGTGTGATGTGAGCCCGTCACCCCTGTTGTCAGATGTATTCCAGTCCGCTTTAGCTGTAGATAAGCTGAAAATCTCAACAGAGTGTTTTATTCAAGTATTCAAGTAAGGTGAAAGACTCCATTCTTAATTATAGGGTTGGAATCAGAAAAATAAACACATGAGAAGAAAACGGGTTATTTAAATATGTCTGAGGTCACTCCCTTTGTCTGCTCTCACTAAGGGCTTCTTGGGGGCATTTTTTTAGCTCCCTCAGTTCATTTATGTTACACCCAATGGCTTTATATTCTGAATGCACATTTCTCAGAGTGCAACTGTGGACAGATGAATCCTCTGAGCAGTTCCAGGGAGGCTCCCCCTTTCTGCTCTCTTGCTCACAGGACATCTTGAGTCAATCCCAGGGACGTGCAAGAATGCAAAATCTTTTGAATCTATTCTGGGACCAAAACAGAGAACCTCATTCACAGATTCCTGCTTCCAAAGTTAGAGGATCAGCTTCATCCAGGACTTGCCTTTCCCAAGAGCATAACTTGCACTGTAAAACACCACAAGTATCACAAGGATCGTTACCTGTACGATATCGTAGCAGATCCCAAAGAGCTTTCTCCAGGGGCCGTGGATATGAATCGATAACAAAGTTTCCCAGTTTTGATACCTGCAGTGCTTCATCTCCTCCTTCTCTTGGTTTTAGTTTCCAGCCACCACCAGTGCACCATTCCAGTGGTTCCCTTGGGTTTTGGGGTGTTTTAGTCTTGTGTTTATAAACTTTTCTATAACTTTTTTCATTTTTAATGCCAACAGCCTGGTTTCATCTTTGTTTGTCTGGGTCACATCTCTCCCACAGCAGTTTCCTCTATTTCAGGAATTTCTCCGGTTCCTAGTAAATTCAATCCCTTTGTCCATGTGTGATTTTTCTCAGAAACGTACAGACTGTTTCCTAGCCCTGTTTGTCGTACTGCGACTGCTCTAAAGGCTGCTACCAAAAAAGCCTGTCTGTTAGGCTTCCATCAAACAAAATACATGTTTTCCGAGGAACTCTCCCTCTGCTGATGGGCCTCGTGAAAATGTACTGAGATAGGTGGGATGGGAGCGAGGAACTATCCGTCTAGTCCTTGCTGGCTAATCTGCATAAAGCCAATAACTTCTTTCCTCCTGATATTACACCTTATATTCTCCTGAGGTCAGGGCAAGAGTTGCGATTTCCCAAAATGCATACTTCAGCCGTAAGTCCACTGATCTCACCCAAGCCCTGCATTTGCTGCCCTGATAATTTTGTGATGTCCCTCCGTTTTGGGATCTGTCTCTGGTGATGGGACTGTGGTGCGTGACACCAGCACCACCCCAGTATCTGGAAAACCCGGCTGAAGCGGACAATCCACCACGTTTCATGTCGTTCTCTGCAGATATCAATGAGTGCGAGAGGGACCCACTGCTGTGCCGAGGTGGGATCTGCATGAACACAGATGGCAGCTTTGAATGCATCTGCCCCCCTGGACACGAGCTGACTTCTGAAGGGAACACTTGCATAGGTGAGGTGATGGAAAGCTCTGTTATGACCAGAGCCTGTTCAAGGGGAATCATAGAATTGTTTTGGTTGGAAGAGACCTCCAAGATCATCGAGTCCAACTGTTAACCCAGCACTGCCAAGTCCACAGCTAAACCATGTCCCCAAGCACCACATCTACACGTCTTTTAAATCCCTCCAGGGATGGGGACTCCACCACTGCCCTGGGCAGCCTGTTCCAGTGCCTGATAGAGCTAATGATACAGGGGGACTTGGATCTCACACTGGGCACATGAATCTCTCCTTCTAATCCCATGTGCGGGTAGAACACACTCATCCAGGGAGGACCGAGGTCACTCCCAGGGTTTCATTTCATTTATGATGTCTGTTGTTCTACCTGCTGTTCTCTGAAGACTGACCAGCGGGGCAATAACAAACCGAGCGTGGAGACAGCAGGAGGTGGGGGTACCCAGGGGTGGGTACCAAATGATGCTCAACGTGGCATCGGCATGGCTGGCTGCTCAAACTCTTCCTCCCGCCGCAGATATCAACGAATGCTCCCTTAGCGACAACCTGTGTCGCAACGGACGCTGCGTCAACGTCATCGGTACCTACCAGTGCGCGTGTGATTCGGGCTTCCAGGCCACGCCGGACAGGCAAGGCTGTGTCGGTGAGTGCTCCCCTTTGCCAAATAGCTGTGCCAAGATCCCGGTACGCATCCGGAACCCTCCTGGCCTCATACCTCTTATAACGCTCAGTGGGGTGTGTGCGGGTAAGTTAGCACCAGGTGAGGGGGGAACCTCCTGGCTGAGCTACGGCCAGATGGGCGCTGCTGGAAAGGGGCTGTCATCAGCTGTGGATCTACTGTGAGCTGCAAGTGGCTGGCGGAGAAGACAAGAGGTGCTTTCTTCTGGCTGGGGGAGCTTTGTTTCCTCTTCAGCACCTCTCCCACCTCGTCTCGGTGCACTGGCACTGTGTCCAAGCAGCTCTGCTGCAAGGCACGTATCCCAGCCCACGACCCGAGCAGCGGCCTGACCTCTCCCTTCTCCCCCAGACATTGATGAGTGCACCATAACCAACGGCGGCTGTGACACGCACTGCTCCAACTCGGAGGGCAGCTATGAATGCAGCTGCAGCGAAGGCTACGCATTGATGCCAGACAAGAGATCGTGCGCAGGTGAGCAGTCCGCGTGGCTCTCGTAGGTGCTGCCCTGGGAACCTCTGCAT
Organism: Phoenicopterus ruber ruber; assembly: GCA_009819775.1. Classification (NCBI taxonomy): domain Eukaryota; kingdom Metazoa; phylum Chordata; class Aves; order Phoenicopteriformes; family Phoenicopteridae; genus Phoenicopterus; species Phoenicopterus ruber. Next base: position 2,826,922 of record CM020240.1, read on the forward strand.
CCGTTGCCAGTCAGCCATAGCGTGGGCTTCAGGGTGAGGGGGTCTCGTTTTTAAGTCACTTCCAGAGAGGTGATTTCCCTGGACTTTGCACTGCAGTGCCCAGCCCCTCATGACGGGCTCCAGAGTCCTGTAACTATGTGATTTGGAGCAAAGCCCCTCTTGTGACTCCCTCGTGCCCCCTCCTGCTCCCACGATACCCTTTCACCGGCTCTAATTTCTTTACTTTGGCAATGGTCTCCTCTAGATATTGATGAATGTGAGGATAATCCAGACATCTGTGATGGTGGGCAGTGCACTAACATCCCTGGGGAGTACCGCTGCCTCTGCTTCGACGGCTTCATGGCATCCCTGGACATGAAGACCTGTATTGGTGAGGACAAGGCACACGCGCCGGCGCGGCATTGCAAGGCTGCTGTTGGAGGGAGGAAGGGATACAGAGGGTTCCCCCAGAGTCAGGGCATGGTTGTTGTGATGTTCCAAGCAAGTCCTTTCTCTCCTGCAGATGTGAATGAATGTGATCTCAACCCTAACATCTGCCTGCACGGCGAGTGTGAAAACACGAAGGGCTCCTTCATCTGTCACTGCCAGCTGGGCTACTTTGTCAAGAAGGGAACCACAGGCTGCACAGGTGGGAACTCCCCAGACCTGGGGCTAGGGGTGCTGGTGGGAGGCCTCACAAACACCTCCTGCAGCTGCCGTGGGGGGAGCACCGTCCCTGCGCTGGGGGATGCTGTGGACAGCGGGGATGTGGTGGTGTGCTGGGAGCCCCTCCTGGGCAGGCAGAGGTTGCCAGGAAGGCAGGCTGCAGGCAGGAATTGACGCTTCCCTAGTTTATAGCCAAGCCAGGGACCTGCCCCTCCTTTTGCCTTCATCTTCCAGGGGGGAGCACACATCAGCTCTTCAGCTCAAGGGTACAACTCCAGGCAGCCCGTTCCCCAAAGCACCTTGTTCCCACCCGCTGGGGTTCAGGCTCCCAGGAGCCGTTGGTACCCAGACCCGTTAGCAGGATGGTACCCGGCTGCCCCCTCCTCTCCCGGAGGAGCTGAGCTGTGTCAGCTCTGACGTCCTTCCTCCCTGCAGACATCGACGAATGCGAGATCGGGGCTCACAACTGCGACATGCACGCCTCCTGCATCAACGTGCCCGGGAGCTTCAAATGCAAGTGCCGCACAGGCTGGCTTGGAGATGGGCTGAAGTGCAACGGTGAGTTCTCATCCCGGGAGAGGATGTTCACGTGTCCAGGTGCTCTGTGGGCACCTGTGAAGGCTGGGCTGAGCCGACACCTGCACTGAAAATGCTCTTGAGCCCCAAGAGCCCTGCGTGAGGATTTATGGAAGTGTGGAGAGATGTGGGGGTGTGACAGAGGGGGACTGGAGGTGTGGGCGTACGGGTGTTGCTCTGTCAGGGTCTTCAACCGTGTCCATGAAGCCATGAATGTGGGAGCAAGGGCGTGTATTTGTGGGATGTGGAGTCTGTGGGCATGGAATTGGGGTGCGTGTGGATGAATGTCATTGTCAGAGTGGCAACGTGGCTGTGTGGTGATGTGTTGGGGCACGGTGTGGTGCGCATGCGGGGATACACGGGTGTGGGAGGTGTGTAGGGACGTGTTGGGGTGTGTATATGCGTGCAGAGACTTACTGGCATGCGTGTGGCGTGTACGAAGGGATGTAAGGATATGCGTATGGACACGCGTGTCTGAACTGGGGAGGTCTAGCAATGGGGAGGAGGGTGGGTGTGAAAGTGCCATGTTGTCTGCGTCAGCACTGCCAGGGGAGCGTCTCGTGGCCACAGAGGCTCACGTAGATGTGTAGGAGCCTCCTGAGTGCCCCAAGTGCCCGGAGGCTGCAGTCTCCCGGGCCGTTTGTGTGCCCCCTGGGCCCTACACTAGATGCCCACACTTAGAGGAAAGGCCAGAGGCAAAACACTGACGAGGGTGTTCTCCTTGTCCAGACCTGGACGAGTGTGCAACTGAAGAGCACAAGTGCAACCTGAATGCCAACTGTGTCAACACACCGGGCTCCTACCGCTGTGCCTGCCGAGAAGGCTTCAACGGGGACGGCTTCTCTTGCTCAGGTGAGGCCACAGACTCGACTGGCAGCAGGAACGTGGCTTGGGTGTCCTGCTGGGACAGGCAGTCACCCCCTCTCAACCACCAGCCTGGCTCAGCACCTGGCTGCCTCTGTCTGGGGTTCCCCAAACCAGATGTCCCCCAAATGCCACTGCAGCATGTCCTGCACCACAGCCTGCTCAGATACCTTCAGCAGAGATCCACCTTCTTCTCAGCAGGTGTTTGGGGATGATCAAGGCAATGAGAAGTACTGCAGCCCCCTCCTTGTAGCCTCCCAGCAGAGTGGTGGGAACAAACTTGTGGGAATTGCCTGGGCAAGCTGAGGGAAGTTCCCATCTCCAGGTGGACACCATGTCAGTCTCATGCTTGACTCTCCCTAGATGTGGACGAGTGCGCGGACAATGTGAACCTGTGTGAGAATGGACAGTGTCTCAATGCGCCTGGGGGTTACCGCTGCGAGTGCGAGATGGGCTTCAATCCCACAGAGGACAGCAAGGCCTGCCAGGGTAAGCGCCCAGAGTTTTGATTGCTACTCCAGGAGATGCAGTGTCCACCTCCTTTCTGGCCTTGATCTGTCCACTGCACTGTCACCACCTGCTCCATTATTAAGCAAGACCCACCATCGCCTGGTGGTGCAAGGCTCCTGAGGTGCCAGCTCTTCCACTTAGAGGAGTTGGTCCCCAGCCTGCAGAGAGGCTGGGCTAGGCCAAGGATCCGTGCAAGATGTGGACAATCAGCAAAACAGGGGCGAGGGGAGAGGGCGTACACACAGCACGCCTGGTCCTGCTCAGCCGGGAGGTGGTATCCCATGGCACTAGAACTACCCTGAGCAGATGGGTTACCTACAGCTGGGCTGTGGCTCTGCTTTGCGATGGGCGGAGGAGAGGCCTGTCTTGGCCCTCACTCTGCCGGATCCTGAGTACCCAGCTCTCCCTGTTTTGCAGACATTGATGAATGCACCTTCCAGAATATCTGTGTCTTTGGGACCTGCCAGAACCTGCCCGGGATGTTCCGCTGCGCCTGTGATGATGGCTACGAACTGGACAGGAGTGGAGGCAACTGCACAGGTACAGGACTTGCATGGGGCTGTTGGATGAGGACCACTGCTCTGTGATCTGCTGCTGTGAGCTTGCCCCAACCATGACAGGGAGTGGCACTAGCAGCCTAAAGCCAGTTAAGCATCCCTGGGTGATGATGGGATGTGTCTTAGCTCTTGGCAAGGCCTTGATGCTGCCAGCAGGTGGGCCTTCAGTGGATAGGAAGGAGAGCTCGGTGTGGCTCTGCTCCTTTCTTCTGACTCTGGGCAGGGTGGTGTGAGGTAGGACAAGGCAAGGTCCGTTTCTAGAAGAGCTTTGCCTACCATCACATGAAGAGCCTTAGAAACACCATGGTCATGGGGCTACACCCTGAACGCACAGTACAGAGCTTAGGGCTGGGGCTGTGGTTTCTGTGGCAGTCATCATCTTTCTTTTCAGTCTTCATCTTTCCATCTTTTCAGACATCAATGAATGCGCAGACCCTGTGAACTGTATCAACGGCTTGTGTGTCAACACCCCTGGCAGCTACCTGTGCAACTGTCCACAGGACTTCGAGTTGAACCCCACTGGTGTGGGCTGTGTGGGTGAGTGGGGATCTGTGTGGAGAGCGCACCATCCATCCAAGACCTTGGTGATCCTTCTTGTTGGTCCCACGTAGCTGGAGCTGGCCACTACCAGAGACCGGGGTGGCTGACCACGATCTGCCCTGCCAAATACCCGGCTGTCCATGATGGGCGTAACCCTGCAGGAGGTACCTACCTCCTGTTAAGCCTGGCCCACCTTGTGTCACCACTGTGGGTGCTCTCCTGGTTGAAGCAATGTTACTCCTTCAGCCTGAGCCGCAGAGGCAGCAAAGTGCCGGTGCAAACTGACCCTGTCAGGAGGGAGAACTCGCCAGTGGAGATGGCACCATTACCAGCTGCCTGGGCAGCTCTGGAGCTATTCTTAGGTGTTTGTTTCTTGAAAGGCCCTGAGTTGCTGATAACATTATTTGGGTCATGCTCCCATGCTGAAGACAGGCCACCATGCTATGACCTGTGTATGAAATAGCGTGGAGGGCACGCTTTATCCTTGAAGGATTCCTAAAGCCATGAGCTTCAAGGACAATCTGGATGTGGTTTACTACGACACAGCTAGCTGACAGTGTGGCCATCTGGGGCAGGACTGGGGCCTTATCCCTCTCCCTGCTTCTTGAGGCCACAGTGCCATTCGTTCCTCCTGTGCACACCAGTCTTTCCTGGAGAGGCTTTGCTCACCCACTACTGTCTCTGTGCAGATACCCGTGTTGGGAACTGCTTCCTGGACACCCAGGATCGAGGAGACGGAGGGATCTCCTGCAGCGCAGAAATTGGAGTTGGGGTCACTCGGGCATCCTGCTGCTGCTCGCTGGGTCGTGCATGGGGCAACCCCTGCGAGCTTTGTCCTCCGGCCAACACCAGTGAGTTGGGAAACTGTGTGGGGTGCACTTGGGCATGGGCCAGATGGGCAGTGTAGAGCAGAGAAGAGAGATGGGGCTGCTTCCCTGTGGCTGCTCAACTCGCGCTGCGGGTCCTGGGTCCAGGGTATGCTATCATCACGATGGAGCGAGGGAAGCTGAGGGAGAAGGCAGCAACCCTGTTGTGTCAGTGCAGGGCTAGACAGGTGGACCAGGGCAGGGGAGAGGTGAAGTGGGGTGGGGGAGACCAGGCTGGTTGTGCCTGGGGGGTCCAGGTTGGGATCCTTCATTCCTAGGCACAGTAGGCTGGAGGAGGGCAGTGGACGGGGAGTAACCCCGTTCAGGGGTGGGCAGGCAGAGACAGGGCAGCTAAGTTGGCTTGGTGTGTGATGGGAGTCAGGCTGCTCCATCTGGACCACTATCACCATCCTCATGGCCTATTTCTCCTGGGTTCCTGCTGGTTCTCCCTACCCCTCCTGTTTCACGGGAGCCCGCTCAGCTCAGGATCCCCCTGAATGACTTTTTCCACAGCCGAGTACAAGACCTTGTGCCCTGGAGGAGAAGGTTTCCGGCCCAACCCCATCACTGTCATCCTGGAAGGTAAGCCGACCCGGCCTCCATGTCCCTCACCAGGGCCTTGGATGCCGGGGGAGCGCAGCCCCGTGTGGGCACTGTCTGCCGTGGCGCTGGGCTGGCGGGGTGCCCGCCGAGCCCCTGACCACCCACTGATGAACAGCAAGTGTGTGCTCTCCTTGGACATGCTCCGGCCACCTGGCCGAGCCGCTTGGGCACCAGCAAGGGCTGGAGGTGGTGGGATGAACCCGCCGGGGATCTGGGGGTGAAGGTACCTCCTGGGCTGGGCTGGCAGGCAGTGAACACCTCCCGGCTGCTCTCCCTCCTCAGATATCGACGAGTGCCAGGAGCTGCCGGGCCTCTGCCAAGGCGGCAACTGCGTGAACACTTTTGGCAGCTTCCAGTGCGAGTGCCCGCTTGGCTACTACCTCAACGAGGACACGCGCATCTGCGAAGGTAGGTGCACCATGGCGCCTGTGCTTGTCCGTGTGCCTGGCGTGCATGGCAGACACGCGTGTGCATGCATGTGTGCACACGCGTGCAAGAGTTGTACGTGTATCTAGGCTGCCCTAGGAGCGGTTGGCAGAATCCCTTCCCCTTTCTCTTCCAGACTTCCCCTCCCCATCACAAACCCCGTCCCCTTTCCCAGCGCCAGGCCAGCCTGGTCCCTGTGCCAGGCCTGTCCATACCTTGTGCCAGTCCTACCCCTAAATCCCATGTCAGGCCCTTCTCTACCTGTGCCCAGCGCTTTGACCTCCGATCTCCTTTATTCGGCAGATATTGATGAATGCTCTGCTCACATTGGGATCTGCGGCCCTGGGACCTGCTACAACACCCTCGGCAACTACACCTGCGTGTGTCCCCCTGAGTACATGCAAGTCAACGGAGGAAATAACTGCATGGGTACGGCATGGTGCGAATCTGCGGGACGGGGTCTGGCCGTGCCCCGCCTGCGCGTGACCCCTGGGTCGGGCTGTGGGCAGCACGGTGCGGGCAACGTGGCAGAGCAGGAGGAGCAGAAGTGCCGGGAGCAGGGGCTGGGGCTCGAGACGCCCGAGTTCACCAGGCGCCTCGCTGCATCCCTGCCCCTACGCCGCACACGCTGCCCGTGCTGGGGGGGCTGGCGGTTGCCCTGGCAGCAGTTACAGGGAGAGCGGCTGGCACGGGGCGGTGAGAGATCCGGCAGAGCTTGTGCATTGCCACTGCCTGCTACGGGCCAGGACCTAATGCCCTCACTGGAGCGGGGCTTCAGCCCATCGCTGCAGCCACTTTGCTGGGCTCCCCTGTGTGTCACCTGCGGTCCCTGAGCACCAGGACAGGGCAGGGTGGCGTATCCCCAGCAATGAGCATGCTGGGGCTGGCGGCACCCATTCCCAGACGCTGTCTGGGCTGCCTTTGCAGACATGAGGAAGAGCGTGTGCTATCGCAACTACAACGACACGTGTGAGAACGAGCTGTCCTTCAACATGACCAAGAAGATGTGCTGCTGCTCCTACAACATTGGCAAGGCCTGGAACAAGCCGTGTGAGCCCTGCCCCACGCCAGCCAGCCGTAAGTCAACCGTCCTGGAAGGGCATCTCGATACCATGGCTGCCCCCTCGCTTTTCCAGCAATCCCGTGCACTTTGAGGCACAGGCACTAACAAAATAGAGGGGGAGGAGGGAGAGCATCATGTCTGGCAGGCAGCGCTTGTGGGCGAGTGCTGTGGGGACATGTGTTGCGTTGGAGGGACGCAGGGGACAGGGACAGCATCTGCGGAGAGGAGGTGATGTGGGGCTGCGTGGGCAGGCTGGGTGTGGGTGGCAGCGTTGCAGTGGGGAGTGCTGGCTGGGTGCAGCTGGGCATGGCCATGACCTTGGTGTTCCCCTTCCAGCCGAGTACCAGATCCTGTGTGGGAACCAGGCCCCCGGGTTTATCATCGACATCCACACAGGGAAGCCGATCGGTGAGTAGAGCCCCCATGCCCTGCGGAGCCAGGTCTGCTCTCTGCCCTCTGCTTTCTTCCCACGGTGCTTGTGAGCTTGTTGCCTTCCCCTCCCGTAGTAAAGTAAGCCCTGAGCAGAGGAGAGACAAGGAAAAGAGGTGGCAAATACAGCTGCAGGCAGCTGGTCAAGCCTTCAAGCCTACGTCCTGAGTGGCTGGGCTGCTCAGACCTCCCCACAGTTGCAATTGTCCCTTGGTTTCTGTCCCACCTGGAGAGACAGGTGGCCAGTGACCACAGAGAGCGGCCAGTGGCCAGGTAGATCCAGACCCGTGATAGCCCTGGTGCTCACACTGCCGGCAGCACCGGCCCTACAGCAGCAGGGTACCGCCGAGAGCCAAGGTTTCGGGTTTGTATTTTGGTAGATGGAAAGGCAGAGGAGCCGTTGAAAGTCCTGGGATTTGTGGGCTGTCTATGGATGTTTTGCAGTCTTGAAAGATGGACTCGCTGGTAGTTTGTGAGACAAACAGATTAGTTAATCAGTCCTTTACCTGGCGTTGGCAGTGCCAGCCAGGGGACTGAAGAGGAGGGAGATGAGTTCATCTTCTGCTCCCAGGAAGAAAGTGCGACAGAGGGTATCAGCGCGGGGCTGCAGGGCTGGTGGTGGATTGTGCTGGGTCCAGCAACAGAGTCAGGGACCCTGGAGCCATCTCAGTATTTCAGTGGCCCCCTGGGCTTCCCGCTTGCAGCCTGGTCCCAGAGCCTGGGCAGGTGTCCACGTTACTGCAGAGGCACGCTCGGGGAAAACGAGGTGGATGTCCTGGGTAGGATCCCTCCCAACGTGTGCGGTGCAGGTTCTGCCAGCAATCCCATGGCTCCCATGACTTGGAGTCGTGTGGCTCTGTTGGGTACCCAGACCTCTGCAGAGCAGCTCTAGCCTGGCGTGATCTACAGGATCCAGCATCAATCCTCCAAGAGTTGCTCCGCTGTTTGTCTGGTGGCCCTTTCCTGCTAATCATCTTTCTAGAACGAACAAGGGCAGCAGTCTCCCATCTATGAGGGATGCTTTCCTCCCTGCTGCCGTCCCGGGATGCTGAGAGATGTTGTCTCTGTGCAGATATTGATGAGTGCAGTGAGATCCCCGCTATCTGCACGAACGGTGTCTGCATCAACCAAATTGGCAGCTTCAGGTGCGAGTGTCCCATTGGATTCAGCTACAACAACATCCTGCTCATCTGCGAAGGTAACGGGGCAGCCAGGGCAACGCTGCCAAGGGCGCCCAGGAGGGTGGGGGGTCCTGGCGTGGTGTTAGCATCTCCCCAGCTCATGGGGCACCAGGGTGAGGGCTGTCAGCAGACATGGACAGAGACCACATGTTCTCAGCCTTCTTGAGATCTTCGTTTCCCACATCAATGGTTGGGCAAAACTTGCTGATTTTCATTCATGTTCCTGTCTAGTTTTCCTCTCCTCTGTTTTTTGGGTTTTTTTAGAAAACGTTTGCAAATGTGAGTGTTTCAAAGTTTTGACTTGAAACTAAAATTCATTATTTTATTGCAAAGCAACAGAAAAAGGTTGAAAATTGACCGTGGTTGGAGCAAGCCAAGGGTTAAAATTCAGTTGACTCCCCTGAGCCACTCCAGCCCTACCAGGACGGTGGTGCCTGGTGGGCACTTGGCACAGCCCGGGTTCGCATTGCTCTCCTCCCACAGACATCGACGAGTGCAGCAGTGGGGAGAACCTCTGCCAGCGCAATGCCGACTGCATCAACATCCCGGGCAGTTACAGGTGCGAATGCTCCACTGGATACAAGCTGTCGCCTAGCGGAGCCTGCGTGGGTAAGATGGGAGCTGTTTGCTACCTATTCCAGAGACACGTGTGGGAGGCACTGACACCTCTGCCTAGGCTCTTCAGATGGTTTTGCAGACCACCCTGGGTGGACCCGAGGAAGGACAGCACGAAGGACGTGCCAGTCCCATGCATGGGTTCCCGGTCTTTTGTCACACCTGGGGACTATGACCTGGCTGTGCTGTGATTACGGGATACTTGTACTTTTGGGACAATTCCCAGGGATGGTGGGCTCCCGAGGGATGAGAAAAAGGTCACTGTGAAGTGCAGCTTTAGTCCGGCAGCTCAGGCCATTTTCTGCAGTTAAATTTATTTTCTTTAGAGATGGCTGTGCATAAATCTTGTTCGCTGTGAAGCCACCTCTCGGAAAACCGTGACCCCATTCTGCTGTGCTGCTCACAGACACAGCTTCCCACCAGCAGGCAGGGGTCTGCAGAAGGCCAGTGCCTCGGCTCTTCCCATGTGGTCCACCCCTTCTGCTCACCAGTGCCCGCTTTGCTTTGTTTTAGGTCGCAACGAATGCCAGGAGATCCCCAATGTCTGCAGCCACGGGGACTGCGTCGACACGGAGGGCAGCTACGTCTGCATCTGCCACAACGGCTTCAAGGCCACGGGGGAGCAGACCATGTGCATGGGTCAGTGTGACTGCCACAGCCCTGCCGTGAATCAGATATCAGGATGGACGTGAGCTCTCTCCAGCACCCGCTGGGTAGTGCCAAGGACAGCCAAGGGTCACTGTGTCCTCTCGATCCCAGGCTGCCCCTGCAAGCCACAGGGGTGTTGTGCAGCTGCTCAGACCCTGCCTGCACACCCAAGACGGTGGCTCTCGGCTCCCTCAGCCCCTGAATCAGCTGTGACCTTCTCTCTGCAGATATTGATGAGTGCGACCGACAGCCCTGTGGAAACGGGACCTGCAAGAACACAGTCGGCTCCTACAACTGCCTCTGCTTCCCTGGCTTTGAGCTGACGCACAATAACGACTGCATGGGTGAGTTGCCTGAAATCCTGACCACAGGGATTGCTGACTGGGGTCAACGCGGCCACGGCTGTGGGGCGTGGGGTGTCACGCAGGCAGCTCGGGGTGTCACCCGGCAGGGGTGTGTGTCAGAGGTGTCGGGCTGGCTAAGGCGGCACACTGACACTCACATGCTGTGCCTATCTTTTCCCGCTGTGCTTATCGTTTCCCTCCCGCAGACATTGATGAGTGTTCATCCCTGGTGGGGCAGGTGTGTCGAAACGGCCAGTGCATCAACAGCATCGGCTCCTTCCAGTGCCTGTGCCAAGAGGGGTATGACCGGACCCCTGATGGGAAGAACTGTGTAGGTGAGTGGCCGGGCAGCCAGCTGGACCTTCCCAGTGAGTTGAGCTGTATGTTGGCGTGGCTGGCACTGTGCGGTGCTATGAGACCTGGTCCCCAAGCTGGTCCCGTCAGAGGCAACTGAGCAGTGGACTCTCCAGAACCGCTTCCAAGGCCCCAAGTCCTCTGGAGCCAAAGCCTGGTCATTTGACTGCCCATGGAAAGCTGGACTGGGCCCCACTATGCCTGCATCTCATAGAATCGTAGAATTGTTCTGGTTGGAAGAGACCTCCAAGATCATTGGGTCCAACCATTCACTATGGTTCCATATCCATATCGCATGGGTCCATATCACTACCAAGTCCCCCACTAAATCATATCCCTTAGGGCCTCGTCTAAACGTCTTTTGAATACCTCTCCCTTCCAGCAATGCAGGGAACAGTCAAGCCAGTCCCTTTCCATGTGCTGAGACCTGCAGGCAGCGAGGAGGAATGTTGTCCTGCCCATGCCCCTAAAGCATGCAGAGTTGTGCCAGGGATGCCTCGGGAACTATCGCGCAGGCAGGGGCTGTGGGGGCAGAGAGGCACGTTGTACCCTGGTTAGTTGTGCCCATCACTCTGCCTCCTGCCGCGCCAGGTCCTGCGGGGCTGAGTCCGAGTTCCCGGGGTACACAAGGCAGGGCATCCCAGAAAATGTCTCATCTGGTTCCCTTGCATCTTTTGGGGCAAAGCAGGGTGCAGCCGCAGGTAGGGCCTGGGTGCAGCAAGGTACCCTGCACCCAAGTCCTCAGAGCTGAGCACAGGCACCATCACTGGTTATTTCCCCTCCTCTGCAGACATCAACGAGTGCGTGAGCCTGCCTGGGACCTGCTCCCCGGGCACCTGCCAGAACTTGGAGGGCTCCTTCCGCTGTATCTGCCCCCCTGGGTACGAGGTGCAGAACGACAACTGCATTGGTAATGTTGGCTCTCTGCCTCCTCCATTTCAGCACAGCATGTGGTCACCATGAACCCTTCCCAGAACCACCATATTCTTCCCGAGTGGGCTGGGGCATGCATCCCCGCCCCCAAATATCTTCTTGAAAGCAATTGGACACAGAGCAAGGCAAGGCCTGCTCCCATGACGGAGGAGGCTCAGTGGTTTTGCTTGCCCTGGCCCTCTTCCTTGTCCCATTTGCCCTGAGGGCGGGTTAAGGGTTAGGGCCGGGGTGATGTCCTGCTGGCATCAGAGCTCCCCAGACATCACGGCTTCAGCTGGTTTTAATGCAATGAGAAAAGGAGTGACTTTTGGCTGCTCCGTAAGTAATACGGCCCCCATGCTCCCAGATATCAACGAGTGTGAAGAGGAGCCCAACATCTGCCTCTTCGGGACATGCACCAATACCCCTGGCAGCTTCCAGTGTGTCTGCCCTCCGGGCTTTGTGCTCTCTGATAACGGCCGACGGTGCTTCGGTGAGTGCAGCTCGTCGTAGCGGGGAGGGGAGCGTAACCATCCCGGATGTCTGCAATGACCTGTGCCTTTCCCCATCCTCCTACAGACACTCGCCAGAGCTTCTGCTTCACTCGCTTTGACAACGGAAAGTGCTCTGTCCCCAAGGCCTTCAACACCACCAAGGCTCGGTGTTGCTGCAGCAAGATGCCAGGAGAAGGCTGGGGAGACCCCTGTGAGCTGTGCCCCCAGGAAGGAAATGGTAGGTGCGCTGGTCCCCAGCTCCACGGGAGAGACGGCCGTGCGTACCTCCGACATGCGCCGAGCGTGGGGAAGGCACGCGGGTCGGGCAAGACAGCCAGCAGCGCAAGCCATCCAGCCAAGTGGGCTCCTCCATCTGGAGAGTACTGCCTTGAAACTGCCCAGTAGCCCTTACTGCACTGCGGTATTCCCTGGGTCTCCAGGAGCTGCAGTCAGGCTTATTTCTGCTTTGGATCTGCTCGCAGTTCTCTGCAGGGCTTTAGATCAGGAACAAGCACCTCAGATCCGAGGCAGGCAGAGGGGTTTCCCAGCCAGCTGCGGTTTTGTGGCCTCCCGTGGGCAGTGAGCTGTCAAGCTCTGTCATGCTTCTGGAGAAGCCTCCAAAGCACATTTCAGCGTCTGGGAGTGGAAGCACTTGTAAGCATATCTCACTTCTCTGCTTTCTTCCAGTGGCCTTCCAGGAGCTGTGTCCGTATGGCCACGGAGCCATCCCGGGCCCAGGTGACACCCGAGAAGGTAAGGTCTGATCTCGGGATGAGGAGAAATTTGGGAGGTTTGCCTAGAAGTAACCCAGCTTAGGCTATCTGAAGAGTAGGGTTGAATCCCAGGGACAGAGGACTGGGTGCCCTCCCAAGGTCGTGGTCTCTAACTGCTCACCAAATTCAGACCCCAGCTCTGGAGAGGGAGTATCTGGGATTGCAGGGGCAGCCCTGAGAGGACAGGGATGTTTCTGGCTACGTGCTCACATGAGGTTTCATGGCCTTGGTTTCCCTGCTAGATGTTAACGAATGCTCAGAGAACCTGGGTGTCTGCATAAACGGAGCCTGCATTAACACTGACGGGTCCTTCCGCTGCGAGTGCCCCTTCGGGTACAACCTGGACTACACAGGAGTCAACTGCGTGGGTAAGGGTCTGCATGGGGACCACCTGCTCTGTCTTGCTTTCGTTCTCCTTACGTCAGAGGCCATGAGCATGAGTGCGTGTGTGTGTGTGGAGAGAGGGAACTTGCTCCTCCCCTGCCCCTTTGCTTTTTACCCCTGGCTCCTGGCTTTGCTGGGCTTGTTTGAATGCTCTGGCTGTAAGAAGAGACCAGCCTGCACCTTTCCTGACTCATCCACCTAACATGGTCCTGGCTTCCTCCAGATACCGATGAGTGCTCCATTGGCAACCCTTGTGGGAACGGCACCTGCACCAACGTGGTGGGAGGCTTCGAGTGCGCCTGTGATGAGGGCTTTGAGCCAGGTCCCATGATGACATGTGAAGGTAACGCTGCTGTGGGGCAATCCCTTCACTCCCATTGCGTAGAGCCATGTGTGTGACCCCACTGGGTCGCTGCCTGGGTGAGCAGCAGTCGGATCAGCCTCCACTGTGCAGAAAAGCTGGCCGGGGCTCATCTCCACATGAGTGTACATCAGCGCTGGTCCCCTTTGGCTTCCTCTGAGGCTGGAGCCCAGGAGGAGGCCTGGAGACCTGCCTGTCCCCATCAAAGCTGCTGAGACACCAGATGTCTGTCCCTCTGCAGCTGAAGATCATGACAGGAAGCCATGGTGGATCAAAGTTCTCATGAGATGAATGCACGGGGAGGGGGGAGTCTGTCCTGGGGAGGTCCACCACTGTTACTGCCCAGCTGACTCAAGCTCCCTCCTGCCTCCCAGATATCAACGAATGCGCGCTGAACCCCCTGCTCTGCGCCTTCCGCTGCATCAATACCTTTGGCTCCTACGAATGCACCTGCCCATCTGGATACGCCCTCCGAGAGGACAGAAGAATGTGCAGAGGTAAAATCCCCTTCTGCACCCATCAGGGCAGCTCCCGCGCCTTCCCCAGCCCCCTGCGCTTAGCCGGTCTCTGGTGCTGGACAGAGAGAAGGCAGGACTTCTGAGGTGGCATCTCTGGGCTTGCGCTTGCTCTCATCTACCTCGATGTCGATGCTGTGTGCCAGCCAGCCAGCCTGGCCCACGGCGGTAGGGATTGGCAGAGCCGTGCAGACGTGAGCGCTCAGTGCCTCGCTGCCCCCACAGCGCTGCAGAGCTGGCGGGTTGAACGTGGTCTCATGAGGTTCTCGGTTGCAGATCTGGATGAGTGCGCAGAGGGACTGCACGACTGCGAGTCTCGAGGAATGCTGTGCAAGAATCTCATTGGCACCTTCATGTGCATCTGCCCGCCGGGAATGCAACGCAGGCCCGATGGAGAAGGCTGCACAGGTACCAAGGACCAGGCTGGGAGGGGTTCCCAGTGGGGCTGGAGACCATCCTCTTCTAGACATTGTCCATGTAGCTTTATTTTATGTCCTTCTGTCAAACAGCCCCTCCCCAGGGTTTCCCGTGGCTCAGAACTTCCTGTATGTCCTACTAGATGCCTGCACACACAAAACCTCTGTTCATCTCTGGACCCATGGGTCTACACAGTTCCAGCACAGGATGACACAGCATTATGCCGTGTGTCCTTTCTCTTGAGTCTTTCCGTGTCTGTGTCAAGCTTCTTGGCACTGAGCTGCTTTTGGAAGGGCCAGCGCTGGACAGCCCAGGCCTGCATGCTATTAGGCACAGCAGGAATGCAGAGCAAGCCCAGCTCTGCTCCTAGACCAGCAGCTTGGCCACTTGCAAGTGGAGAATGTGCAAACCAGAGAAGCTGGGTACTCAGCCACCCTGCTTTGAGAGAGGTCCAGGGCACGTGGATGTGTTTCTCAGCTGCCCGAGGATGTGGAAGTGGTCCTCAAGGACTACGTGAGGGCGTTTCAAACTGAGTAGCAGCATGAGGACTCATGGAAAGCTGAAATTTGTCCTGTGCCTCACTGCAGCTCTTTGTGGTTCCTTCCTTCCTAGATGAGAACGAGTGTCGCACCAAGCCTGGAATCTGCCCCAACGGCCGCTGCATCAACACGGTGGGAAGTTACCGCTGTGACTGCAATGAAGGTTTTGAAGTCAGTCCCTCTGGCACAGAGTGTATCGGTAATTACTGAGTCCTGGTGGGTCTTGAGCAGCCTCTTTTTAGTAACAGATGATGCTTTTTCAGGTGTTTCAGTGCTTTTGAGCAGAAAGGTTGTTGGGGCATCACCTTTACCTTTAGCATTGTCCAAACCACACTACCCCCATGCTGGAGCTGGCACGGGCTGGGCAGGCTGCTCCGTTACCCCTGGTGCTGACACTGTCTCAGATCCTGAACTTGTATCCCCACTCTCTCTGTCCAGACACCCGCCAGGGATTCTGCTTCACTGAAGTACTGCAAACCATGTGCCAGATGTCCTCCACCAACCGCAACCTGGTCACCAAGTCCGAGTGCTGCTGCAACAGCGGGCGCAGCTGGGGCCCCCAGTGTGAGCTCTGCCCCCTGCCTGGAACCGCCCAGTACAAGAAAATGTGTCCTCATGGGCCAGGGTACTCCACTGATGGGAGAGGTGAGCTGGGGCCCAAATCGCCTTCAATGCAGAGGGGAGAAAGCAGTGATGTGGGTACAGGCAGAATTCCCCTGGGAACTGGCTGGGACAGAGCTCCGCAGTGCCTGGAGCAGACAAGAAGCCTCTGCGACATTATCTTACAACTCCCCGAACGTAGTTGCTCCCAGGGAGAGTCTGAGCTGCCCTGGCGCAGGAGCGTGGGGACGGAGGCAGCACTGGCACTGACAGGTCCTTCCCTCCCTCCCGCAGACATCGACGAGTGCAAGGTACTGCCCAACCTCTGCAAGAACGGCCAGTGCATCAACAGCATCGGGTCCTTCCGCTGCCACTGCAAGCTGGGCTACACCGCGGACATCACGGGCACAGCCTGCGTGGGTGAGTCGGGAGGAGGAAACCCTTGGCAGGCTTCCGTCCCTACTTTTCAGCATGCAAAGAGAAGGTCTCGTAGCCCCTGCCTGGGACCTGCCCTCCCCTCTGTCCGTAGCGCCCTGCATACCCGCAGCAGGGCTCCGGACACTTTGCCCTATTGCACGGTCCTCTAGACATCGAAGTCATCGCTCCGTGTTGTTTAACTCCTTCAAACCCCGGCTCCATGTCTTCTCCCTCTGGCCCCAGCGGTCACAGGGACTGGCAGGGAGCGGGATCCCGAGACGAAAGTCTGTGAGCAGCCAGACCGTTCGTTGGCAGGGCAGCTGGTTCTAGCCGGCCTGAGTGCCACGTTGGGAGCCCAGATGTTGCCATAAAGGGCACCCCTGGAATCACAGCTGCAGGCATCTGGGGAAGTACTGAAGGAGCTGAGGATGTGCCGTACTTCCAGTATTGAGATGGTGTTCAGGACCACGCCAGCGGCTGTGTGTCCTAGACACGGGGTGGAAAAGAGGCCTTGGCTCCCAGAAACCAAGCTCTGTACCTAGGAGTGGAGCAGATATGACCTTGAGCACCAGGACAGGATTCCTCTCTAAACATTCTTGCCCTTTCTCCAGCTTTGTGCCTTCCAGCCTGGCTCAAAGTTATGGGCTTTGTCAGGGCCATGGCTGCCACTCCCAGCTGGGCAGAGGTGACAAAGCTCCAGAAGTACGCCAGAAGTGCAAAGCTCCGGGGCTGGCCCCATCCCTGATGTTCTCAGTACTCAGGAGGAGCATCTACCCATCTCTTCAGCTAGGAAGGGGCTGGGAAAGCTGTCACTCAGATCCACCAGGTCACACAACATCCCATATCTTAGCAGGGAGGTGATTCAGCTCTTCTCCTGCGGGAGATCTCCGAGATTTGTTGTGCTGGCTCAAACTGAGGTGCTCCCTCAAAGCCTTCATCTCCTGGAGAGTGGAAAAGATGCATTTATCTGGGGCAGGGAGAGCCGGGATCCATAGGGCCATCTGACCGCTTAGTTATGTGGGGCCATGCAACCTGGGATCACCTTGTATTCAGGAGCCCCTTGGTAGACCACGTGGTCCAAGGGGTGGTGGGGACCCAGTCCAGCAGCACAACCTGCGAATGCTGATGTGGCTTGTCTCTCGAGTCTAGATTTGGATGAGTGTAACCAGTCCCCGAAGCCATGTAACTTCATCTGCAAGAACACAGAAGGCAGCTACCAGTGCTCCTGCCCCCGAGGTTACATTCTGCAAGAAGATGGGAAGATCTGCAAAGGTAATCACGCAGGAGAAGGCAGCAGAGACCCTGCCTCATCTCTGGCAGCAGATTAACTGTGACAGGTCAGGTCCTTCTGTTCAGCCACAGGACAAGGCTAGATATGGAAAAAGGTGCCATGCTGGACCCTCGTGGACTGATGCATGAGGGTTTTGTCCCTCTACAGACGCTCTAGACCTGTCTCATCAGGAAAAAAAAATACTCCTTGCCCTTTCCTACAGACTACCCAGCATATCCCAAGCTGTGCTGAGCTCCAGGAGCCTTGAACCTGCATGTCCTCCAAGGGGGCTGGGCACTCTCAGGGCTCCTCCTGGTGCTGGCAGCTGCCAGGCTGGGGCTTTGCCCACCTCTCACAGCGCTGAGCTGTCAGGCGGCGAGGAAGGTGGGCTGAGAGTCTGGGATCTGTGGGTTATGGGAAAGGTGGAGAAAAATCTCCATCTTCCAAATGTGTCTGTATGTGATCAGCAGCCAAGGTGGGGAGAGGCTCCCTGGACCTGTGATTCTCATGTAAGAGTTTTGTGTGTGCTCTTCCCGAGGCTGGTCCGTGGCAGCTCCTGGTCTGCCCAGGATCGCCGTGTACCTGCGGGTGTCACAGACTCAGACCGCAAAGATAAGATATCTCAGTAAGATAAATCGAGACACACGTTCTTGTGCTCGTTGCTTTAGATTTGGATGAATGTTCCACCAAGCAGCACAACTGCCAGTTCCTGTGTGTGAACATTATTGGAGGATTCAACTGCAAGTGCCCTCCAGGCTTCACCCAGCACCACTCGTCCTGCATCGGTGAGTAGAGGCGTTCGCTCCTCGCTATAAGCACCAGCGAGGTCCTCGTGGGTTAGTTTGAAGCCCAGGAGAGTCTTTCCAGCCCCCCAGCTCTGGCTCTAGAGCGCTGCCCTTCTCCAGGCGGCCTGGGGTTGTGCATCTGACTTGTCTGTCTGCTACCCAGACCGGGCTTAGCTCCGCGATGCAAGGTAGCTGTCTGCAAAGCTGCCCACAGCCGCATCCTTGGGGATGGACTCACAAGCGGCCGCTTGTGTGTTTTGCAGACAATAATGAGTGCACAGCTCAGCCCTCTCTGTGTGGAGCCAAAGGACAGTGTCTGAACACGCCAGGCAGCTACAACTGCGAGTGTCAGAAAGGATTCTCCCTGGACAGCTCTGGTGTCAACTGCGAAGGTGGGTCTGCGGCTCTGGGGCTTTGGCAGACACGTGTTCCACGTGAAAGAGTTCCTAGTTCGCTCACAGTCTCTAAGGCAGCTCAGTCCAGCCAAGAAGGGACTAGTCCTGACTGTGGGGCACCAGAAACCCACACGGGAAGCCCTGGTGCAAAGGAGAGGTCAGTGCCTGACCTGCCTGGAGACACACTGGCTCTTGGACATGTAGGTGAAGGTCTTGGTGCTGCAACCGCAGCAGCCAAGGGTGGGAAAGGAATGGTCCTGTATGTCATCAGGGGAGACCTCATGCCGGCCAAACCCCACCATGTGCTATGCTGAAGAAAAGCCTCTGTTCAACACAGGCCGCCTGAGGCAGAACAGGTCTGGTAACAGTCCAGGCCAGACCTTAAAGCAAAAACCATCCACACAGGGGCTGCAAGGGGATGTATGTGGGCCTTGGGCTGAGGGTGGTATTCAAGTCCAAGCTGCAGAGCCATAATTAGGCAGAAGAACCGCCCGCCCACCCACGTGAGCACCCTCGAGGATGCTGTTTGCCAGGCATGTGCCATGTGCACGTGGTCCCTGCGCACCCAGCGCTGCCCGCAGGACGGGGGGACGTTGTCTCACCGCTGCCTGTGTTACCCTCCTGCAGATGTGGACGAGTGTGATGGAAACCACCGGTGCCAGCACGGCTGCCAGAACGTGCTCGGAGGCTACCGCTGCGGCTGTCCGCAGGGCTACGTGCAGCACTACCAGTGGAATCAGTGTGTGGGTGAGTGTGGGCTGGGGGGCTCTTGTGTCCTGTGGCCGTGGGCTGGGGGCCAGGGCATGGCTTAAGCCCCCATCCCTCTGCAGCCACCCCGGCTGTCTCTGACACTGGATTCTGGGTTCATCTCTGCAAACCCAGCGCTGATCTTCCTGCCCTGCCCCGGAGGCGGAACGCGCCTGTGCGCGGAGACGCTGCCCCAGGTTCCCTCTGCAACAGGGACCGTCAGGAAGCTGCTCCGCAGAGCGATGAGCTCCCAGTGCTCCTGACACCAGCAGCTCCCTGCACTGCAGGAGGGGAAAAAAATCGAGGCAGTCCTTCAGGGACCTGCTTGGGATGAGGCCTCGCAGGCAGCCAGGAGAAGGCAGCCAGGAGAAGGCAGCCTGCTGCCAGCTCGGCGACGGCCGTGGGCAGATCTCCTTGGCCATGCGGGGTGAGGAGCACCAGCAGCGCAGGAGCTCCCTTCCACTGAGTTTCTGACTAGTTCTGCTGTCTTTGGGTGCAGATGAAAACGAGTGCTCCAGCCCCACTGCCTGCGGCTCTGCCTCCTGCTACAACACTCTGGGAAGCTTCAAATGCGTCTGCCCATCCGGCTTCGATTTTGACCAAGCCTTTGGTGGGTGCCAGGATGTGGACGAATGCTCAGCAGGCGGCAGCCCCTGCAGTTACGGCTGCTCCAACACAGACGGAGGCTATCTCTGCGGCTGTCCTGGAGGCTACTTCCGAGCAGGACAAGGGTAAGAGAGCCACCAGCAGGTAGTCCCCGCAAGCACCTGCACGTTCCTGGGGGATAGTGCAGGCTGCCAAGTGCATGGTGCCCCCAGACGTGCTCCGTCACCACACTTCTGCTCTCTACCACCAATACAGTTTGAAGGAGCTCCAGGAGCCAGTAAGCTCCCATTCCCACACGAGTCCTCAGCTTCTCCATGCCAGACTGTTCCTCACCCATCACAAGATCCTCATGCTAACGCATGTCTCCTCTTCCATTTCACTAATCCCGTGGTTAGTGCAGCTGCTAGCACTGTAGCAGATGCTCTGCAGATCCATCTGGTCCAGAGTGCGGAGAGATTAAACCCACTGGCCACATCTAAACAAGGTGTGGCCTGATGTGTCTCAGGCGTGTCCTGTGTACAAGCCATTCTGTACAAGCCGTGTCCTATAGCCAGGCATGATCCTCCACGTGTTTCTGGGTGCCACATGGAGAACCTGTGAGGGCAATGGTAAGATTTCCTTCCTGAAGCATGAATCTGAAATGGGTCTCTCTGCTCTTCTGCCCCCAGACACTGTATTTCTGGCTTGGGTTTTGGGAAAGGTTCCTACCTTCCTGCCCCCCAGGAAGAGGATGAAGACAACCTGCTCTCCCCTGAAACCTGCTACGAGTGCAAGATCAATGGCTACCCCAAGAGGGGTCGGCAGCGACGCAGTGTCAATGGCACTGAGAAGCACCAGGTAAGAAATCCATGGCATCCTGGATGGGGTGGAGCAAGGCAGGAGCGGGGTCCCTTGGGGGATAGCTGCCTGGAGCGGACCCCATGC
The DNA here is from genome assembly GCA_009819775.1 of Phoenicopterus ruber ruber. NCBI lineage: Eukaryota > Metazoa > Chordata > Aves > Phoenicopteriformes > Phoenicopteridae > Phoenicopterus > Phoenicopterus ruber. The sequence continues at coordinate 2,847,282 of CM020240.1, forward strand.
AGTGTGCCCGTTCCTGGGGGGCAGCCTCAGTCCCGATGGAGATAGCCGCTCACTCTGCCCCTGCCTGTGCTGGGTGCTTGGGTGGTTGTGGATGCCACTGAGTCCAGAAGTCCTGCAGAAAGGGAAGGTCTTTCACAGTATCTTAGAGGAGCTCAGGACAATCTTAAGTGACACACACTTGTGTGGTTTGGCCACAAATGTCTGGAGATACATGCAACCAAAAAATAAAGCAGACGTTTCCTTGCAAGGAGAGCTGGTGGGGGAGCAGTTCCCACAGGGCCATAGAGGACTGTCAGCACTTACTGTCTGACTCCAGACTGGACCTGTCACTATAAATACAGGTTGTTCCTTGGAGGGAAGTTCTGGCCTCTGTCCAAGGCTCCTCCAAGAAGTTCACAGGCCTGGGCAGGACAGATTGGACCGGGAGGTCATTATGGGCCCTTCAGGCCTTGGGAAGGAAACGCCTCTGAAGTTACTGGTTCTTCCCCTGAAGATGAGGGCTCTGTACTGGCTGGTTCAGTCTCAGAGACACAAACAGGGTACCGAGAAACACCTGAAGGAAAGCAAGGACCATAGAAGTCGCAGCCACTTCTTGGAGCTGCTTTGGGGTGGCCCATGGGGCAGAACTCCTCTAAATCAAGTTCTCTTTCACCTGGCCATGAGCTTTCCTTGGTGTCTGTAAGTAACATGCCTGGTTCCTTTCAAAGGATCACACTGTGAACTTGGCCAGCATGGATGTGGATGCTCCTCTGTCCATGATGCTGAACCTCTCTGACCTGGCTCACAAGGAGCACATTCTGGAGCTCCTGCCAGCTGTGGAGCCCCTGGAGAACCGTGTGCGGTACCTTATCTCCCACGGGAATGAGGATGGCTACTTCCGCATCCACCAAAAAGAGGGGCTCAGCTACCTGCACCTCGGCCGCAAGAAAATAGTGCCTGGCACCTACCTGCTGGAAATCGTGAGCGTGCCCCTGTACCGCAAGAGGGAACTGCAGAAACTAGAGGCCAAGAACCACCTCAACTACTTAGCAGGGGAGCTGGGCCAAGCACTGAGGATGAAGCTCCAGCTCCAGCTCTACTAACATCCGCGAGATCCACCCACCCAACCGACAGTACAGTCCTTAGCCTCGCCATCCACACCTGGAAACAACTGCCTCTTCTCTCGCTGCACCCCCTGCCGCCGCCTCCCCCGCTGCGCTGTCCAACTGATGGGAAATGTCCCTCCGGGCTCAGCACCCACCTCGGCCGTGCAGGGATACTCCGCTTCACGGGGTGCTTGAGTCCAAACCAAGCCACACCGCAAAAGAGCTCATGAAAGCTTTGCCAAGGGTTCAAACCCTGTTAGCAGGGACTCCCTCCCTCTGCTCAGCTCCTGCCCGTCTCCTTTAACCGAGATACTGTTAGCCCGAGCTGGCGAGGGCAGTACCGCGGGGAAGCTGCCTGTCCTTCACGGTCGCAGGCCGTACACCGCCCCGCAGCCCGGGAAGTGTGAGGGGGGCCTGGGGCAGCTTTGGAAGGAGCTATGCATGGTGTGGCGTTAGTGCATTTCCCAACAGCTCTTGTCCCTCCTTTTGCTTCCGCCTTGTCGTGATGGTGCTGCAGAAACCATCCCATACCTACACTGGCTGTGCTCTGTCTTTCTCTGTCCTCTCCATGTCCTCCGGTCCTTTTGGGCTCCTCTGTCAAACAGAAAAGGTCACCCCTGAGCGAAGGGGCAGGTCAGGTCGCTAACCTCACATCACGAAGCAGCCAGGCCACGGCACCACAGGCGCCTGTAGGCAACCGAGGGGTTTCACCCTGCGGTTTGCCGAACACGTGCACGCCCTCCAACGATTGGAGCTGGAAGGGCTTTTCCAGAGCTCCAGCAAGTCCAGGGGATAACGTGTCCTTCTATAAGTGAGGAGGAGCTCTGGGGAAAGGCAAATAGTTGCATTGTTGAATGTGGTTGGACAAACTAAACTGGCAGGAAAAATGTCATGAGTCTGGCAGAGAGCACCGGGATGGTTCCCGTGCCGGAGGGGATGGAGGGCTTGGCAGGACGTCTGTGGCGTGCTGCAGGGGCAGGTTTGCTGCCCACCACCGATGGGAGCCTGTGAAAAGCCTGTGAAAAGTTTCCCACCAGCAGGAATAAGATGGGGGGGGTGAGGAGGGTCTCTGCAGGAGGAAAGAGGCAGGGACGGCCAGACCTTCGTTCTGCAAACAGTCCTTGGCTCTGAGCCCCCCGTCTGTGTGACTCCCTCCGGTGCTTACGGCCAGACCCCCCCAGGCAGGAGCGCTTCTGGAAACGGGGGCTGCAAGTCACCCCCCCTCTGGCTGTCGCATACCTCTTCGTCAGCCCAAGGTGACGACCGAGATGGACAGTCTCTGGTTAATGCAGACGAACGAAATGCACTAAAAAGAGTCTGGAAAAAATATTAATTAAGTGAATTGAGGTCTCCCTGCTGCCTCAAGTAGCCTCTCCAGACCATTCTGTCCAGGCGGGCTTTTCTTCCTCCCTCAAGAGTGTTCTTCACACAGCTGGTCTCTGCAACGCCATCTCCCCGTTTTGCATGAATCTGTTTGCCGTTCTGCGTCAACCCTGTGCATCACCACAGGCAAGAGAGGTGCTAACTCACTCTGGTGACACACAAGACTACCTTATCAACAAATCCAAGGTGCTTTCAGCTTCCCGAAGCTGGTGCTGGTATCGAACCGTCAGCGTTAGTGCACTGTATCCATCCACCCTTTCATATTTATGTATAACCACCAAAGTTATGATTGCTCGTTGTTGTGAGGAGTGCATATTCCTGTAGCTTTTTTTTTGGGGGGGGGTTGGTTTTTTCCCGGTACGCTGCCGCCGCATGGGGTGGGGGAAGTGTATGTATACTGTATTTGGGCTAATGTCAAACTTGAAAACTCTTTTGCATAACGCAGCTCCAGACTCTGGATTTTGCAAGAGTCCCAGAGCTTGTGACAGGATGGGTGGCCTGATGTTTGGGGTTGTTTTTTTTTATTGTTTTGTTTTGTTTTGTTTTTCCAACAGGTGCTTTTTTTTAAAAAAAAAAAAGAAAAACTATTAATAATAATAAATTAGCAGAGATGGGTTTGTGTGTGTGTGTTGAGCCAAAAGTCTCAAATGAAAAAGCTCAAGGTTTCCTTCATTCCTCTCTGGTGCGTTTTTTTGGGTTTTTTTTTTTTTTTGTATTGACATTTCTTGCTGGTTGTTTTTTTTGGGGGGGGAAGCGTTGAAACCCAAAACCTGTGCCCCCTTGTCCCGCACAGAGAGGTGGCTCTTTGTGGAATTCCTTTTTGTATCAGAAGCAACAGCAACAATAAAATTATTTTGGGTTACGTGGTTCTGTGTCTTCCTCCTCGGCCGGGCGCGGGGGGCGGCGGGGAGGCCACGTCGGAGGCCTGGGAGCACGGCAGGACCCGTCCTGGCTCCAGCACGGAGCGAGCCCAGGCTGGTTTCTTCCCTGTGTTCCTCAGGGATGGTTCCACTCCCACAGCCTCAGCCCTGCGGGTCTCGGCACCCCCGGGGGCTTTGGGGTCCTTCCCGAATCCTCGGAGGGGAAGGCAGATGAGGGAGGAGGGACAGACGCATCAGCAAAGTCTCTCATGATCCTTTGCTCGCTCCCGGCGAGGGGAGCGGGAGGAGGGCGATGCCAGAGGGCTGAGCCTGGCGACCGGATCGCTGAGCCCGGCCGAGGGGTGTCTGCACCCCGTGATTGCTGCTGGGACGAGGAGAGGGTACAGGGGCCAGGACGGGGATGGGGGGCACAAGAGGAGACAGAGGGGCTGCAGGAGAGTGGAGGCAAACCTGCTGCTCCCACCGATCCTGCCCTGCTGGGCGCGGGGTCCGGGAAGACCCTACCTGTGCCACGGCCGCCCTCGGCTCCCGGCTCGTCCCCTCTGGGGAGCAGCGCCGCTCTCGGAGCTTGCCGGTGGTTTTGCTGAGCAGCGGTTGTGCCGAGCAGAGGTCGTGCAATGCAGGGCGTGTCGAGATGGCGCAGCAAACGCCGTGCGCAGGGTGTGCGATGATACAGGGGCTTGGCCAGAGATCGGGCCACGTGTCCAGGAGTCAGGGTCCAGCTGGTTGAGTTCAGCTCAAACCCTTGTTCCAGGCTGATAGTCTCGGTTTTAGCGAGCTCCTCTTGGCCTCCCGTTCCCAGAGCCATGTGCCACAAGAGGGCAGGCAGGGCTGCAGCATCCCTTGGGCTGGGAAGGAGCCCACCGCCTTACTGGGTGGTGGGAGAGCAGGGGCATCGCTGGAGGGGGGGGAACACAATCACGCCGTGAAACCTGGGTGAAGGAAAACATGCGCCCATTGAGCTCAGCTGGAAACTGTCCCCCAAACACCTTCCTGGGCTCGGCGGCGGGTGAGCGGTGTTAGACTCGTGGCAGACAGCGGGGAGCGGTGGCAGAGGCGGCGCAGAAGCAGGGTGCGCTGGGCCTGGGTACCCACGTCCCGCCAGTCACTTCTCCGCAGCCCCCCGCAGTCGCTCCTTGCCTCTTCCTCCGCGTCAGTGCTCGTGCGACCCCGGGGACCCGCCGCGGATGACCTGTGCCCAGAAGTTCTCTCTGGACGCAGCAGAACCTACCAGGCCGCTGCCTGCTGTGCCCCAGACCGATGCAGAAGCCGCGGCCAGGCACAGCCCGCGGGTCCCGCAGCGGACGCGGCCAGGCTGCGGCGCTGCCCCAGGTGCCGTGCTTTGGCCCAGGAGCACCTTCTGCATGTCCCTGACACAGCATGTGCCCCGGTACGGGGCACCCACAGCACCATGGCCGGGGGGTGATGCTCCCGTCCCGCACGGCACCCGTCCCCTGCGGAGATGTGGGGTCTTGGCGCAGACAGAGACGGGGCAGCCCACCGCTGCCTGGGGAGCGGCCGGTTCTCCTCCGAGTGCCCGCTGCGACGCGTCAAAGAGCAGAGGCAGAGCTGTGTGGGGTTAGCACAGTGCAGCTTTATTTCCATGGCGGGGGAAGAGGTTCTCCCCCATGGGCTCAAATCCCTTAGTACAAACCTTCTTAGTGGCCCACAGCCATCACCCACCACGGCTTTTGCTAGCCCTGCGGCTAGCTGCAGCACCCCTACTCAACAGGCATGGTTCCCCCAGACGGGCAGGAGGACAGCCTTGTTTTTCTCTTGGCTACTTACACAGCCCTTCTGATATACCCAGACGCAGGATGGCCAGGGACGGGCCGGCCACCCCCAGCACCCCCCTGGACTCGGGGAGGCCACCCAGGTCCCGCTGGAGCAGGACTGGGCAGAGCGGGATGCCGGTGGGAGGCTGCCAGGCTTGGGCTGGCCGAGGAGCGTCTCCCAAGTGTCGTGTGGGACCTTTGATGCCTCCTGGGGTCCCAGCAGGGCCACCCAGGCAGGTCTGCAGGTAGCTGCACAACCGCCCCTTGCTCAGCCCATTGTCACCAGGTGGGCAGGGACAGGTCACTACGGTGTAAAGCAGAGAGCAGGCTGCAGGGCTGGATGCCGAAAGGGGGCTGCGCGTGGGGGGGGTCTCCATCTCCCCCTCACTTGGGGGGGGGGAGGGGGCACTTGGGGCTGCCACACAGAGAGGAACAAAGCCAGCACTTGGGTCTGGTGCCTATAAACCCCCTGACAGACACAGCTCAGCTACAGGGACACACACACGCACTGGACCACGGTCAGCACTCCCCGGCGGACACAGACGAGGGCGACATGGGGGGCAGGAGGAGGTGGGGGTCAAAGCTCTGGCCTGGCACCAGGCAGAGCCACCCAGACCAGGAGCCCTGCGGGCTGCGGCTGAGGGCAGGTCCCGCCGTGCCCGGCCCCATCGCCTCCTGCCCCTCACTGCAGCACGCGACGCTGCCCGGGGGCACGGTGGGCAGCAGGGACCGCACGGAGTCCTATCCCCCCTCCAACACACCTCTCCAAGAGTCCCACAGACTGCAAAGAGAACTGAAAAGTGCTTAGAAAAGAGAGAAACCCCTAGAAAACCCACCCCGGACAAGAGCCCGACCTCACCTCCCTGCCCGGAGCATCCTTGCTGGCCCGGGGCAACACCACAGAGGAAGGGGGGGCCGGGGCCGGGGCCAGCTGGGGTGGGAGGCACACGGAGCACCCAGGCTCGCCCCATCCCTGCCCTCTACACCAAGGCGTAGTCAAACTGGCCCCTCTCCAACCCCTCCTTGTGGTCAGTCCAGGAGGAGGCGGGCATGCGGCTGTAGGGGTCCAGCAGAATGCGAAAGCAGCGCACCATCAGCATCACCAAGAAGACCAGGAGGAAGATGACAAAGGCAAAGACGGTTTTCTGCTCAGCATCCATGCCCGCAGCGCCGGCTGGGTGCTCAACCAAGGAGGGGGAGAGCAGTTCATAATCCATCGTCGATGCATCATTCATGGCAGAGGCGAGGAGCGCGTGGGCAGGGCGCATTCGGCCGCCCCGGCAGCCAGCTTCAGCCTCCCGCTGTGCCCACGCACCCAGAGCGCGAGTTACTCCATAGCCACCGGCGCCGCTACGCCGAGCTCGGGATTCGCTCCCGCCCGGGCCAAGAGCTCCTGGAGGGGAAAGCAGAGACGGTGAGGGAGGAGGGATTGGCCACGGGCTACAGCAACACCGCTAAATAACCAGGGGCAGGGAAGTTCACAAGTGGATCCCTGGTTTTCTAGCAAGCTCAGGAAGCCACTCTCGAGGGGCACAAAGGCACGGGATGGGTGGGCAGCCCCGGGCACTGGTGCAGAGCTTGCCTCTCTGGTCGTCAGTCCCCGGCAGCCCTCTGGAGAGCATGCCCACCTCTCAAGCCTGCTGCTGCAGGACCCTTTTGGACCAGGTGCCCTGAATCACAGGAAAATTCACACTGAAAAGGGCCTCAGCTGTGGAGTCAGGGTGGGCTGCTCAGGGCTTTATCTAGTCCGGTCTTGAAGTTCTCCCAAGATGGACACACGCTTAGAGTTTGCCCTCTCCTATTGCGGGACACGTGTCCAGCTGCTGCAATTCCCTTGGCACAATGACAGCGTTTGGTTCTGCACCAGGTCTAGAAGGAGCCGAGTCCCGATGGAGACGGAGGGCACCTACCTCACTGCAGCTGCATGGGGACACTAGCATTGCTATTGCAGCAGGAGGAGGAGAGGGCTGTGTCCAAACAGCCACGTCACTGAGGAAAGGTCTCCGAGTGCCAGATTCCTTGGGCTAGGGATGCAAAGCAGAAGGACAAAGACAGCAAACGAAGTTAAAAGGACCACAGTCACTAGGGGTCATAGCAAAACACCACAAGGCACCTCCGAAGTTCTCAGGGTCTCCTGTCAGACCGGCACTGGATGTTCACCTGGGGGAACATCCACACCAACCTCCCCTTGCGGCATCCTGGGGCCTGAGCGCTCTCAGTGCTGTGGAGACCCCGGGAAAAAAAATACAACTCACTGGGAGGTATCGGGAACCAGCCGAAGCACCCCCTGCCCTCCCAGGCAGCAATGCTGCCTCTGTCCGCGAGCAGTATCGGTGGGACGTAAAAGGCAGAGCCCAGCGCCAAGGCCAAGGCAGCCGGGTACGGACCAGAGCAGGCTGTGACACGCTGAGGACCCGCTCGCTGTCCTTCATCCGCAGCTCCCGCGACAGCACGAGGAACGGTGCTTGCAGGCTTTGAAAATGATTTCGTACAACAGCAGCAAAACAAGGGGCAAGAGCAGCAGCAAGGTGAGCCCAGCCGCTCGCTGGTTTTCACCCCGGCTATTTGGTAGTCTCCCTTCCCAGACCCCTCTCTCATGCCTAGACCAGACGTGGGGGCATCCAGCCCTGCTCTCCCGTGGGACAAAGCACCACCGTAAGCCCCTGCCCGTGGGGGGGGGGCGGCCCTAAGCCACCACCCCTGCAGCAATACTTGGCCAGGGTATCTCTGACCCCCCAGACACCGACCACCCCAAACCTTCGGCACTGCAGCCGGCAGCAGCTTCCCGGTTACTTGCCGAGGCTCCAGGTGTCCTTGGGGGCTGAGCGGGGGGGCTTTGCCTGGTTTGTCATTGTCGCACTATTCCAGGGAAGAATCCAGTGCAGTTCCCCAAAGGGCAGCTGTGCCTGCGTCCCACATCACGCCGAGGGGACGTTGGCCACCCCTAGTGTGGCTCCGTCCAGAAGCCCCTCAGATTGTCACCTTCCATCATGCTGGGGGGTTTATCCCTCCCCTGACATGTCCCCAACCGAGCAAGGGGTGCAGGGAAAGCCAAATAAGGTTCCGGCGACACGGGTACCACACCGGGAGGGCAGGAGGATGGGGATGAGTGAACTGAGCTGGAGGAGCTTCCACGTGGGCAGCGAGCGCTCGGGTCTCCCCTCCCCAGCCAGCGGGTGATGGCTCCCCGCGGCCTCCCCCAGGGGAGGAACACCCACCCACGGAGGAGCGCGGAGGGGCAGAGCATCCCGCTCCCCTCCGCGGAGGTCTCTGGGGACAGGCGCAGCTCTCGCAGCCTCCGTCTCCTCGCAGAGCCCTCGGGAACGCCCCGGGCTTTGCAAGCATTGCATTGCCGCGGCCCTGCTGCCTCTCCGCCGCACTTCGCTGGGCTCAGGGGAGAGTCGGGCTTCCCACGGACACGCCTGGGTTAAGAAAATCCCCCTTCATGGTTCTCAGTGCCAGAGAAATGGTCCTCGATGCTCAGGAAAGGCCCTGCCGCAATATAAGCGACCCAAACACAAACCATGTATCTGGAGGTGCCCAACTGACTCGCATCAAAAGCACAGGGAGGAACAGGCACGTTCAGGACAAAATACAAGATTTTCTGCTAAATAGTGCCCCTGGTATTATATCCTATAGTACTCAGGATAAAGGATTTCCCTCACATTTGGGATACACTGCTTTTTCATTTCTGTGTGAAGAATCAGATCTTAATTTCCCGGGAATTTTGAGCAGAGCAAAAAAACCGCTGATCAGAAGACAGTTAAATGAAGGCAGCTGTTATTTAAGGAACATTTGATTGAGTTTTATTAAGATTCATGTTCCCTTAGTAACTAAAAAGAATATACGGGCAAGGAAATTGCTTAATAGGGACAGAACTCACAAAGGACGAGGATCACTGTCAACGATTCAGCAACGCTGTGGTGAGATTTTTCTGGCTATGGAACACGAATTACAGCTTCATTTGGGAATGGCAACCATCTAACGAGAGATATTTATTTAAAAGAAGTGCGGAGCAGTGTTTCCCGACGCAGGATGCCATCTGGTACGGAGGGCTCACCCTTCCCACTGCAGACACCTCCAAGGCGAGCAGCTGCGTGGGCAGGGAAGGGAGGTTATGGGCTCTCAGCAGGGCTGGGGCTGCACAGCACTGCCGTGACTCAGCCGGCTCGCTGGACTACACCCAGGCACTTCTGCTCGCGCCAGCTTCTTCCACCCTTTACGTCCTTGCAGGTTTTTGACCAGGAGTCAAGACCTAGAGATAGGTAGGGGATGGGCAAGCACGAGAGCCTGGAGAAGAGACGGCTCCGGGGAGAGCTTCCTGCAGCCTTTCAGTCCCTAAAGGGCTTATAGGAAAGACGGGGACGGGGGCAATGGTTTTAAACTAAAAGAAGGGAGATTCATAGAATCATAGAATTGTTCTGGTTGGAAGAGACCTCCAAGATCATTGGGTCCAACCATTAACCCAGCATTACCAAGTCCCCCACTAAATCGTATCCCTTAGGGCCTCATCTAAACGCCTTTTGAATCCCTCCAGGGATGGGGACTCCACCACCTCCCTGGGCAGCCTGTTCCAATGCCCGACAACCCTTTTGGTGAAGAAATTTTTACGAATGTCTAATCTAAACCTCCCCTGGCGCAACTTGAGGCCATTTCCTCTTGTCCTGTCATCTGTTACTAGGGAGAAGAGTCTGACCTCCATCTCTCTAGGCTGGATATAAGGAAGAAATTTTTGATGGTGAAGCACTGGCACAGGCTGCCCAGAGAGGTGGGAGATGCCCCATCCCTGGAAACATTCCAGGTCAGGCTGGACGGGGCTCTGGGCAACCTGATCGAGTTGGGGATGTCACTGCTCATGGCAGGGGGTTGGACTAGATGTCCTTGAAAGGTCCCTTCCGACCCAAACCATTCCATGATTCTAAGAAGTGTCCAAAGCAGAAGCAGAGCCTAATTAGGGAAAGCAGCTGGAGAAAGTCTTCTGTGTCAGCCGGAAAGCAATTTCTGGATACTCACATTTCGGGTATTGCCTACTTCCAATTTACAGCGGAGTAACCTTGCTCAGAAAAATCTGTTCCTCCTTCAGTTTACTCCCACCATCAAATAAACGATGGAGCCGGGAGCCTTGGCACGGCCGTGCTTTGCTCTGCGTTAGCGCAGCCGGTGTGCAGGGGACGGGGAGAGGGGATCCAGGGTCCCCAGGTCACGAGTCAATTTGTCGGAGGGTGCTGGGAGGTTAAGTCAACACCTGGCCCTGACACGTGCGCGTTTTATCAGCAGGAATTAAAAAAGCCCCACGTAGTTCGCACCATGAAGCAGAATTGCGCCAGAAAGGCTTGATCTGCTCAAAGAATGCAACGGGCAGATGACAGGACACGAGCCACAGCGGAACGGGGTTTAATCGCACAGTGTCACGGATGCAGGCCAACAGCTCGGGAATTACTCAGTTCACGCACTTGTAAATATACCCAACTTAGTACTTTTATACCGAAAAATAGACATTTACAATTACATAACAATGAGAAATGAGACTAATCTCTGAAAAGGAGAAAGCGGAGCTCGTTTTGACGGAGGAGAGCTAGGAGGGGCTAAAACGCTTAAATTCAAATGAAGCTTTCGCAGAGACTGGAATAAAATGACTGCGCGCAGAATAAGAACTGGAGCAAATTCATTAGGACGGTGCTAAAATAACCCTGCTTTGAAACGCACAAACCTACTGTTGCTCCCCGTACAAATCAATCTGAGACATCTAGGAGAAAAATTCAGAAGCTGGATGCAGCCAGGGTCCTGGGAATGTCTAACAGAGATGATTCCGCGGTGTAGCATCGACCCCACCACGATTCAGGGCTCCAGCAAAGAGCTGCGAGCAGATCGGCCGCCCCGCGGGAGTCAGGGGTCTCACAGGACCCGGCTCCGTGTGCTCCCCGGGGTTAATATTCATTGCGTCGCTGGGCACGGCGCACGGCCGCCTGTTGCAACCAGACAGCAAACGCGATCGCCAGGGAGATACGAAAGCAAACGCCCTCGCGAGGATTGCAGGCAAGCAAGTTTCTGCCTAAGCAGGAGGATTTCTAGGACCCCAGCTCCTTAGAGATGGGAAAAGGCTTTACTTGCAAGCGCAGCAGGGCTGTGATGCTCCCTCCGTCGTTCCGTTTCTGCGCTCCCAAAGCAAAGGGTCCGGCTGTCCGAGGTGGGTCCGCTCGCCCCTGCTGGGACGGAGGCAGCCAGATGCCTTTCTGGGAAGCGCACCCTTGCGCTTGGCACTTACACGGAGCTGGCGAAGCAGCCGAATTCTTTGCAGGGTTGACATTGCCTTTTTCAGTAAACGTTGGTTCAAACGAACCTCACCGGGTTACTGCGCGGCTGCCGACGTAAGCGCAACCTGCGGCTCTGCCAGGCGAAGCTGAACTTCCAACGGGATGCAGACCCCGGGAGCGAGGAGCTGCACTGTGTCCTCGGAGGTATTTCTGCCCCACATTAAAGCGTGTTGCGACCCTCCTGGCTGGCAGACGCTGAGGACGCAGGGCTGCGGTCTCCAGCCGCGTTATGGGATGCACCCTGGACCCGGGAGCAAACGGGGCTGGGACTACCCAGATGTATTTCTGTCTTCCCTTCCCATGCATCCCAAAGCCAAATCGCTGAGTTGTCCCTGGAAATCTGCTCCTGTCTCTGCCACCAGCCGCTGCCCCTGGCGCAGGGCTCACGCAGGGGCCACCTCCTCTGTCCTCCCTCAGCAGCCAGCCAGGGCCAGCAGGAACAAAGCCGGGTCCCGTTTCAGGAGTCCAGTCTGCCGGGAGAGCAGCGAGTGCAACCCCCCCTTCCCAGCTTCCCGCGTCCTGCTGCCAGGGAAGCGCCCGAGCCTTCACCCAGCACCCTCCGCTGAACGTCCCCGGCAGGGAGAGACCCTCCTGCCCCCGCCGAGGTGGGCACACACGTTGTACCGACGATGCCCTGCGCCAGGAGGGATGCTGAGACCCCCCCTCCGCCTTCAGTTGGCTGCATGTGAAGCGCTGATGGGGTGCGTCGCACCCTGGCCGTACGGGCAAACAGCAGGCAGCTGCCCAGGGACAGGCAGCTGCCCAGGGACAGGCAGTGCCAGTCTCTGCCAAGGTACCACAGCCCAGCTCCGGGCTCCCTGTCTGTTACCTACAGCAGCATCTTGGGGGCTCCTTCTTGAACCTCCTCAGCCCCTCTCCATCACCCGGCCCCGTGAGGACTCGGCGTGTGGACGGACAAGGACGTAGGGGGCCCTGGAGACATCCTGCCGTGGGTCTGGAGCAGCTGCCAGGACCCATGCCTGCGGGAGACCCCAGATCTCAGGAGGGTCCCCCCGTTGGTCTGATGTATCCAGCGGTGCCCTCACGCCCTAAGGCCTGCTCACAGCATCTCTCTTCGGGCACCTTCCACCACGAGGAACGGCAGGACAGGCCGGGCTGTACCCCAAACCCTGAGGTAAGAGCTTGCCCGGTCTGCTGCTGGAGCAGCCCGTGGCTAACGGGAAGGCCGCCTTCTCCACCACCGCTTCTCCAGACCCACGCAGCCCCCGCGGAGCGGCTCTCCCAGCAAGGCAGCGCCGCTGGGCAGGACTGCGGCCACGTCCAGCAGGGAGGGGAAGATGAGCAGACCACGGACACGGAGGGCAGAACCGAGCGGATCAGGCCAGGGCGGGCGCGTGAGACACCGAGCGTGAGGGATGTCCCATCCACTTTGGTGCAAGCGAAGGGGCAACCCTTCAGCCCAGGAGGAGGTTTAGCCCAGCCCCAGCTAAGCAGAGGTGCTTGGCCCCGGATCCCAGGCTCTGTGATCCCTGGTCCCCCTGAGGGGCACGGGAAGCCCGGCCACGCGCAGGGTCTGCAGCACACCCTTCGCACACCTCCTCTCCGCGGGCATCCCAGCGCACACGGAAAACCCACCGCTGTCAAACCAAGCCACCCAGGAAGAAGCTAAACCCCCAAGAAACGTTGCTCCCGAGCATCCCACCCCAAAGCCCAGCCTCCTGCCCTCTCCGTCCAGACGTGACAACCGCCATCAGAAGATACGCTGGTCCCCAGCACCAGACAAACAGAGCCAGCCCCATCTCCTGAGCCCACCACCGCAAGGGGCGGGGGGGTCCCCAGCAGCCGAGCGCGGAGGGAACTTCCCCACCTCGCGCTCCCCAGCAAGGCCACCCTGCTCCCCACAGCGTGAGCGCGCGAGAGGGGACGGGGCACGGACGGTACCTGGCTGGCGTGGACTCCCGGCTCCATCACTTGCCATCTCGAGGGAAGGAGCAGCCGCCTCTCTCTTGGAGAGCGCACAGGGAAGGCAGCTGCTCTTCACTCACGCTGGAGCGGGTTCCTATGGCGATGCAGAATCAATTATAATAAAAGGTGGAGCACAGCAATTGGAGACGAGAGAAGTTTCGTGAGCTGCCTGCCTGGGAACGCCAGACCGTGGGAAAGCGCAGGGCTGGGGGCTGAGCCCGCCCGTCCTTGGGCTACAGCTCCTGGATCCCTGCGTTCCCCCCCCAAAAGCCCCTCTAATCCCCAGGGCAACACGCCTACATCACCGCCCCTCCAAGACATCCAAGACCTCTGTCTGTCCCCAGCGTGCCCGCGTCTGTCCCAGACCCACGGCCCCAGTCCTGGCAGCCTGAGATGCTCCGGAGCGAGCACAGCATCCCTGCGGGGCAGGAGCACCCCGGCCAGTCCAGCCACTGCACCCAGGACAAGAGCTTGTGCATCAAAGAGATGCTGGGGGCACAGCTGGCCGTGAAGATGTCCAAGAGACTGCAAAATCTCACTGCAGCCCTGCCTGCACCTTCCCACCCCAGGCCCAAGCAGCGACGCAGCTTTCTGGGATGCAAAGAGCTGCCAGGCTTGCCCGGAGTCCCCCCCAGCTCCCAGGGAAGCGTGCCCAGGCTCTGGGGGCTCTCCAGGAACCTGACCGCATGCCTGGCCCTGAACCAGGAGCCCAGCAGCTCCTGGTCCTGAACCAAAGCCACAGCTTTGCCCCCGGCAGTCCCGCACAAGCTCCCGGAGGAGGAGCGCGCGTCACCGGCTCTGCCTGCTGCTGCCTCCCACCTGCCTGCCCTCCCCACCCCTGTGGGCCAGATCTCCACGAGCAAACTCAACAACAGATGCATTTTTCCGCTCTGGAGAAAGGCATCGGGAGCCTTGTAGCCTGGGCTGATGAGATGCAATTTGGAGGAAGAACTAGCACCAGATGGTTGGTCACCACGACCAGGACAGACTGACCGTAGGGCCATTATCCACGCCCCGCTTGAAGGGACATCCTCAGAGCTAAAAGATGCAGCAATGACAGCGTCCAGGCCCCTGCCAGGAGGTCAGCAAGTGAAAAATGACCTGCAAATAAATATACTTGGTCACGCCACCAAAACCCCCGAGCTCTCGGCACAGCCTGGCTGCCCGAGCTCCTCCCAGGGCCCCAGCAAGAAGGATGTGGCCCTTCCCGGCCACTCGGGAACATTTTCAGGTCAAGCCCTGGGAGCAGGATGCCCCTTCGTGCGCAGTTTGTCCCCTAAGCCATCGCTATCTTGGCCACGTGTGGCTCGTGGCACCTGCTGATCATTGCACGTGCAATTCCCCGTGAAAGAGAAAACAGAGGAGAGCTCAGGTCCTGGCATCCAGGAGCCCCAGGGGGACAGAGGCAGGAGGAGACTTCATGCAAGGGAAACCAGGGGGGACACCCGCTGCTACCTGGTTGGGAGAAAATGGGCTCATCCCTCCTCATCCAGGGGCTCAGGAGGGGACAGAAAAGACCCCAACTGGCTGTTGGAGCCACCCAGAAACGTGGATTAGATGCCAAGGTTGCGTGTAGCTGCGGGGAGCTGATGCAATCCCTCCCCACGTCGCTTCCTCTTTACAATTTCGGCAATTGCCCCAGTGCAAAAATTCATCCTGCAAAAATTAATCACCGGACCATAAAAGCGAGCTCCTCTATGTGCAACGGTATCACAGGAGCATAATTGTGATCCCCAGCCCTGTCAGCACAGTGCAGCATGCCCCCTTCCTACAACGAGGTGATTCATTGTAAATATCTGGAAATAACCACCCAATTTCCTGCGGGATCCATCTTAGCTGCTAATTGAAATGGGTTTTTTTCTGAAAGATGCCTGCAGAGAGCATTCTCACACTTCATCAGCGCAGGGAACGCGCACTGCCTGGGGCAAAGGGGAGACAGGCCACATTAGTGGCCTCTCTGCAAAATTAATATTGCTTTGCTAGTCACCTGCCCTCTGGCAGGACTGGGAGCGTGTGAATGAGCAGTTCCTAAAGCAGTTCCTTCACACCCACCCACGGGAGAGTCGCCGGAGCCTCCTGTGCTCTGTGGTTGCCCTCTTTGTGGAGCTGTGTCCCCTGCAAGCCACGGGACCTGCTTGTGTCGAGGACCCTCGGAGCCCCCCTGCTGATGGGTACCCACTGCCAGAGCATCCTCCATGCAGTCCACCCCACCCCAACTCAGCCCAGTATAGCCCAGTCCATTCCAGCCCAGCCCAGTCCGTCCCAGCACAGCCCAGTCCATCCCAGCCCAGCCAAGCCCAATCCAGTCTAGTCCAGCCCAGTCAAGCCCCGTCTAACCCTCCCTTTGGCCCCATAGCCATGACTTTTATGCGCCTTATGCACCAGGATTAGCCAAGGAACCTTGCCACATCCTGAACACCACCGCTCCCGGCCAGGACGAGGCCTCTGAGCAGGTCACATACCAGCACAGTGTCCAAACTCACAATAGCAGCCGGTCCCTGACATGACAGCACAAGTTTTCACCATTTCCAGATGTTGCTTGTTTTTCAGACCCAAATTTCTGCGGGCTTCCCCGTGGCTCCTTTGCCCATCGCCCCGTCTCTCTCCGAGGTGTCTTTCCCCGTCACTCTTCGCCCGGGGCTGTCGGGTTGTGACGACAGGAGCGCAAACCAGCCCCTCTGCAGGAGCCCGGGCAATCTCTGTGCTCTCTGTGACGACGTCTGCTCCGGCCTCTGCTACCACTTCCATCTCCTGATGGGTGGAGAGGGGCCCCCAGCGCCTCCCCCAGCCCCTCTCCTCTCTCCGCAGCCAGGCGGGTGCGATGCTGCGGAGGCACCAGCGCCCGAGGGACCATCCCCTGCCCCGGCGCGTCCTCCGTCCTGCTGCTCCTGTGTCAGACCCTGACAGCGGCTCAGCTCCGTGGTGGAGGCTGTGGCTGCATTTCAATGAGCTCCTGCTGATTTTATCTCCTTTCAGCTGGTGCGGGTTGTTTGTGCAAACACAATTACTTCAGCTGAGAGCTCTCCACGAGCCAGCGGTGTTACGGGTGGGACAGGATTTCCCTCGCTGGGATTGTCTCCAGCAGAGCCGGCTGCATCCCTGACACCAACCGGTCTCTTCGCACGGAGCAAGGGCCAAGAGGAGCAGGGAGAGCGCTGAGCACGCAGGTGTGCAGCCGTCCCAGCCCACACCTTCCCAAAAGCGCAGGGACTAGAGCACGGGTGGGCAGCAGCAGAGCCAGGGTACGGTGAAGACCCTCGCCATTGCAACCTGGATTGCTTTGGAGTCTTCCCAGGGGAGCACAAACCCACACCAGGCGTGGGCGTCACTCCTTGCTGCAACAAGGAACCGTTTCTTCCCCGAAAGGGCTGTCAGGGCCTGGCACAGGCTGCCCAGGGCAGTGGTGGAGTCCCCATCCCTGGGGGGATTGAAAAGCCGTGTAGATGTGGCACTTGGGGACATGGGTTAGTGGTGGCCTTGGCAGTGCTGGGTTAGCGGTTGGACTCGATGATCTTGGAGGTCTCTTCCAACCGAAACGATTCTATGATTCAATTCTATGATTCTAACAGCGGCAGCAACTTTTACTGTCCTGCCCGGTGGCATCTTGCAGAGACCGAGCAGGTCTCCTCTGGCCCAGATGTTTCCAGCTCTGCAGGCAAAGAGCCCGTCAGAGCAAGGCTTCCCGACCAAAGCAACAGACCTTGTGCAGGGACCCCCCAGCTCTGGGGTCTGTGTGGGGAGAGCAGATCTCTCTCCTTCAAGGAACTGGCGGCAGGAGAAGCACAAAATGGCTTCAGTGCCTACACACGCAGCTTCCCCAAGACCAATGACTCTGGGCAAGTCACCCACACATCCCTTTACGGTCACGCCATAGGGTACACAGGATCCCAGGTCCAGTTTACACGGGATATACCAGCTCTACAGGCCACGGAGCAAGACGTGTAGGGCATGGAGGATGTCTGTCCTACGTCTCCCAGGACACCCGCAGGCAGTTGGATGGGTGTATGTGTAAGCTGACTGCACGGAGGTAAAGATTTCAGCTGTATCACGGCTTCGGCTGGCCCCCTACGCTCCAGACAGGCGGGAAACATTTTAAAAAGTTATCATTAAAAAATAACGAAATAAAATAATGCAACATCCGAACCAGGACGTGGAACCAGTGCGCCAGTGTCGTGGTTTAACCCCAAATTGTGACCCAACGCCACGCAGCCGCTCGCTCACTCCCCCACTCCCCGCTGGGGTGGGGAGGAGAATCGGAGAGAAAGGAAAACTCACGGGTTGAGATAAAAACAGCTCACCAGGACAGCAAAGGAAAAATATAAAAATATATTAATAATTATATTAATTATAATATATATAAGGATAATAGAATATATAAAATGAACGATGCACAATTTCTCACCACCCGACGACCGATACAGCCCGTCCCGAGCAGCAGGCAGGGAGCAGGGGTATCCCCCCCAGCTATCCCAGAACAGCAAGTTCCAGAGAGAGCAGGCGAGGGAACAAACAGCCGAACGAATGACCAAAAAACAAAAAGGAAAAACAGGGAAACAAAAAGCAACCCGAAGGGAAGCTTAAGGATTAAGGCAAGTTAAGGGTCTAAAAGCCAGTGGCCCACCGGCCGACCCTCACTTACACCAGGCATGATGTCTCTGGTAGGGATCACTCTCTTTGGCCAGTTTGGATCAACTATTCTGGCTCTGCCCCTCCCGAGTTTTTGCCCCTGCACATCAGCAAAACCTGGGAAGCTGCAAAATGTCCTTGGTCATTCAGCAGCAACCAGCAACATCAGTGTGCTGTCACCGTTCTGCTCACACTAAATCCAAAACACAGGAGCTGCTGGAGACAAAACCAGCTCCGTCCCGGCGCAAACCAGGACAGCCAGACACGCCGCATTGCCAACGGCCGCCGAGAGCCCACGTAGCGCGAGCTGTCGCCCGCACGGCCACCCCCAGCCCAAGAGAAACGTCACCCCGGGAGCTGCTGCCTGGGGGCTCCTCCGCCTGGTGCCAGAGGAGGTGGGAAAAGCCCCAAGAAGAGAAGAGCAACACCGGAGCATTCAGAGGCCACGTGGGGACCCACCAGGCTTTGCCCTGGGCAGCCCCTCCACGCCCCCGGCTCCCTGAGCCCCCCAGCCAGGCACCCCACCAGCCCGCGCGCACCAGGACGCGTCCCGGGCTTCGCCAGCACGGAGCCCTCATCCATTTGCCACCCTGCCCCGATCCTCGCCCTTCCCAGCCCTGCACCCTCTTCCTCTGCCCCCGAGCAAAGAGGAGCCACGTCCTCCTCTTCACCTAACTCCAACTGCTTTAATACTTTTGTCTGGAAGTCCCCGTCCCCCCCGTCCTTAAGTCTCTGTCAAAAAGTACGCGCCTGGGGGAATCGCTATGTGGGGAGCTTCCCGCTCTGCCATCGCTTCTTGGAAGGGTTTCAGAGCTGGAGGAGATCCTCTGCTGAAGATTTTGCCTCTTACAACAAAAAAAAAGCTGGCTGAGCCTCGGGGAAACTCGGGACACAAGTTCCCCGAGGCACACGGAAGACTCTGGCGTTCAGAAATATCGATCCTGACGGCACTTCAGCGCACGGATTGAATCCTGCACCGTGGCCCACGCGGTCCCTGCCCCAGCAAAGCACCGGGACGGGTGGTCCAGGCTTTCGATTATGCCAAACTCATTGCACCGTGGAGACAGCGAGGGAGCGTGTCCTGCCTGGACTTAAAGGACTTGATAATTAAATGAGGTTCAGCCTTTGCATTATCTCACCACTCGGCCAAGCACTTTTGAAAGAAAAGAAGCAGTGTTTCTCTAATCAAAAATCTATTCACCTATGAAATGCAATAAATCTCAGAAAGGGATCTAAGCACTTTTTTTTAGTGCTGACGAAGTGATATTGTAAAATACTGCAGTGGTTGCACTGGGTAAAACCCTGTGGCACGGAATGACTGTTTTTATCTTTGGGGACAGTGACTGCAAATGCACACTTGGATGCTTCAGTTCAAGGCAAAAATAGTTGCCCGTGGCGCAATGAAAACCATTCTTTATTCATGCAGGTTTCACCGATTAAAGATTTTAATTTAATTGCCAATGGCAATTAATGAAAATTAACTTCTGGCTTACTGCGAGCCCGGATTGCAGCAAGGGCTGCTGCTGCTTCGGAAGGGCTGGACGACTCCGGAAAGCTCCTCGCCTCTCTCCGGTCGGCAGGGAACGTGCTGCGCGGCTGCAGCCTGCCAAGGAGCGAGGCGGCAAGGCGGGAGCCAGGCCAGATGCACCGACTCCGCTTCTCAGTCCCCCGAGAGCGGCAGGGCTCGTGGCACGCTCCCGTCCCCTTTCCTGGAAAGTCCTGAGTGCTGACCTGAACCTTCCTCCCGAGGGCTGAGGACACTTCTCAACATGCTTGGGTGACACTGAGGGAAGAGAGTGTCCTTTCCAGGGCTCGTCCAGCGCGCTCGGGAGCAGCTGATCAAGCAGAGAATTGCACCTCGTCACTCTCTCCTGTGAGCCAAGTTCAGCTTTGCAACGCTCTTACGGATAACGTGAATGATGCTTTATAGGTGACCTGTTCTTTGATACCTGCAAGTGGTGTGACCTCTCCCTGCGCAGCCACCAAGAGGTCCCTTAACCGTTACGGCGATGGGAGGAGAGGAACCACGGCCCTTCAGATACTCCAGCACCTGTAGAGCTCGTGACCGTGTCATCTCCAAGGCAAGGGCTGCAACAGCCCCAGTCAGCCCTGGGGAGGACCAAGTCACGCCAGGGAAAGGGCACGGGGATATGGTTCCTAGGCCATACCTGGGAGGCTGTGACAGAAGCATCACCAAGGTCATTCCTCTTTGCTCCCAGAGGCTGCTGCTGTCACAGCTTCTCCCTAAGAGACATGGTTAGTCTTCAGAAAATCCAGGAGGGATGTGTCACCAGCTGCTGTGGCGTGGATGGCTGGCATTGGTCAGCGAACTGCTGATGATGGACTATCAAGATCTCCTACTTGATCATCTAAGTTTGTCCAGCTTGGAATCATAGAATCACAGAATAGTTTGGGTTGGAAGGGACCTTTCAAGGCCATCCAGTCCATCCCCCTGCCATGAGCAGGGACATCCTCAACTAGATCAGGTTGCCCAGAGCCCCGTCCAGCCTGACCTGGAATGTTTCCAGGGATGGGGCATCTCCCACCTCTCTGGGCAACCTGTGCCAGGGCCTCACCACCCTCAGTGTGAAAAACTTCTTCCTTATGTCTAGTCTGAATCTCCCCTCCTTTAGTTTAAAACCATCACCCCTTGTCCTATCACTCCAGGCCCTGCTAAAAAGTTTTTCCCCATCTTTCCTATAAGCCCCTTTAGGGACTGAAAGGCCGCAATAAGGTCTCCCCGGAGCCTTCTCTTCTCCAGGCTGAACAACCCCAACTCTCTCGGCCTGATCCATATAATTCTAACCAAGAGAAAGAGCACAAGGGCTCATGGGGCTGGTGTAAGCGCCCGACCCAAGCCTGGGATGCAAATTTGGAGCTGTCACCAGATAAAGACCAAGCTTTAAGCAAATCTATGATACTAAGCATTCTGCTGCAGCAAAACCCCCTTGTTCCCAGACACCTCCACCTTCCAGAGCACGCTGCGAACCAGGGCTTGCTTTGCTGTCTTGGGGAAAAAGATCCCTTGGACTCAGCGTAGCCGAAGCCAAAGCAGCCCCTCCTGCAGCCCCAGAAGCTGTCCAGAGAAGTGACCCTGCTCTCCTCACCAAGCAACGCCAAGGGCTTGGCCAGGTTATTGGCAGCTGCTGGATTAAGTCCCCAAATCCACAGCTAAGGGACGTTATTGATGTTGCAAGGTCAAGCCACTTGAAAGCTGGGATTTGCCAGCCAGAAGGTTGTCTCAGCCACTTTAATTACCCTTCTGCAACAGCGCTATGATACAGCAATTAACGGCCAAATCACTCACTATTCCTTCCTCTGCCTGGGCAGCTGTTCAACGTCTCTGCTTGTTTTTCTTTTTCAGTGTTTGGCCCTGCTGTTCCACGTGCTGCATCCAACCCTCCTCGGACTACGAGACCGTGAAACCCCTCGCAATGGCTACGGGGGACTCAAGCTCCAGGAGTGCTGAAGAACCACCCCCCCAGGACAGAGGCTGAGGACGGACAGGGGGGTGGAGGAATTTGTTGCTGGTTTCAGTCTCATCTCACCAGATGTTTGAACTGACGTTTTCTTCCCATGGACAAACGTGGGCCGATGAAGAGGTAATCATCACCACGTTTTGGCTGGGGTTCTAGTCTAAGAGACAGAGGTTTTATGTGCAACAAGAAGGAAACGTACGTTTTCTCCGATTTCATTTCAGCCAAAATTTTCCTTCCCAAAAAAAAATGTGCCCTGCGGTAGAGCCACAGCGAGCTCTCGTAAACAGGGAGAGCTGGGCACACTGACAAGCAATCAATATATGATTTTACAACAGAAGCCACCAGGCAACCCTGGCTCTACAAGAGACAGGAAAATGAGGGAAGACCTGGTCTTTTTATCCCAAATCTAGCGCACATAACCGCTGGGAAGACAGAGCTGCAGGCGCCCTGTTGCACGTGCCACGTCGCAGGACGGATCTGCTGAAGTCCTTGAAACAGCAGCTCTGCTCCTCCTGAGATGGGAGGTTGCTTTCACCCTCCTTCCCCTCATCGGATGGTCAGGAACTTCTCCTTTCCAGCTCCGTTTCATCCCACCCCGGCCCATACACAGACGCCCAGACCTGCTGGTCACCAGGGACCGTTCCTGCCTGCGTGGCACAGGCGGAGACCCCCCGTGAGCCCGCAGGGGACGGGGAATGGGGCCGGCGTGAAACACCCGGCTACTGCTGCACTGTGGGGCAGGGAGGGAGCACCTGCTTCACTCTAATTAGCGTGAATCATTAAATAAAATGTCCCTTTCCTGACTTCAGCATGTGTTAGTGAAATAGCTCTATCAAAGCTGCCTTGTCAGGGGACAAGAAGTATCTTTCTGCCGGGATTATACAGCCGTGGAATTATCCCTTGCCTTTGACAAGATCAATTAATTACTTCAAAGTCATTTGCAGTAATAAATTAACTTCTCTTCTTTCCTCCCCGTTAAGCCGGAGTGTAGCTGCCGAGTAACTAGAGGTATCTGGGCAGGCACACAGCACCCAGCTTGCGACCCCCGTGGCCAGGCTCTGGAGCAGTTGGAGGCTGCGTTTTGCTCCATGGAGGTCTCTGCTGGGGTTCCTCAGCTCGCTGCCCAGCCACGCCGCAGGTCTGCAGTCCAGACACGCAGGAACCTGTCACCTCTTCACAGAGCTCCAGAGTCTCCCTGCCCCACGTTGTCACAGCCGTGGATGCACACACGCTCTCCACCACCACCCTGAGCAGGCATCTTCAAGCCGCATGCCTTGCAGCCCAACTCACTCATGCAGATGGGGTTCCCCGTTTCGACTCAGAAACCGGATCAGCACCAGTGAGAGCCGCACAGAGAGCTGCCCCACACTGTCCCCGTACCTCCCTGCACTCCTCCCGGAGGTGCAGGGGAGGCTTCAAGTGATGGGCAAGGGTCCTTCCTCTCTTGGGCTGGGGTGCGACACTGGGTAGAGGCTGAGAGGCTGGAAAGAAGGAGTCCAGAGGAGGCAGAGAAGGGGAAAGAGGTCCTGGAGCAACAGTTTCTGGGGGCCAGGCAACACAGACAAACATAAGGAAGAAACCCAGACCTTGAGTCCCAGGGAGAAGACTCTTGAGGTCTCTTCAGACAACAGGGGGAACCAGGAGCTGAAGCGAGACCAACAGAGGGGGAATGCACCCACAGCCACAGACAACCAGCCTCCGAAGCAAATTCCGACAGCTTTCAGGCAAAACCAGCCATTTTCTAGTTGAGCCAGGGCGGTTTTCTGGTAGAGCTGCTGGTGAGCAAGGAGGAGTGAATGCAAGGCCGCTCGCCGGCCAGCCCCGTGCCTGATGGCACACCGGAGTGTTGCATGGGCATCCCCTGCCCCAACCCTGCCATCAGTCCTGCCTTGAGTCTTGGCTGTGCAGAGGCACGAAGAGCCCTGGAGGACGTGGGCACAGCAACATCAACCAGGGTCCAGGCTCTTGGTCCCACCAGCCACATGAGGACAGCGCTGGTGACTGGCTCTGTCAGACACGCATTGGCAGCAACGGAGCCATCAACCCTGCAGCTTTCTGGTTGCTCTTTTCTTGCCATGGGTCTACGCAAGCAGATTTCGTGTCCAGTCTAAGACAGGCTGCGTCCTTGACCCATCCTCCTCCACCTGGGGAGACCCATCTGCCTGGCTCTGGAAATGGTCCTGTCAAACCCAGGCCCACACAACGGCGAAGGGAGAAGCATCTAAAAAGCAACATGGTTTTCAACAGATATATTCAAATGATGTGTCAGCCCAGGTGACGTGGAGGGGCCACGACACAAATTGTGTTGACACCTTCTCTGGGACACATTAATCTGGTCCCAGATAATTCACGCAGAGAGTCTAGCGATAAAGAGAAGCATTCCCTGAGCAGGCTCTTTCTGAAAGAATTTGTCACCATCAATAAATTGCTGGGAGATTTATTTCTGCTAGCCCTAAAACTGCACACAAAGTAATGTGATTTGTTCAAACTCTTTAACATGCTGTTCTTCTTGATTTAAAGTCTGTTGAACTATCTTTATTTTCTTAGCACATTATTAATTCAGATTCTGGCTCTGACGTGAAGGAACTGAGATGCCTCTAGAGCCTGTTATTTGGGAATGAAAGGAGGAAAGGGCAGATGGAAGGGCTTAGGCAGCAAAAAAACAGCTCAGTGTAACTTCAAGCTGGGAATAAGCAAATGTTATCCACGTCTTGCGCATCGTTTATGTTCTTCTCCATGCCGACAGCTTTGACCACATCAAGATAACCCCGCTCCAGAGCTCCCCGGGTGTCTTTCATCCAAGACTACGTAAATGTATTTCACTCTCCTCAACTCTCTGACTTGCAACCTGGGCTCCAAGGCCAGGGCAACAACTCTGAGACTTCACTGAACTTAACTGCTGACACATGGGACAACAGCCGTCGCCAACCCTTCAGGATAGTGTTCTAGCTTTTGCAAGACACCTGATCAGCCCACACACCGTTTAATGAACCTTTCCTTCACAGCAGCACCTCTGAGACCGCGGTGAGGAAGCTGCTGCTTTTAACTAGGCTTTGTGACCCAGACTATGGCAACATCTCACCAAAACCGCCAGCTCCAGCGTCCGTCTCCGCTGAACCCAGAGGAGCAGGGATGAGAACCCAGGGAATTGTTCAGCCCAGGGTTGGAGCTGGTATCATCTCCAGTAAAGACACACAAATAAGCATGGAAACGTCCCATAAATGGCAAGGAACAGGTCTTCCACCATTTTTGTACAAAACCAGCTAACTTCCCCCCTGTGCTGGCTGAGAACAGTAGGTAAATTGCCTACAGGAACCTTCCTGCCTTTAACCTCCATGTCCCTGAGCAGGGCTGTGTAAAACAACTTCAGCAATTCCTTGGCTGAAAAAAGCTGCCAGTGAACATCTGCTCGGAAAAGCAACAGCCTTTCACTATCTCATTAGCAAGGTCCCCGGGAGAAGGAGCAACCTTTGCAGATGCTAAGCTTTTGTTTGCCGTGCCCTGATCGGGAACAAGAAGTCTCGGGCCAACGGCGAGCAGGGGATCACCCGGCCCCAGGCAACGGGAGCTCCAGCCCTGGCTGGGTGCACTGAGCCTCATCATTAATCTTGGTGGTGAAAGCAAGCCGCACAGTCACTGCTTCTGTAGATCGGGACTCTGGCTGCCAAGCTGGCTCCTCGGGGCTGCGCTGGCAACCTGGGAGAGTGCGAGTACTGCAAGCTCTTGATGCTAATTGCTCGGCTTTGGCAGTTGTGCTCCTCTGTCTTCTTCTGTCTGTATCCTAATACAACCAGAGACCTCAGCATCTTCCTTCAGGCACAGCAGAGACGCTTCCACCACCCTGAAGACCTCAGGACCTCTCCTAACGTCACAGGGGGAATTGCCGGTCTGTCGGCAGTGGGGAGCACGTGGGCATTCTCCACGCTACAAGCCACTCGTTCTTGGTCTCCGACCTGCCCGTGCTGCCTCATCTCTCCCATCATCTTTTCTATGGATTCAGGGCTTATCCAGTCCAGTGCTCTGAACTCTTTATCCTCAAACACTTAACAGCCATGCCCGAATGAGAAGTGCAGCCACATCAGCGGGGAGACAAAGCCACCGCCGGCGGGGATCAACCCATACGCGGTGCCTGTTGCACCCTCCTGACGCTTCACCGGCTCATCTGCCTCTAAGCCTGCCGGCTCCCGCAGCATCCCGACTCCGAGAGCAAGCCCGTGGCCGGTGCAGGTTGCCATGGTACCCGTGAGGTACCTTAACTGCATCAACATGAACCGCAGGGTTACGGCACGGCTTTTCTCATCACGCTGCTACAGCCCGGTGGTCCTCGTTGCCCGGCTGCAGCCCGGCGCAGCTCCAGGGCAGAGTCAAGGCGCTCAGATCTATCCACCGTCTCTATACGCTTTACTCCGCCTTAACTGTGAGCAGAGCTCGGCGTGGGATGGCTGCCACCTCCCTCACTAGATTTTTTTTTTTTTCCCCTTAAATCACTGATTCATATTCTCAGTCTTAATTGCATCATAACCCAGTTCTGTCTGGGAATCTATTCCAGGAGCAGGAGGGTGCCTAATATAAAGATACGGGAGGGACTGCACCTGCCTGCACCTCCCAGAGGTGTAGGCATCGCTACAGTGAGGGCTGGCGCCAGCAAAATGTGTCTGTCAAAGTATCATCATGCATAAGGGCCTTGATGTATAGAGCACCGTGCTCGAGGAGCTAAGAAACAACCCCAGTATGGCCCAGTTCTCCCAACAGGGATGGTCCTGCTCCTCTGGATCTCCCTCCTGCCCAGGGAAAATCTCGGGTTCCAACACGTCCACCCAAAGCTCTTTATAGAATCGAATCATAGAATCGTTTAGGTTGGAAGAGACCTCCAAGATCATCGAGTCCAACCACTAACCCAGCACTGCCAAGGCCACCACTAACCCACGTCCCCAAGCGCCACATCTCCATGGCTTTTCAATCCCTCCAGGGATGGGGACTCCACCACTGCCCTGGGCAGCCTGTGCCAGGGCCTGACAGCCCTTTCGGGGAAGAAATGGTTCCCAAGATCCAACCTAAACCTCCCCTGGCGCAACTTGAGGCCGTTTCCTCTTGTCCTGTTGCCTGTTCCTTGGGAGAAGAGACCGACCCCCCCTGGCTCCAACCTCCTTTCAGGGAGTTGCAGAGAGCGAGAAGGTCTCCCCTCAGCCTCCTTTTCTCCAGGCCAAACCCCCCCAGGTCCCTCAGCCGCTCCTCACAGCACTTGTGGTCCAGACCCTTCCCCAGCTCCGTTGCCCGTCTCTGGACACGCTCCAGCCCCTCAGTGTCTGTCTTGGAGTGAGGGGCCCAGAACTGACCCCAGCACTCGAGGTGCGGCCTCGCCAGGGCTGAGCACAGGGGGACGATCCCTGCCCTGGTCCTGCTGGCCACACTAGTGCTGATACAGGCCAGGATGTCCTGCGGACTCCAGAAACCCCAGAGAGCTCTATGGGCTATGGTTCCTCTTGCCAGAAACTCGGCAATACCAATGGGAGAAGAGTCAGAGGGTTTGGACTTCAGTGAAAAGCTCTTTGACAAAGGGAAGGGAAGCTGGTGCCTCATTTTGCTACAGATTACCTAGAAATCACCGGAGAGGCAAACCTCGCCGGCAGGTGGACCACGGCAGGCACAGATGTCCTGGCTTTGCTGGGTTTCCGAGCGAAGGGCTCGTGCGGTCACCTCAACTGCTCCGGGAACCTGAGCTGCAGCCAGAGGGACAGCAAAAGGATGCCAATTCAGAGAGAGAGACAGGCGTTGGGCCAGTGGGAACAGCTTGCTTCAGCTGAGCATCCGTCTGAGATCTCACACTTCTCAATATCAGCAGGGCTAGATAACCTGTGCCGTGTCTCCCTTGGAAAACTCATGCCCAGAGTCAGGAATCTTTAGCTGGGATTGCTAATGACTATGTTGAGCCAGGATATGTGACTACAGGCTATTGATTACTCTCCTTCTCCTTCTGGAGAACAGCAAATATAGTTCCCGGACTGAAGAAAGAACAACAGATACACAAGCAACTACAGCCTCCATATAGTCCAGCTACAACAGCACTTAAGGTTTCTAAAGTGAGCTGGGAACAAACCGAAGACGTGTATGTGAAGTAAGATAAAATGCTGCAGCATTAACAGGGTATGCCCATGCCAGGCAAGCTGACAGTTATTTTCAATAAGATCACTATTTATAGAAAGAAATTACAATTAATGTCATCTACCAGGAGTTCAGCAAAGCACTTGGTACGGTGAGACATCTGTAGCCAGGCTGGGGGTGATGGAGAACGAAATAGGATGAGCCGTCAGCCAGAGAGGAAGATGTGGGGGGGGTTGCTGGAAAGGGAGCGTGGAGGGATGTTTCTAATGGAGCTCCTCACAGCCCGTTCCCGAAGACTGACTGCATTTAGGTTCTGTTACTGGCCAGACACAACCAAGCAAGAAATGTGCTGGAAAAAAATGGAAGATGGCGGTTTCAGAGGCATCACTGAGGTCATGGAAGACTTGGACGTCACTGGAAAGACCGTAGGGTCATCAAGGAGCCCAAGCCATAAAGAAGAGGGGGGGGTCTGAAGGACCAGGATAATGAGATGAGAGAAGCAATGAAGGTAAGGCTTTATGAGTCCTCATCTGGGAAAGCGTGTGCAGGTCCAAGACATGGTCTCAAACAGGGTTGAGTGCAGGGAAAGCTGTGCAGGTCATGAACGGGATCTGAAGCTTTATGATAAGAAACCAGAAGAGCTCAGCCTAGTGAAAAAACATCAGAGAGGTAATGACTGCTGTCTAAAAAAACCCACTAGAGAATAAAGAGCAGAGAAGGTGAAGTGCTGTTAAATATGAAGGCTGGGAGTAGCTCAAGCACACTGTCCTAGGCTGGCAGGGAAATATTTCAGCTGGAAAACAGGTAGCTCCTCAGCCTGAGGACATCCTGACCTGGGCACAGGAACCCCGATCCGCTCACCAAAAAAGATCTTCTGGTGTGGCAGCAGTGGTCACATACAGCCGCTTGTCAGGACCTTGCTGGGTCTCTCTAGGTACCTCCCAAGGCCTCAGATCCCTCAGAGATGCTGAATCAACCCAATAGACCCGTCAAAACCACCTGTAGCAGACAGGAGGTTTGGATGTTCCTACGTTGAGCTGTTTCCCCATTATCCACCTTCAACATTCGAGAGCAGGCTGCGCTCCAAACCCCCATCAGCAAAGCTAAGGCGCTCAGGAGCATCAAACAGATGCCGACAACTCAGCTGACAAAACTTTAGCGGTGGAACTGAACATGTAGATGGTCGCAGAGGAAAAGAAACAACCCTCGTTTTGTTCTAGGGCTGGATATACAAAGCACCCGCAAAATCTCCTTGTCCAGAAGAAGCTGCATCAGTTCTGAGGGTCTGGTGGTACCACAGCAGCATTGCCTTCAAGGACAGCCGCATCTCGACTGGGACCATCCAGCTGCACAAGCACAGGGTGGGTCAGCACGGCCATCGTGGGGACACCGCAGCTGTCACCAAGCCATGACCAGGGTTGCAAACTGCTGGCCCAGCGCTGGGGCCCTCCCCGGTGTCTCCAGCTCTCCTCCCAGGTGCTATGGGGCAGGTCAGGGGCAGGTGGAGGGGGGGCAATGAGCATCCCACTCCCTGGTCTCTTGGGCGAGCTTCCCCTGTGCACGCTCCGTCTGTGCGGCAGAGTGGCTTGGAGAAGAGCCAGCACGCAGAAAATGAGAAGCAGATGTAATCTCAGCAGAACGGGAACCAGGGGACACAATTAGAATGAGTGTCTCAATAATTAAAACACCCTAATGAGCGTGCTGGCAGGGAAGGTCTCTGCCTCTACACTGCAGGTGAGGAACTGATGCAGTGTCCTCTCCTCGGGACCCAGACTTGGCATAAAGAGGGCCAAAACCCGCTTCCTGAGCTCCCAGGAGCTCTCTAGAGGGATGCCCATCTCAGGTCTTCCCCACCAGCCCCAAAACACGGATTTGCAGCGCAGGAGTCAGTCTTTCAGGCTACAACCCCAAGCAGTCTACAGCAGTGACAGCTTTTAGGAGGAGACGGAGAGATGGCTCCATCTCAAGGGAGCACCTTGGACATAAGAGCAAGAGGGATGTGCGATCAAGGCTACACAGGGAGATTCGCTCCCCCACAACGCCAGTAAAAATGTTCCCTCTCTGAGCAGGGGAGGACGAGGCGGGGGTGGAACCAGATCCCGAGAGCTTACTGGATGAGTGGATCCGAAGGCAGGAGCAGAACTAGTGTCTGCTCAGCCCATGGCTGAGCTTGGCAAGGGAAAAGCAAACCCACTGGAAGAGGAAGCAAGTGCAAAGCCAGGGCTCTCCAAAAGCCCAGAATCACACCCATGCTGGTTCCCAATTTTCAGGTCCTTCAGGCACGAAGTACTTGCCAGCTCTCGCCGTTTCCTCATACCTCTTGCGATGCCAGAAGCCTCGTGCCAAGCCTCTGGTGTCACAGGAAGATTTTTTTTTTAAAAAAAAGGCAACACTAGCTGTCAGAGATCAGCTAGAAATATGAAACAAAGCTTAAATGGACCACAAATAAGCACTCAATAGACTGTTTTCTGTATATGCTTATTTCCAAGTGAATGTCCTGAACCTGCCCTGAGGTAACTCCTCTTCATAGCAGATATTTAAGACTTTCTTTATTCTTTGAAAACTGCCTCTGCTGTCGGTAACTGAATAATACCCTTAAAACCTGCACCTGTACTTAGCCTGAGCTTCACCTTTCAGGCACTGGGCTTAGGTACACCTTTGCTGGGCAGAACAAGGTGGTTCTCCAGCCAGGCTTTAGTACCACTGACTAGGACACCTCTGGTAACCCACGCTTTCACCGTAAAGCCTCTGCTTCCCATCTCCACTCATCACTCACTTTCTTCACTGACTTTTCTCCAATTTATTAGCATCCTGCTGATCAGCCCCGGTGACTAATGGCAGTAGAGTCATAGCCCTGCTATTGCTCAAGGCTGCAATTCTCCAGCCAAGGATCTCATTTGAGCGTTCGTCACGGCCACTCGCTGGAAGTCCACATCCCATTCAGTATTCCCCCTGCCTCCCCAAACCTCTTTCATTTTTAACAAAACACACACCGTTGGCTGGGTGCACCTGCTGAACGAGCGGTCCAACTCTCTATATCACCTAATTACGTACGTACAGCTCCCCCAGTCTTTACACCCCCCAGATGTTTTTTCAGAGATCACATTTTGGTTTTCTTCCAGGCCATTGAGCACCGAGAAGAAGCAGCCCTGCAGAACCCAGCTGAGTCTTCGGTGCTGGTCCACCCGTGGTCGCTACCTCTCAGACCTATTTCTCAGCCTGTTTCAATACATTGCACAAGTGTCCAGCCCGGAGTGACCAACCACCCTCTGCTTTTGGTGTCCTTCCAGAAGAGCATCAGCCCTAGCCCCCTGAAGTCTATCGGCTCTCTTTTCAGTCAGGTCGTGTTCAGGGGTGCCCCTGAAGTCCTCCAGCTGATCCAGCTGTGAAAGAGCCCAAACCTCACCGCATCCGACACAGGTTCTTATGGCAGCCAGGCAACGCCACGCAGGATACCTGTGGTAGATACCATCACCGACTGCGCTAAATCTCACATTTACCTAAAATGTAGACAGGAAAGGTTCATCTTTGGCAGTTTCCCATTGCGTCCTGGAAAACAAACTGAGGAGACGTGGGCTGAATAGTGGACGGCGGGGTGGGTGGAAAATCACATGGACTGTTGGACTCAAAGGTTAAGTGGAACAGGCAGTTGATCACAAGTGATGTTTTTCACAGGGCAACACTGGTGCAGATGTCATCTCAAAACCTCAGAAAGCTGGAGGAAAGAAAACAAACTTCAGCAGACACAAAGTCCTGCCACTGAGCCAGAATAACGCCGTACACCAGGACCGAACGGCCGGAAAGCAGACCTGCAGCGGAGGACGCGGAGGTCCTGGTGGACACGTTGGCCAGGAGTCAGCTGTGTGCCCTTGAGGAGCTGAAGGCCAACTGCTGTGTGATGTAGGGGAGGTGTCAGCTGAACCCATCAACCAAAACACGGGTGAGGAGAAGAGCTCCACTGGAGAGTGAAATGAGGGAGCAGTAGAAAGGGCAGAGAGTGCCAGAGCTAAAGGACTAGTTTCCAAGAACTCAGACAACCGGTTAAAGCCTCCAGAAATGCCACTGCCCTGGGACGACACACCACAGCACACCTCGCTGTGCTCAGGACCAGTTCTCCTGCCCTTTCCAGAACTCCCGGTCACTTCTTTACTGGGCAGAGTCCAAGAGGGTGGAAAGCAAACTGCCTTTTGCAAAAGTTGCTTGCACACAGCAGTTAAAACACAGTCATCATCTCAGATTTCTGATTATCACTTAATAGAAGGAAATGACCCAGCCTAACAAAAACTGGCAGACTATTATTAGCGATTATTTGATTCCTTCACTAAATTGGAGCCGTGGCCAGCTCAGAGCCCCTTCCAGACCCCTCTTTGGGCTACAGACACCCGTCTTCCCCACTCTAGATGCCTCTGAACCTGGGGGGAGGCGTAAGGACAGGGTGAGAGTACATCTGGGGACAGGGCTGATGTCCTCAGAGCCCCCCGTGCAACCAGCCCGATGGAAGGCAAACAGTTCCACATGTAGGTTCCCAGAATGAAGCATTCCCATTGTCAACAGGAACAAAACTGGTCCCCCACTTCAGCATTAAACATTGTAATAAAATGTTGTATAAAGCAGATCCCCGCCATCTTAATTAACTTTTGAAACGGAATGTTTTCATTTAGAAAAGAAAACAGCTTTTTTCCCCTCAAAGTTAACATTTTCCCATGGAAAATATTGTCCAAAACATCAGGATGCTGATGAAAATATTGCCAGGAAATATTCATCCATAGGGGTCTTGGGAAATTCAAGCCCTCTTCCAGCACCGCCACTAATTCACCATGTCCTGGAGAAGCCCCTCTAGGTCAGGATGGGGGGAAGACGCCCCGTAGGTGGGCACCCTCGAGCGGGTCAGCCGTACGGCACCCCAGGCTAGGAGGGGATGAACCTTCCCTTTGTTCTCCAGGGAAGCAGAGACCCCCCAGGACAGCTGCGTCTGCACGGAGGTGCAGGGAAGACCTCCGAAAGGAGACACGGAGCCTTTGCCTTGCAGGGACCCAGCCTTGCTTCGGCCTCGTGCGCGTGGCCTGTCCCCCTCCCAGTATCAAAAGCTACGAGGGAATCATTGGAGGCAGCTTGGTAATGAACCGACATTGAGTAAGCAGTCGTGACTGGGAGCGTGTGACTCATTACAAATATTTAACGATGAGTTCATTGGAGCAAGACCTTAACACATCCCTCACGTTCCCTTCAGAAGAGCTGAGAACCGCTCGTTACTCCTCGGAGATCGCATACAAACACAGACACGGCCCCTTATCCAAATACCCCAACCCACCCCCAAGAGCACCTGCACGCTCCGAACACCCCCCGACACCCACGCAGAGCACTCGCGGTGTACGCCACGCGTGCACTCAGCCTCCGTACGCGCGCGGGCATGCCGCACGTACGCGGTGCATACCCCTCCCTCCATATAGACACACGCACCCTCTCCCACACACCCCCATGAGTACGCGCGCGCTCTGCTGTGCCTACACAGGCTTCTACTCCTTGGACAGACTGATCTGCACCCAAATCCCTCATCTGATCCAGCAGCCCTCGGGTTTTTTTTCTTTCTGAGAGTTTTCCGTAAGACTCCAGTCCCTGGGTCTTACATCTAATTCACCCTCCCAACGCGTCTGCACAATATAGACCATCCCAGCACATCTCGTTGCCTCCTCCAGGGCCTTCCCCAACAAGGTCAAGGTCTCAGGGATGAGAAAAAGCCTTTTCAGCCTATTTGTCACTCCCAGCTTGAAGACAACATCTTGGCTGCTGGGGACCTCTCTCTCCGGGACCTTCATCCCAGCGCTTGTGCGTTACCCACCATCCAAGGCCACACGCGGCCAGAGAGCTTGTAAGTGCGGGCGCAGCGGGGGCCGGCGTCCAGGGGACCTTCTGCAGGGAAATGAAAGAGGACGATGGGGAACAGAGCTAGGCATCCTCCACAGGCAGGCTGGGCGGGTTAATTTTTTTTAATTCGCGTTTTTCCTCATGTTTTTAATAGCCGTTAAAAGAAGATGGGGTGCGTGCCTTCCATCAGCACAACACAGGGCTAAGTTTACAAGATAACTGCCTAAAAAAAGAGTATGAGTGTTTGTGCTCTGCGCAAACACCACATGGAAATGCTGACTAATTCTTCTAAGATGGTAAGCAACTGTATTATTTTTAATTAGCAATTAAATGACTTGGTAATTTCTTGCATTTAAATAGTAATGTAAGTACAAACAATGCTAAGCAAATCAGGTCTTTAGCATTTAATTACCAGGCTCTCCTATGAATTATTTAGCAAGTGGGCAAATACGCTACTCCAAAGAAATCCATTGCCGCAATTAAGTGATTTTACATTATTTCTTTGTCTGGATGGCTGTCCTGCCTGGCACCATCCACGTGCAACAGCACGCGGAGCAGTGCCTGGGTATTCCTGTGGATGGGGGAGCTGAATTCCCTGGCAGAACAATCCAGGCTGGCTGTAAACGGGCAAGGGCTGGATCGCCCACCCCAGCCTCGCCGTCCTGCAGCACCGTGGGTCTGCTGGCATCGGCAAATCGCACGCGGCTCCCCTAGAGCTGCCTCCAGGAAGGTTTTAAACAAGGAACGTCCTGGCTTCACGAAAACATGAGGATCTCCAAAAACCACCTGCCCCCAGCACTGAAATAAGTCCGAGGATGCTCAGAACAGTCACTCGCTTTGTTAAAATGCAGCTGAAGGGGCTTCTCCCAGAGCTCCCTCGTCACCAATCTGCATCGCACTCATATCTAACCTAAATCTCATTAGCTCCAAATTAAACTGATCACTTCTCATCTTGTCCCAGCAGACGCAAAGAACAATTGATCACTTTATAAGAGCTTTATGTGTTGGGAAGAGTTCACTCCCTTTCTTTGCTAATCAAATTCAGCTTGTTCTGTCAGCCCTTCTGGTCCTTCTTAACTCTCTCAAGTCCTGCTGCTTTCTCCGGCGGAGCGGGAGCAACGTTGGGAACGCAGGGCTCTGCAGAGGGATGGCAGAGGGATGCATCTCAGGCAGGGAACCGGGCCACGCAGGAGACACTCAGCCAAGGCTTCCTGCTCCCACCCTTCTACCCTGCTTCCCAGTTTCAGAGCGTATTCCTCAGGTCTGGTGGGATGTGAGACAACCCAAGAAGAAGATAAAGAGGAGCATCCCATCCCATCCCGTCCCGTCCCGTCCCAATCAGCACTGAGCCTGCCTGTGGAAGGTCAGCGGAGTGCTCTGCCTGGGACGCAGCCAGGCAGGGCTGGATTGCACCGCACTGTGCGGGAGAGAGAATTCCTTCGGAGGTCAGGCGGAGGGGAAGAGCTGGAGCCTGGCAGAGGCTGCTCCTGGGCTGAAATTGGATCATTTCTTGACAAGCCTCCTGCTCAGACAGTAGCATCACCACTAAACCCCAGCGCTTGCCAGGCAGCGCGTTCGACTGCAGCTCCAGTTTCACAGAGAAATAGATAACATCAACAGAGGCAGCCTTAAATTAATGCCTTGTGCCCCGCAGGTGGTACCCCCTCGGCCCTGTGCATCGGCACACGTTTCCAAATCCGCCAACATCTCCTTGAGGACTTGAATTATTCAAGCCATTTGGGCAAGACAGCTCACGCTTTGCCCAAAGCTGCTCGGTGTACCCGTTCCAGCGATGGCAGCGTGGGAAACCATCCCCTTTTGCTGCTCCGGGCTTCCCGTCTGCCGGCAGGCAAGAGCACGCAGGAGAAGGAACAAGGAGGAATTGCAAAGGATGCTTTGCCTGGCAAGGACTGCGTCTTCTCGCCCCTTAGCTCAGCCCGAGGTAACAGCGAAACCAAGGGCTGTGACAGAGCAAGCTCCTGGGGAGTCTTTGTAATTCCTTTGCTCAGCGACAAGGAACCTGGGACTGGAAGGGGCCCAGGAGCCAGCCAGCCTGGCCTGGTGCACTCCAACGTTGTACAAATCCTTCCAGAAATGGATCCTGCTTTGTCAAACCCAGCTCAGCCTCTGTTCACCAAGGCTGTTCCAAAACCCCGTTGGTTGGATGGGCTGGTTTCCAGCTAGAGGGGTTGCTGCTGGCCCTTCTGCCCCTGGCTGTGAGCAGGCCCCAGGAGGAGGAAGGAACATGCCCTGGTGAGGGCTGTTCAACATCTGCCCCTGTGGTAAGGACCACAGCAGCTCAGCTCCACCACATCATAGCTGAGAAGTCGATGTCATGCACCCAAGCCATGGTCTGGCCACTATGGGCATCCACACAGTACCTGAAACATCTCCTGGGGCTCCTGACATCTCAAGAGCAGACACCCAAGAGCATTCCCCATCCTGCCCACACTGGGCTCAGGTCAGCCCACCATTTCTCTTGGGATATGAGCATCCACAGCTCAGGACACACACGGCTGCAGCCCACCCTGCCCATATCCTGCGGGCATCTCCAGATGGCCAAGCCATAACCCAACTTGGGGAGCTTGTCACGGTGCTGGGGAGCTCAGCTGTAACTCAGCTCCTCCATCCAGATCCTGGATCTTGGGCTGCATTAGAAAGGGCACAGCCAGGAGGCAAAGGGAGGCAACGGCTGAACAGCCGGGAACACTCCTGAAGCCACATACGGGCACTGTGTCCCATCAAACTGGAAAGGGTTCAGCCAAGGGTTGAACCCGGGACTCCTGGCATTACATTCATGAAGCTCCTGCTCTCCAGACGAGAAGTCCAGCCCTGCTGCTGGCTCACAGACCAGTTCAGACTTCTCCACTGGAGAGGACTATCCTGTCTAGTCCAACTGGGACAGTAATGGCTTCAACCCAGCTCCGAGCGGCCCCTGCCAAACGCGGAAGGGAGAGGGAAGGGAGAGGGAAGGGAGAGGGAAGGGAGAGGGAAGGGAGAGGGAAGGGAGAGGGAAGGGAGAGGGAAGGGAGAGGGAAGGGAGAGGGAAGGGAGAGGGAAGGGAGGGAGAGGGAAGGGAGGGAGGGAGAGGGAAGGGAGGGAGAGGGAAGGGAGGGAGAGGGAAGGGAGGGAGAGGGAAGGGAGGGAGAGGGAAGGGAGGGAGAGGGAAGGGAGGGAGAGGGAAGGGAGGGTCTGGAGCAGGCACAGCAGACAAACTGCACAGCCGGGGCCCTACAAAGAGTCAGGTTGATGAAACAGCGTATTAAGAGCTTCCTCTGCCGTGGGACTGGCAAGAGGTGTCCAACCCAGCATCCCCGCCCAGTAATAAATCCAAAAGGAGAACGAAGTTTTCCGATGCCAGCATGGGCTAATTGCTCTCATTAAGGAACATCACAGGCGAAAGCACAAACCCCTCGCCTTTGGCAGTTGCACGCTCTGGAATTTATCCCCTCCACCCATACGGTTCAGAGGCAAAGGGAAGAGGAGAGGGAGGGGAGAAAAGTGAGGGCAAAACCTTGCTGGAATCGGTCTACCTCTTGCACAAACCATCACAACTGCTAACAGACCTGCAAAGTTTGGGTGCGAGGGCTGCCCAGACAAACTGCAGTCCCCTGGGAGAGTTTTAACTTGGAAAACATCCCTCCAAATTTTTGCAGGCAGGTGCATGACATTGCAGGACCAAGCAGAAGACCTGAGGAGCTGAGGCAACCAACAGCAGCAATCCCGGAACAGAGCTCCTCTGCAGCAGCGGCAAAACATCTCCCGTCAGCTGAGATGAGCTGATAAAAATGCAGATCGATTCCAGGGCCAGGTCTTCAGCTCAGCTAAATCGATGCTGTTCCCGTGACTGGAGCAGATTGCTCCTAACTCAAAGTAATGTTATCTACCATCAGCAGCAAGAGACACAAAGCTGCGGGAAGCCAGGGCATCCCATTTCTGCTTCCCTTAGGGAAGGTGCTAATCAAATCTCACTTCTGCCACAGTTCCCAGCCTCTGAAGCCCTCCCCCAGCCCAGGCTATAACCCAACCAGCAGCAAACTGAAGGAACTGGGAGCTGCCATGTGGATCAAGGTGGCTGCCCTGAGGTTGTTGAGCCTCTTGAGTCTCACCAGATCCAGAGCCTGCCCCAGGGATGGGCTGGGGGGTGGGCACGGCTGATCTATAGCATGAGAAACCAGCTGCAAGACGTACGGAACTAGGGCAACCACGAACCCGCTACAGACACAGCACTGCCCTGGATCACAGCAAGGGCTCGAGCAGATCCCTCCGACCCATCATCATCTCCTTCCCCCAGGCTGTAGCCAAAGCTGCCCCTGACTTCGACACCATGGCCGAGGGTGCATCTGTGCTGGAATGGAGGGATGAGTGACGCAAAGAGGACAGCCAGGCTAACCACTCCTGCCTGGCCTGATGGCTTTTTAGTGCTCAGGGAGGCCCAGGACCTTGCTTTCGTAAGCCGCTGCCCAGCGCCAGCTCAGATATCCACCCAGCACTGGCACGGCTCTCCAGTCCCAACTGTGAACTTACTCAGCGGTACAAAAGATAGCCCTGATGCTTGATGCTGCCTGCTATATCCATCTGCTGCTGGCAGATATTTTGGTGCTAATGAACCCCGGGGATCTTCTCGAAGCACCCAAAGATCACCTTCAGACCAGGAGGAGTTTGCTAGCTCCTCGAGATCCAGCTGTCCTGCTACCATCGCCAAAGGCAGCCTTACCACTGAGTCACTTCCCACCGCCCTGGACCTGGCACTAGCCCTGTCAAGACATTTTGATCTGCAGGTACTTGTTGGTTGGCGCACAAGGTCCTGCAGGGTT
The DNA here is from genome assembly GCA_009819775.1 of Phoenicopterus ruber ruber. NCBI lineage: Eukaryota > Metazoa > Chordata > Aves > Phoenicopteriformes > Phoenicopteridae > Phoenicopterus > Phoenicopterus ruber. Next base: position 2,885,535 of record CM020240.1, read on the forward strand.
CCTGAGCCCACCGCTCACGGGACTGGCATTAGCCCCCCGGCCAGAGCCCTCCTGCCTCCCTCAAGGTCAGTACTGCTGAGAGAGCTCGGCCAAGCAGGCTCGCGCCGACGCCAAGCAGACGCACAGGCTCTTCACTGCAAAACCCGGGGGTTCCGAACGGGCCCAGCCCTTCCCCAGGTTGACACCCAGGAGTATTGGCACCGGGAATCTCCCACCCGGCTGCCACAGACAACAGCTCTGCACCCCACTGCCGCTCTCACAGCTGGGCTCCGCAGCTCTGGGCTTCAGCATCTAAAATCAGGGAGAAACAAGATGACGCTGCCCTCCCCTCAGGGGTAGGGACGCTGGCTTGGGGGACCCGAGCAGCAATAGTCCCCCTGCAGCCAGCGCAGGGATCACTGAAGCCCTCTCCTGCCTGGGTCACAAGTCAGGGACCCCCATGTCGGGCTGCCTCCCAGACCCCAGCAGGTACAGGCTGTCCACATCAGGAGCTCACCCAAATCGCATCGGGCACCCTGCCCCGGCGCGAACGTGCGTTGCAGAGCAGCCAAAAGCGCTCAGCTCCCGTCTGATGTTCCCTTCTACGTGGGGTTCACCACCCAGAGCTCCTTCCCGAAGTTGAGCACCCACTGGCGCAGAGCTTTGCTGCAGGTCATGCTGCTTTTTATCCCGAGTCCTGGGACTGGGGAGGGGAAATTCCGGATCAGTCCCATATTCCTGAACCTGCATCTCTGAGCCTGGGAAGCAGGACACGAGGTGCATTGGGAGGGAAGGAACACCCCCAAAGCCTCAAGCAACAAGGAGACCCCCAATCCTTTCAGCCCACTGCCGGAACACTTCCCCCTTCCCACACCCGCTGTGCCAGCCTCATTCTGTGCTGCAGAGCAGGAGCAACGGGCAGGGACAGCCAGGACTCCCTGTCTGCAACTACAACCCACCAGCCCTGCTGGAGAAGGGCCATCCTCAGCAGAGGCCTGCGTCCCATCCACCCGCCGCCTTTGGGCCGGAGCTAGTTCGGTTGCCGCTGAGCTAGGCTCCGGCACGGCGCCAGGGATCTCAGCCCACGGGGCAGCGCTGGCCCTGCCCGTACTCCCCTGGCTAATTGCACAAGGCCCCTCGCGCCAGGACACTTTGTGCCATCTCAATGCCAAGCGCTTGTCATCGCTTCTTGATTTGTTTCCCCGCCATGTAACGGCCGAGAAAAAGCATCCTCATGCTCATTCCTGGAAGCCCGTTGGCACACCGGGAAGGGAGGCTGATCCGAGTCCTCTGGCGAGACTGCTCTTACTGGAAAAGAGAATCACAACCCAGAGCCACACAGTCCCTACCCCAAACCCTGGCACCTCCAGGGAAGGACAAGAGTTCTCTTGGCTGCTGGGGATGAGGTTCTCTCCCTTGTGACCAGCTGAGCTCTGCTCCCCGGGGAGTGTTACTGATCCACCTGTGCCCCGCACAGCTCCTGAGTCTCCACCATCATTTACACCAACCCCATCAAGCAAAGACAGGCTAGTAGAGAGCTACTGGTGTAACTGGACCCACAGCAGCAGCTCTCAGTCACCATCCACCTCCCCAGCGGGTTCACCGGAGGAGCTGAACTTCCCCCAAGCCTTGGTTGCATCCCATGCGCTCCTGACCCAGAATGAAGACGATCGTGGCTGGACCACGGGAACAGCTCCATGGCTCTCCGCAGCAGACAGCTGGCTGTCAGAAAGCCTCCTTCGCAGCAGCCCTCGCTGCCCGCAGGAGACAGAGCATCACTGACCACTTCTCCCCCTCCCAGGAACACGTCCAGCCCCGGAGTACATCCTGATCTTTGCTGGAGAAGCGCTCCAAGCTGCCAAGGCACAATGGAGCAACCAGGGAGAAGGGAACACCCAGCTCATTGCTGGCCAGCGTTAGAGGGATACAAAGGGACTTGGGTCTTCCCAAGCAGGAGTTAAACAGTGCACCGCGTTCTTTCGGAGCAGTCCCAGGTCAGACGGGAACGTGACTCCCAACCGCAACCGGCTCCGTGCTCAGTCACTGCTCCAAGTTAGTCCTGCGCCAGGCTGCAGAGCCAGAGCCGGGCAGTGACGTGGTGACCCCGCTCTGCACTCGAGAGCGGGGATCGACGAGCATTACGTTGCATTTGGCTGTGAACCTTCTTGCGTCCAGACATCTCCCTCCCTTCAGTGCTGCACCGCAAGAGTCCTTACCTCGCCCACAATAACAAGGTCCAGCTCACGCAGCAAACGGCAGGAGCAGAGCAGGAGCCACGGCTTCCAGCACAGCCAGCCTGGAAGCAGGGGAGATAAGGCAGGACAGCCCCAGCAGCCTCCACCCTCCTGCGTTACCCTTTCGGTCACATTATTCCTCCGATATTTGTCTGTAGGTGGATCGTCCTTGCTCTGACCCACTGGACAGCCACAGCAAGGTGGCACCCCGCTTCTCCCCGTCACCTCAGTGACACAGTGCCCAGATTCACGCAAAGCGTCCCCGTGGCCCCTCCGCCAACGGGCAAGGCTTGGCCGGCTGGTGGGGGAAGGAGGGCTGGGGCAAGCGCTCCATATCCAGCACGCGGATCAGCATCACTGGATTCCAGTGGGGGGGGAACCAGGAGGCTGCTCCAGGCAGAGGACAGGGATGAGGGAGGGAAAGGAGAGGCGAGACGGAGAATATTATAAAACGCAAGACCTTGAAACAGGCAGGGAAAAGTTGGCCTGCATCGCTCACCCTTCCAGGCCTTAATCCCTTCGTTAGCACACACGCCTGATACAATTAAAGACAAACTCCCAAATCTGCAATGCAGACCATCTGCGCCAGCACAGGGTCCTGGGAATTCATCTCTGCAGTAACTGGTACCTCCCAAGCTGAGGAGCATTTCCCGTATCGTGCAGCTCTACGGGGCTGGTCCCCAGGTCCAGCCACCCCCCGCGCTCAGGGACTGGGCTCTGCGGAGGACCCCCAAGCATCGAGGAGGGATGGGAGCAGGCTGGCCGAGCCAGAGGAGGTCTCTGGGGCGAGCAGAGCTGGAGCTGGTTACACACAGCACCAGGAGCAAAGGCACCGGCAACGAAGGGAGAAGGTGTGACCAACGCCAGGAGAGACGGTGTGGTGGTGGGAACGGGCCGGGACAAACGAACAAGGCGACAAGGACAGGGCAGACAGGAGAGTGAGAGCTGGGGCTGGTGGGGGTCGCAGGCGAGGGGTTTCTTGTCACTTGGTCTCTGCACTCCTGCCATGGTGGCCTGCAGGTCTCCCCATTTTCTTCTAGATCACCAGCTCTCCAGGGTGGACTGTCTCCTCTGTGCCTGCACCCCTCGCTGTCCCCAGCGGGACCCCACACCGTGGCTAAGTCTCCAAACACCCTGGCAACGCAAACGGTACAAAGCCACGTACCACAGCAAAAGACAACGGCTCTTTGGGCCTTAAGAACCTGCAACCCTGCAAGAAGCAGAACAACTTGCCGGGAGGTTTATCCCAGCCTGAAGCTAGAGCCCTTACATCTCGCCTCCGTATCCTCCTGCAGTCCCTGCCAGGAGGTGGGAGATGGGTCCACGGTCCCCCTTGCCCAACCATCACGCGTTCAGTGAGCACATCTCCCGGTACCTTAAGCAACCGCGCCGACAACTCCATCACCTCCACACTCTGTAGAAAACACCAAGAACCTGCAGCCTCTGGCCCTGGCTGACCCACGCGAGCTCCCCGTCCCTCCCGGGTGCCCACCAGCTCCATGGGCAGAGCAGTCTGAGACCATTTCTGTTGGCAGGGGCTAGAAACAGGGTGCTGCCGGGCACCCGCGGCCCCAGGCGGTGCCGAGGTCACGGGTTTGCAGCAGCGCGGGTGGTTCCGCGCTCACCCCACAGCCTACGCAGGCAGGAGCGTGAACGTGAACCGGGCTCGGGAGGTACAAACCAGGCTGGTGCAGCGAGACGGGCAAAATCCCTCCTCCGAGGCAGAGCACTGTGGGCTTCACAGCGATTTGTCACCTTAACTCCACGAGCGTTGCCAGAGCTGGCACCACACCAAGACCTCACACCCCACGAGCGGAGCCTTCATCCCGCATCCCCCAGAGCCGGGCCACCCGGGAGCTCAACGCCACAGTGAAAACTCGGACAAGGAGGGATGGCAAAGCCACCTCTGCACACATTGCTGAGGCGGTGCACGACCACGTGCATACGCGCTGCCACAAATACATACGTACGGCTTGATGGGTACATATATCTGCCCGCGTGCCCCGCCTGCCGCCGCTCAGATGCGCGCTGAAGAGCGAGGAACGGCTCTGCTTCTCCCCGAAGGCTGAGTGTTTATCCATTTATTGTGGCTGCTCTTGGCCTATCGCTTTCTGGTTTATTATCCCCTTGGATTTATTTCTTTATTTTATTTAATGCACTGAGGAATTGATATGCTCAGAGCATCGGCACTTCGAGACGCTTTCAGAGCCACCTCGCCAGATGACGGTGCAGGCTGCGGCGGCCGGTCTGGTTTGCCGTTGCTGCCGGGGTGGGAGAGCTGCGCGACGGGGACGGGCGGTCACTGCCACAAGCAGCAGCACCGTCCAGCCACGCGCCCCCCGGGCAGGGGCAAAGGGACGATGCCTGTTTCGGAGGCAGTCGGACAGCAGGGAGGTGAGGACTACAAGGGATATAACTTACAGGGAGGAACATCTGAGCTGCTTTCTTGGAGGAACAGCCTGTGAGGTGCCTGCTGTTTGCAGGGGACCTTGGAGGTGAAATAGAGGCAGTTAGTCCGAGTTAACAAACCAAAAGCTGCTGCCACTGCAGATCTTGGGAGAGGGAAAAAGAAACCTCAAGCAAGCAGGTCCCACGGGATCTACAGAAGAGGGAAATAAGGCTGCACAAGATCTGCTACGGCATTGAGCCCTCTGTCTTCATGGGTCCCCAGAGAGGTGCTCGCTTCTGCGGCTTCGCTCCCTGCGCCCACGCCCATCCCTCCTGCCTTCCCAGGGAAGCGGCAACATCTGCTGAAGGGAAAGGACACACCTGGGGAAGAAACATCGGGGTTTCTCATGGGACACGAAGAGGCACGGCACAGCAAAAAGTAGGTGCTTGGAGAAAAGCCCGGCTGTGCAGAGTCATGCCGAGGGATGCTCCCCGTGCCGTGCCGTGGAGCAGCTCCCACAGGGAGCTCCAAGCCCACTGCTGAGCCCAGACTAGTCTGGGAAGATCCTCCATGAAGCACAGGATGCAGGTGAACCTTCAGCAGATGTTGCACGGGATGTAGGAGAACCTTCGTTCTCAGGGGCACAAGAAGTCGCTTGGATCCCCCTCAACTCCAGCAGCTCAGGAAACCAGAGCAACTGCAAGGACAGGCTGGGGCAACGCTCACCCCTTCGTGGCAGCTGCGGGATTGTGAAGCAGGAGGGGCGGCTGCCGTAGCCCACGCCTCTGCCACACAACCGCCAGCCCGCTGCTTCCAGCCGCTCCCCGGACCGGCGAGCTCACGCTTTAGGGCCCATACTGGCTCCTGGCACTAAGAATATCAACTAACGCTACAAAAGGGAGGGTTTCAGGGCTGGCTGAGAAAAGCACGATCCCAGCAGCCTCGGGCAGTAGACCCTGCTTGGGTCACTTGTGGAGGCAAAAGGATTTTTAAGCCCATCCCACAATTTGGGGACCTGAACTCATGGTGTTTGATCCCCGGCATCGGCTATGTTTTAACCCTCGTCTCTCAGTACCCACACCCTCTGTCATCCTTTGATGATCTTAAAGGTCTTTCCCAACCTGAACGATTCTATGATTCTATCCCATGGGGGTCTCTCTGCCCACCCCAGCAGATCCAGCAGTCAGGAGCGTCTTTCCTCCATCGATCCCCCCAGCTCCCCTGAAGCCAGAGGAGCTCTACCGACTGGCATACTTCGCGGACGGAGATTCAGCACGGTGCCGAGAGAAGATTCAGCGATTCATCGGTGCTGGAAAAAGGCAACCTGCAGATGCACCCGGGGCCACGGGGAGACGGGTTCCCGTCTCGCTCAAAGCACAGGCCGGGCTTGCAGAGCGCTATGGCCAACCCGATGGAGGTAGAGGAGGAGAGCTTCTCTGCCTGTCACTTACCCTGCCCTTCCTCAGAGACAGCCGCACACAGAGCCCGTGTCCCAGGGGTGCAGGTGGTGTCCCCCTGCTGCAAACCCGGCCACTAGCATCCCCACGCAGAGCTCCTAGCATCACGGTGCAGAAGGTACCACAAGGCGGGCACGGGCAGCCCAGGGGCGAGAGCGCTGGCTCGCCACATCTCCAGATCCCCGCTGTCTCACCCCATTCCCCACAAACCGGGAGGAAGAGCCCCTCCAGGCACAGGGCTCCGACCACGTGGAGCCACCCGTCATAAAGCACTCCATGACAGGGAGTGGCTGCCATCCACGTGGTGCTGCCGGAGCTTGTCCGTTCCCCGGGACGTGGGCACAGTTCACAAGCCCGTGTCTGGGGTACCTGGTCCAGCTGGCCAAGGGCTACTGCTGCCAGGTGTCAGCCAAGACACATGAAATGCCCATGGAGACGAGGCCCATGGTGAGATCCAGATGCTATGATAACACTATCCCAGCAATCCAGCCCTATCCCAGAGTGAGCCCTGCTCCAGGTCAGGAGTTAGGAGTTTGGCCCTGGAAGGGGCTGCTGGCCACCAGCCACCGTACCCTGTAGTCCCTCCTGGCAACTCCACGCTCTAGCCTAAAACCAGGCTGTTCCTCCCCAAGCAGCACTCTGACCAGGGCCTGCTCCAGAATCTCAGTGAAGAGCCTGAAGATGAGCTCGGCACAGCCCATGTCCAGGACGAGCGCGACAGGAGTGCTGGCACCTCCAGCATCTCCACGCTGGAGGCCAGATGGGGAGGTCCAGGTCCTGTTGCTCATGCCCTTCTCCCTTGCAAAACTGGCGCCGAGCTGTGCAGACACCAGGCCCCGAGAGCATGTGGGCATCTCCCAGTCTCCTGCAGGCAGGACGGACTCCCACCACCACCACCACCACCACCTCCTCCTGGTCCCACACCGCCGCCCTCTTCTTCCAAAGCCATCAAGCCACAGCTCCAACCCCGATCTGTGCTGTGGAGAGAAACAACTTCTAGGAATACACTCCCGTGGCCAGCATCGCCCCTTTAGCCCTCAGCCACCGCCCCAGCGCCGACTAACCGGCGATGCTTTGGGACAGCATCGTTAGCAGATGGGGCCGAGCAGGCAGAAGAGGCAAGTTGAGGTCGGGACCTCACCCCACCTCCTGGACACTGCGGAGCCAAAGAGTGGGTGTCCTGCCAAGTGGGGTATCATGGCCCGGTTCAGAAGTGGGGCTAAGCATCCCCAGGTCCTTGCTCTCAAAGGCCACGCTGCTTCAGGGAAGGGCAGGAGAGCGTGTGCTGCCCCAAATCTGGGGCTCCACAAGCACTTTACCACCTTCCATTTCAAAGCGTCCGTGATGCCTCTGTGCCTGTCCCCACCGCAGCGCTAGCCCGTCCATCCGGCAGGCTGCTCCAGCCCATGGAGCCTGTTAAGAGGAGGTTGAAGATGACCATCACCTCACAGAGGACACCCTGTGGCACGAGTCCCTTCCCTATAGCCTTGGATCACAGTAGCTGTGAGCAGCTCTGCCCCACGGCTCCCTGAGTGGGGCTGAAGGGACTCCCAGAAGAAGGTCAGCATCTTGATGGCACCACGTCCAGAGCTGTGTCAAGCACACGCACTGCCTTGTCACCCTGCGCGTTCAGAGCCCGTGCAGCAAGGGACAGGGGTGTTACTGCAGGTCTGGACAGGGCCAAGTTCCCCGAAAAGCCCATCATACCCAAAGGTGAAGGAGACTCCTCACACCCCCAGCTCCGAGGACCCAGACCAGATGCAGTTTACCCTCAGATCCCACCCAGAGGTGGAGAAAAGCAGGTGAAGCTGCAGCAAACTCATTGCACCCACATCATCGCACCTTCTGTCGGAAAGCCAGGCTGGACAAACAGACCGACGACGGTGCTACCACGCTGCCAGACGGACCAACAGCATCCCATGCCCAAAGCACCTCCTTTCTCCCAGATATCACGCACGTGAGCTGGGACCCTCCTGGAACGTGGGAGGAGAGCAGAGCTTGCTTGTGCTCCGCGGCCTGCTAACGCTGTTCAGAGGCAGCGCTACGGAGCCCAAACAAGGCTGGAAGAGACGTTCAGTAAATCATGTCCTGCCTATTTTGGAGCTCCCAGGAGTTGTTTGTTCCTTTCCATGGACTCAAGTGATCGCTCTCTTGTGGACACAATGATCTCTGCTCAAACTCCTTCTGCTCTTAAACACTTGCATTAACTGGGTAATTCAAGCAGCAGCAGTGTGCTTCCAAATACAGCAGTTTGGAGTACAAAAATCCTCCCCAGAGGAGGTTCTGCCTTGGTGTCTGGGACGTAGAGACCCAGCGGGCACTAAGCCCTGCCAGAGTAGGGAGAGACAGCAAATAAGGGCTTGAGAGGCCATTGATATCCATGGCTACATCTGTATCGCGGGATCCTGGCAGCTCCCCAGGCTCCACGTCTGCACCTCAGCTACGTCCCAGCTTCACGGCAGCGTCCTGCCTCCCCACACGGTACCTTCAAGCTGTGCTGGAGGGCAGGGGCAGAACGCCCTGACCAGTCCCCCGCTCAGGGTGCTCAAGGTGCGCCCGGCGCTCTTCTAGGCAGACCCAACGCGAGCGTTATCGCAGATATAACCTTGGGAGCCAGCATCACGCGTTGCCGGGGTGTGACGGGCAGGTTCCGTCACACGAATCAAGCGTGACATCGGCAGAGGGTGCGAGACCCCCACGTCCAGGTCTCCAACACGACCCTGCAGCACTTCTGTGACCAGCACAGGAACGCTGGGGAAATGCCCTTCCACCAAGGCCAGCCCCTGGCCCACAACGGGATTTTGGGTCGGGATTGCCATCGTCTAACCAGAGCCAGCAGCAGGAGGCAGCCGAGGACGCCCAGGCGCTCTCCACCGGCTTCCGCCTCAGACAGTTGCACTCTGGACCGTATGGATGCTGCGAGCACCCCGCCGGGCGGCGAAGGCTGCAGCAGGAATGCCCGCTGCCCCTTCCTCGTTAACTGGAAGGGAAACGGCTGCAAGCCCAGCTCCGCGGCCCGGCCAGCGGGACGCTTGCTGCGGCAAGTTGGGCAGCGCAGAGGGATGGAGGCGTGCGGGGAAGGGCTGCCAGCGATCCCCAGGGAAAGAGCGTGCCCACCGGGGTGGGCGAGGAACGCGGGATGCTGCTGGCCTGCTCCTCGCTACAGGGTGCTGCAGAGAGAAGGGGAGGCAGAGAGCCCCGATTCCAGGGTCACAGGGACAGCAGCAAATTCACGGGGCAGGGGCGAGTTTCGGCTCTAGACGAGGAAGGACGAACAAGCAGGGCCAGATCGGAGCGGGCGAAGACATGCCTGAAGCTGGACTAAGCGCTCTGCTTCAAAGCCGGTTAAACGCAACCAGCTAAGGGGGAAGAGGATGATACGGCAGCTCCAGAGCCCCGGCACAGGCAGGAGCCGACTCCAGCCGGCTGGGGGGGACGGGACAGGACAGAGAGCTTACGCCGGCTTTCCCGGCACACGCAGGTCCCGAGTCCTGCCCAAGGAGTCGGTCTGCTTGTCTCTACAGTGCAACCAAGAGGACCTCAGGGCGATGCTGGGCAGCAGGTCTGGGACCGACTCCTGTCCCCGGACGCGTCTGCAGGCCGGAGAGCCACAAGCGGAACTCTGCCGGGAGCAGAGCCGGGGGACTGCAGGGGTGCAGATCCCTGGAGGCTTGGCCATTTCAGACCCACATCACGGGTCGTTCCTTGGGTCACCCCAGCTCTGCCCCAGCAGGTAGCAGCTCCCCTTACACAAGTGTTCCTGCCACAGAGCTCGCAGCAGCCTCCCTGACTCGGCTCTAGGTCCTCGTGCTCCGTCTCCCGGCCCCGTGCCCCGGAGTAGCCGGCCCCCTGCCACCCTCCACCCCTCCGGCAGCCCCCTTCGTTTGTCTTTATGCCTTTAATCCTTTCGTTAAATGGCGCAGCTCTGCACTCAAAGCTGGAAAGAAACAGCCTAATGGCCATTAAGTTCCCCTTCAGAATATTAGATTCAGATCCATCAATTTTACTTTGTAGAGAATATTTGCAGTAAAATCAGAGCAGCTCCCAGGCGCCTGACAGCCCAACAGCGTTTTCTTCCTGGGAGCAGCTGTTCAGAAAACACATCGGCTCAGGATTTACTGGCCGTTGGCAATACGAGAGTTCAGAGCCACGAGCCAGAAGATGCCACCCGCTTCTGTCACCCATGTCAGCGTCCGTGAAGAAACCACGGAGCCGATAAAACAGGTCTGCCGCTATAACCCTCCGGCTTTCCGGCATCCGCCCACGGCCTGCCGTTGCTGCAGCCCTGTCCTCGCCGAGGGAGCGCTGGTCACTGGTGTGCAGCCCACTCCATCCCCACTGAGGACTGGGAAGGCTGCCCCAGCAACGCTGCAGACAGCGCAGCGGAGCCGGCCAACTGCTAGGGGGAAAAAAAAAAGAGAGCAGATTTCTCTGGCAGAAGCAGAGCGAGGAAGGCAGCGGGACTCGCCTCCGTCGCTCAGCCTGTGCCACCTGCAACAGGTGACGGGCACGGCGGCGAGAGCAGCCGGCCCCTTCCCAGCCTGGGGAGCAGGTTGGCAGGCAGCCGGCGCGGCTGCGCAGCCCCGGAGCCGTGCCGAAGCCTCTCCGGGGGGACCTGCAGCCTGGGTATTGCACCCACGCAACGTGCCCGCGAGCTTGCGGAGGCGACGCCAGGTCTCTCCCGTGCCCTCCTGGAACCGGAGCCACGGGGAGCCGTCCCGAGCACGTCCCACACGGAGCTCAGGGAAGAGCACAGCCTCGCCCAAAGATTCGCACATTCACTGCCCGCGAGGAGCAGACCTGAGGTGCAGAAGGCAAGACCTGAGGTGCAACAAGACCCGCTTCCACCCAGTCCTCCCGCCAGGACAACCCTCCCCACCGCCCGTCCCACGCACCAGCCCCACCACGGCACCGCCAGAACCACCCGCAGAGCAAAACCGGAGGATATTTGCAGCTCGGCCACCTCCTAGCCGCAAACCCAAGGACCGTCACGCTCCCAATGATATTAACAGCACCACACACCACCAGACTGATTTTATCTTGCAGGGGCCTTGCCCGCCCAGCCCCAAACTGGGCGTTACTGGGACAGCAAGTTCCCACCGGGTGCAGCGGGTCTGTTCAGCTCAAGATCTGTGCCCCAAGCCGACAGCCTCGTTACCTCGATGCCGTGTTACGGCATCGCAGCCCGAGCTTGGGGTGACGAGGCACTTGCAGCGCGTACAGAGGGAGACTCGACAAGTAGACAGAACCGGAGTCGTGCCCCCCCACGTACTGCAAACAGGTCTGCCCTGCCAGCCCGAGGATTTACCTCCTGTTTTGGGGTAGATTTATGGCAAATAAATATAGGTGGAAGAAAGCAGAACGTCTTTGGGAACGGCAGGAAGGTAAGGATGGGAGCGAAGTGCTGGGGAGCCCCTCACCATTGTCAGATCCACCCCGGCCGCTGCTAACAGCTTGTATCCTCATGTTTAACATGCGGCTCTGCACCAAAAACTGTCTCCGGCAAGCCCAGGCTTGGGCGAGCTGAATTCCCTCTGCCACGGGCAGGGCTCGCCGACGCTCCCGGCACGGCACGGCGAGTTCCCGCAGCTCCAACTCTTCCCATGGGGCTGCGATTTAAGTTACCCCAGCTCCTTCGTGGGGCTCCTTCGGCCCTTTGCCTGCGCCTTTGTCCCAAGGCTCTGTCAATCCTCCCCCGCTTCCGCGCGGACCCACAGCTCCAGAAGGGCAAAATCAGCTCGATTTAATTCAAAAGTTTCCCGAATGCACACGGGCTCTCCAGGTCCAGGGGGTGGGCACCCCCCAAGGGGTCTTTCGCAGACACCCCACCTTTCCCGCTGTAGGAACTCTAAAATCAGCAGTTTTGCAGCAGCTGCAGAAATTCCCTGTTTTCGACTTCGTCTTCCCCAGAATCCCGATTTTCTCACCTAGTAGTGATATTTCTTCCAAAAATCCCTTTCTCCTCCTCGCCCCCCCCCCGCGGCTGTCACAGCCCCCCGGGAGCACACCCACCCCGGGGTCACCCCACCTGCCCGCCCCCCCCCTCTCCGCAGGGTGCCCCGAAGCCCCCGGGAGCCCCACCCGGCGGCGGCTCAGACCGGGGAGGGGGTGCAGGCAGCACCGGGAGCGCCCCCCCCCCCCCCGCGCCGCCCCTGCGGAGCCGCTGCCGGGCGGTGCCCGGTGCAGCCCCGGGCTCGGCTCCGCCGCCGCCCCGGTGATACCGCGATCAAAGTTTCCCGGGAGCCCCCCCCGATCCTTTCCCCGGTCCCCCCCCTCACCTGCGCTCCGGGCGGGGGCTGCGCCCGCCCCGCGGCTCCCCGAGCCCATCCGGACCGGCCCCGGCGCCGCTCCCGGCCCCGCTCCCGGCGCAGCCTCCCCCGGCCCGGGGAGCGGAGCGGAGCCGCCGCCGGCGCTTGCGGGGCCGGGGTTTGAATTCGTCCAACCCGCCCTGATTGGGCTGCGGAAAGGGGGGTGGGGGGGGCCGGGGTGGGGCCCGGGATGGCTGCGGGGGGGGGGGGGGGGCGGAGTAGGGATGCGGGGGGTGGAGGGATGCGGGGGGTGTGGTGGCGGGGGGGGATGCAGCGGCGGCGAGGAGGCAGGAGGGTGTGGGGGCCGTGCGGGGATGTGCGGGGATGCGGGGGAGCGTGGGGATGCAGGGGAGGGGCGGGGGGCGGCGGCGGGGGGGGGGGTAACGTGGGGATGCAGGAAGGTGTGGAGGATGTAGTGCCGGGGGGGTGCGGGGGGGTGTGGTACCCTGGGGATGCGGGGATGGGGGGGGGGGGTGCGGGGGGGTGTGGTACCCTGGGGATGCGGGGGGGGGGGGTGGAGGGGGTGTGGGGGACACAGGGGGTTGTGATACCCTGGGGGTGCAGGAGGTGCGGGGGACGCAGGGGGATGTGGTACCCTGGGGGTGCAGGGGGTGTGGGGGGGTGCGGAGGGATGTCGTACCCTGGGGATGCGGGGGGAGGGGTGGAGGGGGGGTGGGGGACACAGGGGGTTGTGATACCCTGGGGATGCGGGGGACGCAGGGGGATGTGGCACCCTGGGGATGCAGGGGGTGTGGGGGGTGCGGGGGGATGTGGTACCCTGGGGATGGGGGGGGGGTGGAGGGGGTGCAGGGGGACGCAGGGGGATGTGGTACTCTGGGGGTGCAGGGGGGTGAGGGGGATGTGGTACCCTGGGGGTGCAGGGGGTGTGGGGGGGTACGAGGGGATGTGGTACCCTGGGGGTGCGGGGGATGCAGGTGGGTGCAGACATGCAGGGCCACGAGGTGCAGCGGGGGCTGTGGGGGGGTGGGACATGCAGGGGATGCGGTACCCCGGGGGGCCGTGGGGATGCGGGGGGTGTGGGGCACGCAAGGGGATGTGCTGTCATGGGGGGGTGTAGGAGAGCGCGAGGTGACGCTGTGGGGGTGCAGGGTGGTAGGGGGCTGCGTGGGTGTGGTACTGCAGGAGGACCTTGGGGGTGCAGTGGAAATGCGGGGGGGCCAAGGCGGCTGCAGGGGCATGCGGCAGGGTGGGGGATGCGGGGGGCAGGCATGGCCGGGGGGGGGGCAGGGCTGCAGCACTGTGGGGACGCGCGGGAGCGGGGAGGCAGGGCAGCGTGGCCCCTCCGGGATTGCGGTGGGGACATGGGGGGGCTGTGGAGCAGGGAGCAGTGCTGGGGCGAGGGGGGGGGATTCCGCTTTGAGGGGGCAGGGGAACTTCGGTGGTGCAGGGGGGCACAAGGAGCGGTGCTGCGGAGAGGGTGGTGGCCCTGAGGAGGGGTGGCTGTGCCGGGTGGACAGCGCGTGGCAGCCCCAGGGGAGCGTCCCAGGCGCAACACAGTCTTGGTGGGACCAAAGCGGGTGGTGCCGCTGCCGGGGGTCAGAGCGGGAGGGTGTGGGTGGCACCTCTGGGCACGGGGGGAGGCACAGCCAGGGGGACGCCGGGGAAGGGGACACGGCCTTGAAGCAGACCACTTGCTGGGACAGGCAGGAGGGATCCAAGCTAAGGCCCCGCAGGATTCCTTGGTCAGGATAAGATCCCTGTCAAATGCCAGCACGGGAGTTACGGCATTGCTGCTGTTCGTGCTCGGCACCAGCTCGCAGCTGGGAGCACGCGCTTTGCTGGCAAAGATGAGCAGAGCTCCCCCATCCTGCTGGGGCGTCTCCTGGGGCCTTGCACCGGGTGACAGCAGGGACAGGCGAGCAGCGATGGAGCTGCCGGTCCTCTCTGCCTAAGTGCTACCAGCACGCCCTCGGTCCATCCCTGCAGCCGAGCACAGTAGCTGCCGCTGCACCGCAGCCATCCCCTGCCTGGATCCATCCCTCCCGCTCTCCCGAGCAATGCGCCAGAGCTGCCTTCCCGCGGGAGCCCCGGAGCAGGGCACCGGGAGGGCGACCACACTCCCCTTCTCTCTGTCTCAGCCTAAAGGGGCTTTGAGCTCTCGAGCCTCCTGTGCATGCTCCCGTCTCCTGTCCCGGCATCTTCTCCGGCTGGAATGCACCGCTTGGACTTTTGTCCTCTGCAATGGTACAGAATAGATATACGGAGCAATAATTATATTATAAATACATATATTTTAAAAGTGTATCTAAAAAAAGAGGGACATTCAAAGCTGTGGCTGCTGCTGGTGGGCAGGATGGGGCCAGCACAGCTTCTGCTGACGCTCAGCCCGTCCTTGTGGGCCTGTGTCCCCCACACACACACTCAAGCTTCTCCTAACGTTCCCCATAGCAGGACCCCCAGCCACAGCATCCAGCCGAGCACTCAGCGGGCTGGATGCACCACCAACAGCAGTGGACGCTGCTCCCTCCCACCGGCTCCTTTCCCGGGGGGACACTGGCTCTGGGGACCACGGGGGGTTCTCCCTGCGGGACTGGGTGGCGAGAGCCTGAGCTGTGCCCCAGGAAGGGCACTGCAATAGCCTCTGTGTGATGCTTCCGATGTTAGCACAGATGCCTTCCTGCAAAGTCCTTTTTCCCTGAGCACTCGCTGCGTGCTGGACCTGTGGGGTGTTACCCCTCCTCCGGCCAGCCAAGCTCAGGGGGGCCATAGGATACGCGCAGGTGAACCGGGACGGGGAGGGATTTGAAACCCGCCCAGACCAGCGCCAGGATGAAGCCACAACCGCCTCGGCAGGGGATTGTCACAGGGCAGCCTCTTCCTCTCTGCTTCCCCTCCGTAAAGCGGCAGCTCCCGGCGAGGTGTGGGCTCGCGCCGCCCGATGCGCCCCAGCTCCCCGCAGCCGGTCCCTTCCCCGGGATGGGTCCCGGCTGCTCCCCGAGGGACGCTCCGGGCGCCGGGCAGAGAGGGCACACTTGGTTTGGGGAGGACAGATGGGCTGCGTCTTCCTCCCTCACACCCCCGCGGCTTTAAGAGCCGGGAAAAGCACCAGCTCCTCGCCCTCCCCTGCGGGCGCAGAGGATGTAGACGCAGCCCCAGGGTCTGCTTTGAAAACAGGCGATCTCGGAGCAACGCGGCTGCATCTCTGCCACGGAGGGCAAGAAAAGCCTGCGAGGCTGCAAAGGAGTAGCCACGCCAGCCCGGTCCGGAGGCTGGGGCTGGCCCTGAACCCGCAGGCAGGAGCGACCATCGCGTGTCCGGACCAAATCGCACCCTACTCCCCCCCTCCGGTTCCTCCTGCATCTCCCAGGCGCTGCAGGGGCTGCACAACCTTCAGGAGAAGGTGCAGGGGTGAGACGTAACTGGCAAACGGCAAAGGCAGGACCCCGCCGGAGCTGTGTGGCTCCTCTCCCGGGTGTCCTCGAGGGCTGGCACCTGCTCCACGCGAGCTCTGGAGCCGTTGGAGATCCGTCCCCATGGCGCTTGCCAGGGATGAGTCACAGCTGCTACAAAATTCACACCTCCTGCGGGTCCCTGCTGGCTTTACCCGGCGAGCGTGCTTTGGCGCATGCTATATCCAAGAGAAACCATTCCTGCTGGGATCTGGGGAGCCTTCGCCTCTGTCCCCAACACTGGAAGGACCACAAAAACCTCCAAAGCTCTTCGGGGAGGGACCAGGGGCAGAGCTGAGGGGAGGTTCTTGCTGGCGCAAGCTTCGGGACGCGCTGGCGATATTTGGCCCTCAAAGCGCAGAAGACAAGTGTCTGCAGCTCCCAAAAGCCCACGTGAGGCACAGCGAAGCTCCCGCCACACGTAGTCCCCCATCCTCTCGTCCGTCCTGCCCTGGGGCTGTCCGGACCTGCTTCCCAGGAGAGAAGCTGCAGGGCTGTGTGTGTCAAAGCGAAGCCTGGGTCAGAAGTTCATTACGGGCTTCTCATGAAATGGGGAGAGGTGCCCACTGGTGAGACAGAGACCTTCGCTTCACGGGCGCTGGGATGCTCAGAGCAAAGATAAGCTTTAATAGGGTGCTCCCCCCCTGCCCAGTCGCATAGAAAAAGTCACTATTTTTATTTGCTTTACATTTTCAGCCCTTGCTCTGGGAAGAGCCCGAGTCATCGCGCAGCCGAGGAGGCTGCCAGCATCTAAGAGGGGGGAGAAAAAAAAGCAAAAAGCAAAAAAAAACCCGTGGCAAAGTGTTGCCGTGCACGGCTTATGTGTATCTATGGTTACAGGAGATCGTGTCAGAGGATGCAAGACGTTACCGGGGAAATCAGACGTGCTGGTGTCAATGGAGACCGCGGGAGCTCATCCTCCGCCGGGGCAGCGTTTGGATGCTCGGTGCGGACCCACACAGCAACCGACGGGGATAAAAATAAATGCCAGCCGTTCGGCGAAGAAGCCGTCCTACACAGAGCGAGCGAGGTGGGCCTGGCAGGGAAACACGCGTACAGCCCGCTGCCGCGGGCGCCTGGCACGTGGGCCCGGGGAAATGTAAGCGTGTGCTGAAGAGCTGCTCCTGCCCGGGCAGTTATTGCGTAGTTACAGACCTCGCTACGATTAGAGCTCGTCGGGATGTTTTAATGTAGCATCGCATCCTTTCCAAAAGCAAACAGTTCTGGGAGAAAGGATCCTTTCAAAATCATAGGATATTCTCAGTGTATTTTAAGGAAATGGTTTCATTAAGTTTCTGCTGCATTTGCGTTTGAAAAATTGGGATATTTTTGGACGTTATTCTTTTTCTCTTTCAAAATATATGTAAATCCCATCAAATAGTTCCAGTGAGCAATTAGTCGTATTGCAGCAGCAGAGTGAAAATGCATGAAAGGCGTTTTAAAAAACACCTCGGCCGAAAGCATACCGGGGAAACGCGAGCTTTAGATCAAGGACAAAATAAACCTGCTGTATTCCTCTCTTCATCTGTAGCCGTTTAAGAGCTGGTTTGAAAACCAGCCGTACAAAAATTACACGGGAGTGCGACGGCTTTTAAGGGGTAACGCCGATGTGCTGGACGGCTCCTGCCTCCCCATGGGATTTCCCGGTCGCTTCCAGCCTCCTCTCTGCTCCCGGGACATCCTTGAGAGTTTTCCCAAAGGTGTCTGCAAGCTTTTTGTGTCTCGCCGCTGACAGATACTGGCTGCGTCAGGATGCTTTTGATTTTGGGCATCTGCCTCTAGACACTTTAACGTGGACGCGATGTTTGGAAGCGCCGAGCGCTTTCCCTCTGGAAAGTAAATTGCTGATGGCATCTGCAGCTGCTGCCCGGATCATAATTCAGAGCTGACAATGGGAGTGCAGCTATTTTTTTAATGATGTTCCCCGTCTCGGCTCTCTGCTGATGCCACGCCGGAGTCACAGCGGTGACTCCGCAATTTAAGAGCCCGCACGTTTAACACGGGCATCTTCCAACCCCTCCTCGTGCGCTAGGAACCGTCTCCCCACGCTCACGGAGCTCAGGCACGTGGAAGTCGGACACCGTCCCACCTCAAGTTGTTCCCCCACGCTAACGCTTCGTTTCAGAAAGAACCTTTCGAAGCGGTATTTCCTCTCCGTGCTTTCTGGCAGGGGGAAAATGTTTCCGAAGCGTTTGCCTTAAAGAAGCTTTGTTGGATTGTTTTTTTTTTAGACGTGGGGGTATAGTCACAGTCAGAAGAATCCACACGTTTCTCGGTAACTCATCACTCCAACGAGCTTGGCTAGACCTCCCGCTGTTCCCTTCAGTAGCACCCAGGGAGAACTCACAGCATTTTGGGCTGATCTAATAAAGGAGAGGAATCATTCCGGAGTCATTCACCGCAAAAATGAACCCATCTCAGAGGCTTTGGCAGATGAGACGAGCATCTTGAGCGACAGCACGGAACATTTCCGTCCCATGGACCTGTACCTGGGCCAGGCAGGTACGTTCCTGAGATGAAATACACCTCATTCAAAAAAACTTCCACCTCTAATGAACTGTTCTTAAACGAGGTTGATGCATCGGTCTTGGCACAGCACTTTCCTTGTCGCTGCAATTTGGCAGCGAACACTTTGTATGCTGAAGTCTGGAAAGAAACGACTCTGTGCCAGCAAGCCCAGAGAGGACAATTTCATCTGGCAGCACGGGCTGCATCCCTAATATATGCCATTTGGTGGAGGAGCAGAGGACCAAAGTGCGCCGAGGGAATCACAGGGGACATGTTCAAGACCTATCCTGATCATCACATTTCATCAAAATCAAGAATGAAACTTGGAAATGGCTGAAGACAAGTGAGAAGCGTTTGGCCTGCGAATACACTGTCTGAACTCAAATGCAACAGGAGCAGCGGGGCAAAGCCCCAAGTGCTGGAGATGACGGCATGGGAAGGTCTGAGATGACAACCTGTCCCGTTTCCCCTCCGGCTCTCCCGACCACCCCTACGCGTTGACGGTGTCATGGTGCGTGGTGCCAGAAAGGACAAAGCAGATCGTCTGGTCTGACCTCCCAGATGATGTGGGCCAGGTACCTACTTACCTCATGACTGGCCAAGACATCTGTTGCCAAAAGCCATCTAATCCAGACCTGGAGACCTCTTCAGCGGGAGATACCACCATTTCCCAAGGACTTTGTCCCTGAATTTAACGGGAGCATTTGTAGAGCCTGTAGGCAGGAGAGACAGGAGCAGGCAAGGGACATCCCAGCTCCCTGGGCAGCGAACCCCAGGGGACAGCCAGGACAGCGGGCACGATGCCCTCGGTCGGAGCCAGCGCTGCTCTTGGTCTGCAGGGACAGTGCTCGCCGAGGGACAGGCAGCAATTACATGTCCGCAAGCCCACCCTGGCATGCTGTGCTCCACAGAGGGACCGTAGCTTTCCACGAAGGAGACGCTTCCCCACATGTTGGCAAAAAGTAGCTCCTGGCCAGGGCAGTGTTGGGTCCTCTGGCTCCATCTCTATCTCCAAAGCCTTCAAATAACCCGAGTAGCAGAGAGGTCCATGTCACAGCCACTGCATACAAAGGCCCCACTCGTAAAAGATCAGGCCACTGGGTCCTCCTCACCCAGGGCCACGGCAATGGAGAACGGCCGAAAGCCTTCCCAGGGCTCTCCAGGAAGGCAGCGGACAGGGGATGAGAGTCATCTGGGTGGGCAGTGCCTGACACCAGCTCCTCGGTCGTATAACAGCTCCGACAAAAAGAGGGTACGTGGGGAGCCCAGGAAGGTCCCCGTTAAGCTGTCAGGAGCCCATGTCCTCTATGGCCAACCCGCCTCAGGTCACACCAAGACCCCAACAGCGGGTGCGTTCCTGCACCACGGAGGGGCGAGGGGAGGGAAGGAGGACCGTGTCCTTGTCCCTGCGCCACGCGCAGGGCTCCCAGGCCAGACGGGACCCACACGGGACCCACGGTGGAGGCAGGCCCTGCTCAGCCCATGCCTGCGTGGGGTAGACCTGCCTCCTCCTGAGGTCCCCGGGGAGGGATACAAATTGCTTTTTCCCCAACCGAGAGTATTGATTGTGGTCAGACCCGCGGCTCAGAGCTTGCTAATGAATTGTAATTGGAAAGAAGTTCCACTTTGACATGTTTTATTTTATTTATGTCAGGATTTGCCATGCATTAAGCTAGGGGCTCATTAAATTAGTGAGGCAGACAGTTCCCGCCAAGATGGCCTGAGCTGGGCAGACTTCAGCTGGGAACTGGCAGCAGCAGACGTAGGAGAGACGTGGTCTGCAGAGAGACCGGGGGTCCTCCTGCTTCTCCACTCCCCCAGCAAAGACAGAGGCTCCAAGACTGGCGTGGCCAACACTTCTCTGGGCAGCCTTGAGCCCCCATCTCGCACTAAGGGCGAGCACGGAGCAGGACACCGGGTTGGGTTTCGTCTGCCCCGCCAGAGCCCTCTTCTGCGCCTGGCTCGCCATGGAGGATCCATCTTGCCCGTCCTTCACCTCACGTCTGCTGGCAGCCGCGGTGCCCTCTGGCCTCCAGACAGTCTCCGGGTCCAGACAGGACGTGAATTTATAATATTGTGAAAGGCAAAACGAACAGAGAACAAATCTCTCCCCATCCAGCCTGCCGCCTCCCCGCATCGGCCTGACCTGCTGCCGCTTCCGCGCGGGCTTTCCAGCCTCGCCTTCGGTTGCTCCAGAAAGTTCCCCCATCCCTGTTTCTTCTCCCTTCTCCCTTGCTTTGCCCAGCGTTCTGGCTTGTTTCTCCAGTACGACCCTCTCCCCTCTCCAGAGGTCCCTGGTTTGCCTTCGGGAGGTTAGGAGTAGGAAGTCAAACGCCTCTTCCTTAAGCTGATGTCGTACGTGATGCAACGACGTATAGAACAGGGATAGGGGGTACCTGGGAGCACGCTCCCCCACCGCGACGGAGCCCCGCCTGCACCCACGGGCACAGCAATCCAGTCCCTTGCCCCTTGCTGTCCCCGTGGGTCGCCCCGCATCTCCTTGCAGCCCTTCCATCCCCAGTTCCGGCATTCCCCATCGGACCCGCCGGTGTTTCACGTGGTTAAAGCTGTGCGGTGCGTAACTTCTGCTCCGGATCTGCTGGAAAACACCAATTTTCTGACCCTACTTAGGCTTCCGACAGCGCAGGGAGCGGATCTCCCGCTCTAGGGAAGTGCCATAGTGGAGCTGAAGGTTGAACGGGTGGGACAGAGGCGACGCTGTCCTGTCTGCAGAGCACTGGTACAGCCCTGCGCCAAGCTCCTTCTCGGGAAAGGGGAGGGGAGGGGAGGGGAGGGGAGGGGAGGGGAGGGGAGGAGGGGAGGGGAGGGGAGAGGAGGGGAGGGGAGGGGAGAGGAGGGGAGGGGAGGGGAGGGGAGGAGGGGAGGGAAGGGGAGGGGGAGGGAGGGGAGGGGAGGAGGGAAGGGAAGGGAAGGGAAGGGAAGGGAAGGGAAGGGAAGGGAAGGGAAGGAAGGGAAGGGAAGGGAAGGGAAGGGAAGGGAAGGGAAAAGGAGGAGAGGAGAGGAGAGGAGAGGAGAGGAGAGGAGAGGAGAGGAGAGGAGAGGAGAAGAGAAGAGAAGAGAAGAGAAGAGAAGAGAAGAGAAGAGAAGAGAAGAGAAGAGAAGAGACGAGAAGAGAAGAGAAGAGAAGAGAAGAGAAGAGAAGAGAAGAAGAACCAAAAGAGTGGGTGATCTGAAGCGTGGACCAAGAGGAAACAGGCCACGAGCACCTTCCAGTTAAGCAATGTGGGACCAGAGCCTGAAGACTGATGCTGAGCTAAAAGGCAGTACACAGCAAGAGGACAGCTCACCAGAGCAGGAGAAAGCTGTGCCTGACCCGTGCGCATCTCTGCAGCTTGCTGGCCTAGCAGACTGTGCTGGGACATGCCTCCCCAGTACCATCCCAGTACCGCAAACTGGGCTGGTGACAGAGATCTGCTGGTCTCTGAAAGCCCAGACGGAGAGATCCGGCATAGTTGTGACTTTAACCGTAGACTCAAAAGGGGCCATCAGTCGCCGACAGCAACAGGCAGCGCCTGAAACCAGCACACGTACATGGAGATGCCACCTGAAACGCCGCCGCAAGCCAAGCTCTCCAAGAACGCAGCTGCCGAATGGAAAAGATGCAAGCGAGAATTTTGTCTCGGGTGAAAGCAAGTACAGCAAAATGGACAACACCGAGGGTCACAAGATAGATTTTCTGTCAAGGCCTG
Organism: Phoenicopterus ruber ruber; assembly: GCA_009819775.1. Taxonomy (NCBI): domain Eukaryota; kingdom Metazoa; phylum Chordata; class Aves; order Phoenicopteriformes; family Phoenicopteridae; genus Phoenicopterus; species Phoenicopterus ruber. The sequence goes on from CM020240.1 coordinate 2,907,530, forward strand.
CTAATTAATTAATGTCAAAATTAATCAAATCCCTAAATTGGGGCATGAAATATGCTTAGTAGAAAATTAGGTGATGAAAAACAAGCTGGTTATTACTGGTATTTGCTAAAGAAAGTGAGAACACCACGCTCCCAGAAAAAAGGAACAAATTTGACAGTGCTCATAACGGACAGGAGATTTGAGTAAAATACATTTCAGATGACTTGTAGAATCCCGCCCTCAAGGCAACATCGTAATGCGGACCAAGAGACCTCCAAACTGGGGGGGGATAAAAAAGATGAGGGAAATTACAGATTTAAACAGAGAAAGAAGCGTGCTGCCGTGTAAAGCCGAGCCAGACAAATCTGAGGGGCCAGTACAAGGTAGGGAATCAGAACTACAAGAGCAGGGCTCGAAGGATAAATCCAAAGAAGACTGTGACGGCAAACGGAATAACACTGCAGGAATTAAAGAGCATGTCAAGCGGGGAAGCGAGTTGGGCGTAAGCAGCGGCTTCTCTTTTTCCCAGCCCAGGTAGGTTTCCAACGAGCGTGTACAGAGCACAGACTTCTGATATTGTGAACAGATGGTATCTGTGAAAAAATAAATCAGAGGAGGGTGTAACGTACCTGTAAAATATGCGGAGAGGTGTGGCAGCAGCAGGACCTCACAGGATTTATTAGTTGGAATCGGTGGAGAGATGTCTACGTTCAGGGACAATTATACGGAATAAAAACGAAATAATTCTGACAAAATCAGACCGATTCTTCTCATTAGATCTGGTGCTCGAGTTAATGGCCTGTCTGAAGTTAGTCTATGAAAACTAGAAAGAAAATACAGTCGCGTGGAAATCTTCCAACTACACCTTAACTAATACCCGGGGATGCCACGCACGGGTGAATCAGACGGGAAGGTAAAATAAAACCGTGATCTGCTGTGGTTTCAGGAAAGGAATAAGCTATCCTGAGGCCGAAAACGTTGAGCCTACTTGAACGAGGCAACACAGAAAGAGGAATATAATGGCAAAGTGCAAAAGCAATATCGCTCATGTGCATGTTCTGATCCCTACTAGAGGGCTGGCAGAAGGTTTTTTAATGAAAAAACCCCAAATTCTATACTAGTTCAGGACTATTGTAATCACAACGCAGAAGTGGACTTTCTAGAAAGCGCAACGGCTGAATGAGACCCCACAAGCCCAGCTGGGATCTGCGGACTTGGGTGTCCACTGCAGAGCCAATATTTTGATTGTTAAAAATATTGACTTCTGATCTGTCTGAAGAGTACAATATTAAACACATTAATTTGTGTTCAGGGCCCACAAACGGTTGCCACAGCCTTAAAAAAAGGCAGCCTAAAAAAAGGGAAGAGCCTAGTTCACAATCCTTTCTGGTTGCACAAAATTACGAACCGGGCACATTGGAAACTGAGGCTGTAGCCCGCTGAAATGTTTAATGGCAGCTTAAAATCCTGGAAGGGATTAAAATCCTGGAAGGGAATAAACTGTACGAGTCTGAAATAGATGCAGAAAAGTCACTGGATCACACTACAGCAACGGGAAATGCAGAAAAATTCAGGGATAAAAACCCGCTCCAAAGATCTACATGACAAAGGAACCAGCTCTGATAGGAAGAGAAATGTTTATATATATAACGGTTGGACTCAATGATCTTGGAGGTCTCTTCCAACCAAAACGATTCTATGATTGATTGAATACCCATCCTTACATACACTTCCCTTGGGAGGGGGTGATGAGAGGACACCTGGCCACACGTCCAGCCATGTACATGCCATGGGATGGGTGACAACCCAACGGGACTCGACGTGCCTGCTGCACCCCGACGGAGACCACCGAGCTGCGAAGGGCCTTGCTCGCAACCTTGCAGTACCAAAGGCAGGAGCTTGCGGCCAGGGCTGGTCTGTGATACCAGACCGGGGGGACACAGGTCTCAGAGCCCCCCCCTCCTCAAGGCATCGGGGTGCAGAGTCTCCCCGTGAACCGCACTGCTGGGGAGGCTGGGGTCGCTTTGCACGCCTCGTAGAATCACAGAATCGTTTAGGTTGGAAGAGACCTCCAAGATCATCAAGTCCAACCATTGACAAGGCCACCACTAAACCATGTCCCCAAGCGCCACATCTACATGGCTTTTCAATCCCTCCAGGGATAGGGACTCCACCACTGCCCTGGGCAGCCTGTGCCAGGGCCTGACAGCCCTTTCGGGGAAGAAATGGTTCCCAAGATCCAACCTAAACCTCCCCTGGCGCAACTGAGGGCCGTTTCCTCTTGTCCTGTCGCCGTTCCTTGGGAGAAGAGACCGACCCCCCCCTGGCTCCAACCTCCTTTCAGGGAGTTGCAGAGAGCGAGAAGGTCTCCCCTCAGCCTCCTTTTCTCCAGGCTAAACCCCCCCAGGTCCCTCAGCCGCTCCTCACAGCACTTGTGCTCCAGCCCCTTCCCAGATCCGTTGCCCGTCTCTGGACACGCTCCAGCCCCTCAGTGTCTGTCTTGGGGTGAGGGGCCCAGAACTGACCCCAGCACTCGAGGTGCGGCCTCGCCAGGGCCGAGCACAGGGGGAAGTTCCTCTCGTGCAAGGAAAGCGGCTTGTGGGTGGTGGGAATGGATCCCCTGTGGTGCGTGTCCCCCGAGGGCCCCAGGCCCGGCCGCTCTGTGGCCGAGGACAGCTGGGATGACCACCCCGCGCTCGCTCAGAGGCGAGGCTGCTCTGCAGGCAGCTGGGAAGGGAGGTTGGGGAGCACAGCACCATCCATCACTGACATGTCTTCCTGCAGCAGAGAAACACCCTGTCTGAAAGGCCTCATTAGCATGTAAACGAGCTGCTCCTAAGCACAGCTGGGGCTTCCCTCTCCAGCAGGTCACAACCGCTCACGTACTGGTAACCACCACAGAAAGCCAGGATGCTCTCGCCCCCCCGGCCCCCCAGACGCGAGCCTGAGTGCCCACGTGCTCAGGACGGTCCAGGAGCACCGGCTCAGCTCCGGCCCGGAGAGCAGAGCGCTGCCGGAGCAGCCCACAGCGGGCACAGCTAAGGGGAGTCAACCTCCACGGCCTTCCCCTGGGCTCCACGCTGGAGACTCCCCTCGCGCCGCGTCGGCATCTGCGCGGAGGAGCCGTCAAAGCAGGTTGCTCGCAGGAGCGTGCCGTGACAGAGGAGCAGCAGTTCCAGAGCTGGGATTAGGCTCCGGGGAGACCTTATTGAGGCCTTCCAGTCCCTAAAGGGGCTTATAGGAAAGATGGGGAAAAACTTTTTAGCAGGGCCTGGAGTGACAGGACAAGGGGTGATGGTTTTAAACTAGAGGAGGGGAGATTCAGACTAGACATAAGGAAGAAGTTTTTCACACTGAGGGTGGTGAGGCGCTGGCACAGGTTGCCCAGAGAGGTGGGAGATGCCCCATCCCTGGAAACATTCCAGGTCAGGCTGGACGGGGCTCTGGGCAACCTGATCGAGTTGAGGATGTCCCTGCTCATGGCAGGGGGATGGACTAGACGGCCTTGAAAGGTCCCTTCCCACCCAAACCAGTCGATGATTCTATGATTTCTAGCTCCGTATCTCACCTAAGGCTTGTGCACCAAACTCAGGGAATAGCTCTCAAAAGTTTCCCCCACAGGACCTCAGCAGAAGAGCGATTCACCACATCCAGCGTACTGCGACCAAGCCTTCTTACTTGGTGCTCCACAGGGAGAAGTTCTGGCCCGGTTTTAACCAGCTTCGTTAGGGTGCGAGCGTATCCTGCTGTGAAGCGGTCGCCACCCTGGTGTTCCCCATCTCCCGCAGCCTGCGGGCACGCCTGACCAGCCGCTGGACGTATTGTCCTGTTGGAGCTATTCCTCTTTGCACGGCTACATCAGTCATTGCCGTGTAAACATGAGCACAGGTGACGGAGCCGATTTCCACGTCCCGTGAGTATTTACCCACTCAAATAAAGCTAAACTGCTCCAACAGGAGATGCTGAACAGAGGAGGACGGAAATACCGGTGTCATAAAATGGCTGGGGGTGGTTTTCTTGGAATTTATGGAGGAGAGGGTGATGCATACAGTGCTGTCCCTGGAGTTTTGCCGCGTCTTCCCCCAGGTCTCAGCAGTCCTGGCACCTTCTGGAGAGGGGTGGGAGGCAGGCGAGGGGCTTGGCAGGACCTGGCGGCAGGAGGACCTGCCTTGGACAGCTCTTCCCAGGGATCAGCCAGGCTGGAGCTACCAGAGAAGCGTCGCTTAGGCTGAGGTGAGGAGGAGGCAATCCAAGGAAGGACTCAGGTGAGGAGCTGGGAGGACAGGGGCTGGGGCTGGGAGGTCGGACACCTACACGCCAGCCCCGACCGTCCCACATCAACGCCCGAAGCCACCTGCCACCCCTGCACGTGGTCCGTGACTCTCCGTTTACCGGAAAACTGAGGCTCCCCCACCGAGGGAGCCTGGGGGGGGGGCCGGGAAAGCCCCCCCACTCCTGATGTCAGCAGGACAAGAGCTCCACGCCTCAAGCTATGCTGCAAAGCAGCAAACCCAGAGAGGGAGACTCGCTTTTATTTATAAAAGCAGGCCATGTTATTAATAACACGTAATGACTGTATTGCTGTATACGGCGCTGTAAATATACACATCGCATTACAGAGCCAGGCAAATTCCCTGCTGCAAATTGCTCGCAATCGACTGTGTCTATAATCACGGTGACTGCATGATTCTTGCTTTCAGCGCTGGGAGTCTGGCAGGATAATGAGCGGCTCTGCTAATTGGAGTTCCTTTAACTAGAGTTTCTTGCGGGGGAGAATTGCCCTGAAGGCCAAGCCTTCCCCCTCAGCGACAAGAGACCTGATCTTTCCCTGATCAGCCCCATTCTGGCCCCAAGCCCCAAATGATTTTGCCTCAGACGTCTCTGTGCACGTTGCATTTGTCTCCCCCACCACACGCGCCTACTGGTGCACAAGCCGGACTTTCTTGGCTCATTAGCAAACGAATGTCATTGCTTTGGGCCGGTCCCCATCCACCTCCCACCGCTACGATGCAGCAGATCTCAGAGGACGCTCTGTTCGCATGAGCACACCGCAGAAAGCCTCCATGTCCTGGCCACGCTCCGGGCACTGGGTGTCTGATTGTGGTAGGCACCCAGCAGCAGCTGCTGCTTGGGGTGAAAGCCAAGCTCAGGGTCATCAAACATCTTGCACTGTTCAAAGCCAAGCTCAAGGTCATCGAACACCTTGCACTGTTCAACGCGCCGACAGAAATGGACAGGTTCACACTTACGAAAGGTGGAGATGGAGGAAGGATTTTTCAAAGGTGTCAGACTACGCAAGGGTACAGGTGCCGGTGGGGAGACTCTCTCCCAGCTAGGCAAAAGGGCCAGGCGGTGGGACCGGTGCTCTGATCGGACCTCAGGACATGAGGACGTACTCCCCAGCCACTCACCCAAGCCCAGCACGGCTCTGACGAGCAGCACTGAGGAGGAAAAATGCTCCTGAGTCATTCCTTTGGCTCCTGTGGCTGAGCTATATCTCACGGAGCTAGAGGAACACTCTGCTGCTTTGAAGATTTGTCGTCTTCTCTTACATTTGGTTTCCAACTCTTGCTTTGCTGGGCTGATGTGCCAGTGTGGCCAGAGCAACCACAAGTCCCTGCAAGGGACATGCAGAAGACCCCCAGAGCTTTCCCCTCTGCGAGCTGTTGGGACGCAGAGGGGAGATGCCACTAATCCAGCTTCAAACATGGGTCTGAAGACCCGAGGCAGATGAGGGCAAAGCCTCCCTGGTAGACACCGAGCACTGACCTCACCGCCAGCAGCAGGAGGGCAGGCTGCTCAGGACCACCCGTCCTTCCCAGCTCCCACGGCTCCCCAGGACACGGGCAAGTTCAAAGCCCATTCCTCCACAATGGCTTCGGTCTCTTCTCCAGGGGATGTGGCAGGTCTCTCCTTCCTTTTTAACTAGCACCCGAACGTCTGCGATACGCGAATTGGCAGTCATGTCGATGCTCCCCAGCCCATGCACCGTGGTAGCAACTGCTCGCAGCAATGAACACGTGTGTCACATTGGCCGCCTTCTGCCTACCACACCGCTCCGGCCACGTTTCATTCCTCACTGTCTCTCCTTCTGCCCTCTGGACCCACACCGACGTCCCACCACCGCCTCAGGCTTCTCAGACCAGCGGGAGCAACAGCCACATTGAGCTTGTGCTAAGGGAAATTCCGCTGGCTGGCCCTAACTTTGTGCCGGTTCCTCCAGCCCCTCTCAGCTGCCTGCAGACCCCCATAGGGTGCCTGGACAGTCGGGGTCCTGCTGGAGAAACCCCACAGCTTCGAGGGAAGAGAGCATGGGGCAACCAGCTGGAGACAGAGCTGGGAAGCCCTCTGCTCCCAGGAGCCCTACCAGGAGCAACCAAGTCTCTGCAGCCAGGCGAATCCCACAGCACCGGTGACGTGTGTGGGACCAAAGGCACCCCCACGCTGGGAGACAGCCCACGGGAACGTCAGAGCCCCGATGGAGCGGCTTTTTAGCAGCCGACTGCTGGCAAAGCAGTGAGTCACCATTCCCATGGCAACTCCACTTACCTTAAAGACATCCTGGGGATGGCAGCCACCATCATGGATCGGTGAATGCCCAGCACCCTGGAAGATGGAGCTGGAAGATGGAGCTGGACCCCTTCCTCCCGGGGCTGCTGGACCAGAGGGCAACCACAGGACACACCGGCTGGTCCTGCACAGCCCTAGAGCACCAGCATCGCCAAGGGTGCGGGGGGGAGCAGATGGAGGTGAGCAGGGGCTGCAGGGTTCATGCTCCCGGGGGGAGAAAGGCAGGAAAAATCCAGAGTTGCTGTTCTCTGCCTTGCCGTGGGCTTTTCCTGGGAGGAGGCAGCTGTAAGAACGGTACAAGACAGACAGTGACAAATCGGAGCGAGTCTGGCTGAGGCCACTGAGATGGTCAAGGGCTGGAGCACAGAAAGGATGAGGAGAAGCCGAGGGAAATGGGCTTGTTCAGGAGATGAGGGAAAGGGCAGAGATTATTGCTCTTCAGCTGCCTAATGGGCGGGTGAGAAGGTGCACGGCGAAAGGAAAAGAAGCACCTGGCACAAGCTGGACCATGGGAAATTCTCACTGTACTTAAAAAAAGCTTTCACTGTGAGAATGGCCATATGCTGAGACAGGGAGGCCAAGGAGATGTGTGGGAGGGTCTTCATCCTCCGAGATCTTCAGGTTCAGCTGGCCAGGGCCTGGAACACCCTGCAGCGGGGTGGATCGGGGACCCCAGAGCCCCTTCCCACCTGTATTACGCTGTGGTTTTGCTGGGAGCTGGCTGGGAAGACGGAGGCAGCCCCAGGATGGAGCCCCTGGAGTCAGCGGCACCCGGCGTTTCTGCAGTGCCAGGCTTGCAGCGGTTTTGCCGGGGATGGGAGAAGCAAGCAGGGCAGGGTCCCGCGGCGGTGATGACCACAGAGCTGTAACGGTGCCGGGACCCACGGGGGCCGCTCAGGGAGGAGGTCAGACCACGCTGTCAACGAAGAGCGACGGGGAAGACGGAGGACTAGGACCACCACAGCCGGTCGTGGCCCTGGCAGCGGTTTTACAAACACGGGACGATATTTGGACAGCGCTTTCCCCCCGGGGCAGGTCACAAGCAGGACATTTTTCGTTAAGATACAGCCACCGGCCGGTACGTAGAGCTAGCAATTCCCATCCCAGCAGGCTAACAGCAACAGAGAGGCGCTGCCAGCAGAGCCGCCGTCCGAGGGACTCACCAGGGACTCTTTAGAGCTCAGCCACCGAGCAGGATCAACAACACGTCCTTGAGACTGATGCAGAGACAGCTCCTTTTCCCAAAATGCTCCCGGCTCCCCCTGGGCTTTGTCCCACCCAGCAGAAGGCCCAGAGCAGGACCCAGGCACGGCTATCTGACCTCTACCAAACGGAGTCAGGGCTTGGGGAGCCTTCCTCGGGAGGAAGGGGCAGTGGGACGGAGGGAGGAGCTGTAGCAAAGCGTTTACACCAGGACAGGCGCTGGGGGCACTGAAGGGACGCTGGGAAGCCGGGTGGGAGAGCCTGGAGAGCACTGAACGCTGTGTGGGGTCTCACAGCCCTGGTCTCCTTGGCTCCTCTGCTCAGCGGGACCCTTCCGTCCTCTCATCTGACACCCCCGATGCCCAAGAGCTGGTCTATACAGTTAGCACCCCCCCGTTGCCTCCCGCTGTCCCTGCTCCGTCCCCTTGAACAGCCTCCTGCCGAGATCCCCTCTGCCTGGGACCGCTCAGGGATAAACCTGGCCATGGAGCTGTCTCCGATGGAGCAGAGCCCAAAACACTTGCCACGCGCACGTCTCTGTCAGACAAGACTCGGTGGCAAGTCCGTGCTATTTAATTACCAGGCAGACGGAGTGAAAGACCAAGCCTGGCAAAGCGACGGCCGTTCTTCTTGCCAAGGGTGTCTGGGCTGGTGGCTCTTGCGTCCTTTGCAGTGTAGGGATGTGGGGGATGCTCAAGGATGTGCTCAGCTACTCAAGATCCGTAAGGAAAAAGGGTGTCCATGATTTCAGCAGCCTCCATGACAAGGCAAACCGACCACCGGAGCAGGCAGGGAGGGTGGACGTAGCAGGGGGCTGTGGACAGCAAGCTGGGAGTGTTAAAGCCATGGGTGCACAGGTCGGGGGGATATGCTGATGGACTTGATGATCTTAAAGGTCTCCAACCTCAAAGACTATGATTCCGTGATTCTCCTGCCGAGCAGATTCGCTAAGGAAGGCTGCTGAGCACGAGGTGGTGTGAATCCACCGCTGCTCTCTTTCCATGTATCAGCTGCACCCCGGCGAGCCCAGGGGCTTGATCCAAAAGCCAAGGGCTTGCTTTTGAGGCGCTGCCGCACTCAATGCAGCGACACAGCAGCTCCTCGGGACCAGAGCAACCCGGTACACGTAGATATGCTCTTCCAGAGGTAGCTACCAATGGCCATGCCATCATTCCCAACCACCCGTGCTGGCACTTAGTGGGGGAAGTCTCTTTCAATGACAAATGAAAGGACTTCACTTGCACCGTTTGAAGGATGTAGGTCTTCAATGGTTGAAAACGTTTTAAACCCCGGGTGTGGCATGATGTCCCCAAGCGTCCTCCCCAAAGAGCGTGTCAGTCTCAAGGCCTCTCCTCTCTCTCCCAAGCAGAACAGGGGCTGCACTTCCCGGAGAGCGAGCTTTAGGCACAGCAGGCATGAAAGGCTCAGCTTCATCAAATTACACTCTCCCAGGCTTGGTGCCTGCTTGATCTCATGAAACGTAACTAGATTTGCCCTAAGAAAAAATCAATAAGCTAAGTGTCAGTGAGGATGCTGAATTCTGAGCCGTCCGGAGTTAATTACACCCCCAGGCTCTGCGCAGCTGGCCCCTGTGCTCCTTGACTCGGGTCAGCCCCCGCTGCGGCCATCTGTGCCGTTACACGCATCTCCCGGGGAACATCCATGGGAACTGTGGTTTAAGTCCTTGGGACAACTCTTAAATTGCCCATTTCCCACCTGGCTACGTGCAGGCAAGGTGTGTCTTACCACCACGTACAACGCAGCTGCAGGCTTAACATGAAGCCAAGGGAAGGAAGGCAGCCCACGAGCTACTTCAAACGAAAGAGAGCTGGGGGAGTACAGGATTCACAAGCCCTCACCTGGGAGCCAAGAGTGGAGCCACCCGAATGCCCAAGGGTGTCTACAAAGCACGTGAGCTGGATTCCCTAACCTTTCCCCACCTAGCAGTGAGGGGATGTAGGGAGCAAGGGCTTTACCGGTGAGGATTAGTCAACCTGGTCAGTAAGCGTTGGCTGGGGTTCCCCTCCTGCTAGACAGCTGAACTCCACCAGTGAGGCCTCCACTGAAGGTGGAGGAGCCGCATGCAAAGAGCTCAGCTGTAGGTACCCACGGGAGGAGCGATGAACCCCCACTCCCCAGACACCCCAGGTCAGGCCAGAGCAGGACGGGGATGCTCCCCGGGACGGCAGGGCTGGCACGCTGCTCCACCTGGTCATCACGGACAACTGCCACCACCAGGCTCTCGCCAAGTCTGCTCTCGGCTTGCAGAGCCAGGCTGGAGAACCATACTCGCAGATTCCTGCAGCAAGCCCTGAAGTGGCTGCTGAGCCTGGCCAAACCCTGGAAAAGTCTTTTATCTAAAGAGCCCGAAGGATCCTGGCCTGTATCAGCCATAGTGTGGCCAGCAGGACCAGGGCAGGGATCGTCCCCCTGGACTCGGCCCTGGCGAGGCCGCACCTCGAGTGCTGGGGTCAGTTCTGGGCCCCTCACTCCAAGACAGACACTGAGGGGCTGGAGCGTGTCCAGAGACGGGCAACGGAGCTGGGGAAGGGGCTGGAGCACAAGTGCTGTGAGGAGCGGCTGAGGGACCTGGGGGGTTTGGCCTGGAGAAAAGGAGGCTGAGGGGAGACCTTCTCGCTCTCTGCAACTCCCTGAAAGGAGGTTGGAGCCAGGGGGGGTCGGTCTCTTCTCCCAAGGAACAGGCGACAGGACAAGGGGAAACGGCCTCAAGTTGCACCAGGAGGGTTAGGTTGGATCTTGGGAACCATTTCTTCCCCGAAAGGGCTGTCAGGCCCTGGCACAGGCTGCCCAGGGAGGTGGGGGAGTCCCCATCCCTGGAGGGATTGAAAAGCCGTGTAGATGTGGCGCCTGGGGACATGGGTTAGTGGTGGCCTTGGCAGTGCTGGGTTAACGGTGGGACTTGATGATCTTGGAGGTCTCTTCCAACCAAAACGATTCTATGATTCTATGTATGACCTATAAAGGTCTCTTCCAACCCAAACCATTCTATGATGTCAACAGCACCAGCTGCTGTGCAAGCTGGCCTTGTGGTTATAGGCATGGAAGCCTGGTCCACGCCCACGAGTGGGACAGACCTGTCGCTTGGAGCATGTAAGGTGGTAGGAAGGCAGCTGCTCTCTCTCGCCCTATTTCTACAACAGATGCACCCCACAGCTTTCACGGGTTGGGACGCCGGAGGTGGGAGGAGTAGCAGTTCCCAGCAGGGATCTTGAGGATGGTGCCAGGGCAGAGCTGGAGACGTGCCGCTCCTCTGTAACACAGCCAGAGAATAATCAGAGCTTCACAGCCTTTTAGCGGCTGCCTCACACATCCAGCTTGGATCGTGCTTGCTCCTTCTCCTCTTTCCGCCTGGCCTCACACCAGCCTTTGAGTCTTCCCTTTGCTCCCACCCTTGCAGCTTCTCCTGGCTGCATCCAAGTTATGTGTCTTTTACTGCTACGTATGTTTGCATCATCTTGGTGATGCAAACCCACATGGCTGGGAGCACTCATGGACGGGGAGCACTCATGGAGGGGAGCACTCATGGACGGGAGCACTCATGGCTGGGAGCACTCATGGAGGAGAGTGCTCATGGATAGGAGCACACATGGATAGGAGCACTCATGGATAGGAGCACTCATGGAGGGGAGCACTCATGGACGGGAGCACTCATGGAGGGGAGCACTCATGGAGGGGAGCACTCATGGACGGAAGCACTCATGGCTGGAAGCACTCATGGACAGGAGCACTCATGGAGGGGAGCACTCATGGACGGGAGCACTCATGGACAGGAGCACTCATGGACAGGAGCACACATGGCTGGGAGCACTCATGGAGGGGAGCACTCATGGACAGGAGCACTCATGGAGGGGAGCACTCATGGACGGGAGCACTCATGGAGGGGAGCACTCATGGACGGAAGCACTCATGGCTGGAAGCACTCATGGACAGGAGCACTCATGGATGGGAGCACTCATGGACAGGAGCACACATGGACAGGAGCACTCATGGACAGGAGCACTCATGGACGGGAGCACACATGGACAGGAGCACTCATGGACAGGAGCACTCATGGACAGGAGCACACGGTACTGGGCACTGTAGAGGCACAGAAAGACAAACACATGCCTGACCCGTGTACCAAGACGCTCAAGGACAACACAAGAGACAACGATGAACACCAGCAGACGGACAGACTCCAAGGAAAGCATCCCCCCCAGGGGAGCCTCTCATGATGGATCTGGTGATGGCCGGGTACCACGACTTCAGACACAGCCTGAGAAGGGTCCAAACCCCACCAGCAAGCACCTGAAAAGCTGCCACTACCTTTTCCCTTCCTTTTGCCGTCCTCCATCCAATTTAGACTCCAAATGGTTCCCGCCCAAAATATCTTCTCAGTTAAGTGTTCTGCATCTGAAGTACCAAACGCTTTTCTCAGATCTGAATTTCCCATGTCTGCTGCTTTTTCCTCACTCGTAGATTCCCCAAAGCTGTTTCACTGAAGTATTTGGGCTTTCTGGCAGAATATATCTCAGCTGGCCTGAACCGCCTGTTGCTCCAGCTTCTGTTGCTCTTGCTATTTGTGGACATTCTGCATTTTAATAATTGTGCCACTATTTCGCCAGTAACAGAAATTACACCCAGGGGCCTGCAGCTTGAGAGACTGGTTTCGTTCCCTTTTTCATTTGAAAGCAAATGCTGCGGTTGCGTTTTTTTCCCCGCGTCCCTGGATCTTACAGACCACTCAATAGAGTGACTGACAAATTCCTTGAGCATCTTGTCCCACCACACAGATCCCTTGGGTGATACGGGTCTATCCTGACATATCAAATATTTCCTGCTCAAATTGCCCGTGGTTTTGCCGGGGTGGTGAGGCTCGGGTGTCTCGCGGTCTCCGGGCATGGAATAATTATGGACAAAGCTTTTGCTCAAGGGATGCGCATACAATCCAGGGCAGAAGGCATCTAAATGTGCAATGTCTAAATGTCACCTAAACGTGTACCCAGGGCTGTGAGATGCTTTTAAGGAGACGAGCCATGTGGCACGTGGCCCTGAGCACCTCAGGGCTCCCAGCCCAGCCCAGGTTGGGGCTACGAAGGATAGAGGTCACTCTGGAAAAATAAAAACATTTTCGTTGTTGAACAGCCCCCCAGATGTCACCTGGACCTGCCTGAAAAGCCACTTTGAACTTGCACTGGCGTTATTTCATCTCTTTTATGTTGCACGTGGGAATTCGTTAGGAGGTGAGAAGTTCAGTGTTGAAATAAAAAAGGTAGAAACAACCCCCCTGCTTTTTTCTCAATGGCTTCATCACAGCTCCCCCAGAGCTGGGGCTCCTGCCCACGCTCAGCAGAGGTCACCTCATAGGACAGCAGGAAAGTACAGCTGTGATGGAACTGTGATGGAGCTGTGGTGGACCTGCGATGATACAGCGCAATGACAAATTCCTGGCCCAACTGGACCATCAGCAGTGGTGCGACATTGCAAGGCCCCTGCCCACCAGCCAGTTGAACTTCAAAGCAGAGAGCACATCATCACGCCAGCTTGGAATTGGACTCCGAGCTTCATCTAGATTGAAAGAAACCTCTAGAAGTGTCCAGTCCAACTGTCCTACCCAAAGCAACACCAGTTTTGAAGTTAAAACTAAGTTGCTTGGGGCTTCACCCAGCTGGGGTTTGAATATCCTGATTCAAATATCTCAGCTTGCCCAGGGAGAGCTCTACAGCGTCGTGTTTGAGACACCCAGCTGACAGTGGATCTCCTTTTATCCACAGTCCTACCCCAGAGGAGAGGAACGTCCCAGACATCACTGCATTACAGCATGGTCCGCACGCCGTCAGACCACAGCAAGAACCCCAAGTGTGCAACACGCTTGCAACCAGGGCAGGAGACAACATAAACCACCACGGTGAGCAGCAACCAACCTGCACGCTTCATTGCCTCCTGGATGGGAAAGACAAGGGGACCCCAACCATTGGTAGCTCAGTCCCAGGTTAGTCAGGACAAGGGGTCACATCTCGGAGCCACCAAGGACTTTGCTTGGCTCGTGGAGGCTCACAAGCGCTCTAGACGCTGCCTCATTTGTTGTTACTCCACGAAAGAAAACAAGCTCTCGAGCCGCGGATGTGCAGTCAATTGATTCATACATCACCGGGGAGAGGCACAGACGTTTCTGCAACACATTCTGTGCAGCAGCCGCGAGCTGCAATGCGGTGTCATCAGATAAATCTGTTACTCTGTGCTGGAAAACCATTTGGATTGCGCTCAAATTCTCCAACTTCCAACCGGGTTCCAGGCACTATTTTTGCCTTACAACAATCAGGAGCCGTTTCATAAATTCCCACTGGAGAGAGGCCTCAGTGCCTTCTCTCTCGCCAGGCAGCCTCAAAGCCGCGCTCTGCAGGAACGCTCTCTGCTCGGTTGATCGCGGGGAAGCCTTGCTCTCCAGGTCCTGCTGCACCTTGCGCAGCGACGGCTCTTCGGTGGGGTGCAGGCACAGCTCCGCACAGTCGCCAAGGCTTGCGGACCTGAGCGTGCTCCTCCCGACCCGTGCCTCCCGTTCCCGACCACGGCACGCGCTGGTGGCGCGTGTGGCGAGGCAGGTACTGGGAAGGGAGCCCGTGGTCCTGGTGCCGCGCGGGTGGAGGAAGAACTGGGTGGCACAGGAGCTGTATCCATTAGGAGATGATTGATCCCAGGCAGGAGGGTCATTCCCTGAGCACCTCCAGGAACAAAGACTGTTTCTGAGCAGGGACCACCGACACGGCTGCTCAGGCTCCTGTCCCCATGTGCTCAAGAGCCCCAGCTCACTCCCAGGGCTACGCTGCATCAAGACCTCTAACAGCCCTTCCACCAGCTTCCATTTTGTAGCACCTCGGAAGGGGACAAAGACCCTCAGTGCAGTAGCTCGAACACAATGGTTCAGTGCCTTTCGTGCCCCGGGACATTGAGCCAAGCCTCCGGGTGCCCACCCAAGAGGTCACGGATCTGCAGGTGGCCCTTGTTGTAACCACCCCCCTCGCGGGGATGTCTCAGACCCCCTGGGCCAACGTTTGGTAGCTGGGCTGAGCCCTCATGGTCTGCCAGGCAGAAAGAGAGGAAGAGAAAATCCCGGGGAGGCTTTGCAGCTCACGGACGGACAAAGCCGGGCTGAGACCCAGGCATCCCGCCAGCCGAGCCGGCAGCCGCTGACTCAGCCTGCCCTCCCCCGAGCGACACCCTGCTCCAGGTCTAGTTACCCATAACCACAGACTGAAATAGTTGTCTTGGCTGACGAGGGCCTCGCTTGCCCCTCAGGAGTCTGGACGCTCTTTCCGAGGCAGCTCAAGCCTGGCTCTCCCCAGGCTCAGCTGGCAGGTCCCTGCCAGGGCTCCGCTCCTGCCAGCCTCCGTCAGCCCCTGCCAGCTCTGTCCGAGCGCTCGGCAGCTTCGAGCATGCCTCCAGCGTGGCTCTCAAGGCAATTCCCCTCTTGGCAGAAGCCACGTTGCTGCTGGTGCTGCTATTCGTGGCTTGACCTGCCCCCTCCAGATGTGAAATGGTCCGCGCAGATCCCCTGCAAGCTCCGAGGTGCTCGTGGGACCCAGCACCGAGACACGGGCCCCCACCACCACCCCAGATACAGCCTCCACGCCACGTCCCACAGGCACCACTTCACCTCGATTTCAGCCCAAGCAGGTGACAGCACCTCAGGCTTAGAGAACAACCTGGACCACCAACACACAATCGTCATTTAGCCCCAGAGGCCTCTAAAATCATGTGGCATCTCCACTTTGGGTCACACAATTCCCTGAGGACCAAATCTGAAGACTTCTGTATATACGTGGGATGGTCCTTCTCTGGGGACGTAGGCACTAAGCTCTGCTGAGCCCTAGAGATGGGCAGAGAGGTGCCCAGGTCTCCTTCTGCTCTGCTCCACGAGCCTGAGCATCTCTGCCAACCCCAGCACGCAGCCAGCAAGAGTCCCCAGGCCCAGGCGATGCTGTCCCAGTGAACCGACCCTGCAGTGCCACAGCTCCAGCACTGAAGCACTCACGGGGGAAGCAGTTCTGCAGCCCAGGATACTCGCTGGAGCGCGAAGGAGGCTGAATTCAGAGCCCCGTTGGCTGGAGCCAGTTTCCTCCACACTCACCCAAGGATGCAAGTGTGAAGGGCTGGGGCAGCGGCACAGAGGGGCTGCTCTGGAAGGGGACTCGCCCTCCCAGAGTCACCTTCCAGTTCCCTGACTCCATCATCTCCCCTCCTTGGTGCCTTGGCACTGAAGTAGCCATGGGATCATTCCTGGACACCCAACACCTTAACGTTTCCTTGACTGGACCCTCACGGGTCAGGAGTGGTCGAGCTAACCAGAGTCCCAGCAATGAGCTCCGAGACACCTGGCACAGCCCAAAGAAGGACGATTCCAGGTAGACTTGGCCTGACCCATCATGGTCCCATGGGGGCTTCCAGCGAGGACCTGGAGCACCCTGCTCAGCCCCCAGCCGCCCAGGGAGGCACCACCCCCCAGCTCCCAAGACAAGCACAGTGTGAGCCGGGAGAAGGCAGTCACGGATTTCAGTGCGTGCCTCCAGTCCCTAGCAGCTCTCATAGGTTACACGGATGTTAAATACCATCCCACGTGGCTGACCGGGATGGAAATAACCTGCTCGAGTCACCAGCGGAGCCATATCCGAGTTGTTGGTGCTTTGTCCCAACTGCACTGTCAACGGCTTTGGACACATCTGTTTGTTTTTTTTTTTTTTACTTAAACTTTGTAGGCAATCTAAGAGGAGAAACAGAGGTAGAGCAAGTCTTGCTGGACTACGACTGGTGCTGGCCTTGGTGTGGTAGCTGGCATCTGGCCACCAAAATCTCCTTGTCGTCCAGCTGCACCTCTTGTCCCCCCAGCCAGAGAACGGCTTTTGTCCTCAGGGCTCTTCTAACAGACGAGATGTCCCAAAGCCACTCTCTTCACAGGCCTCAGGGATGACACTGGCACTTGGAGAATCCTTCTGTGAAAAAGAGATGCCCCAGAAGATGCCTGGCCATGGCCCCAAGAGTCACTGCCCCACCGTGCTGCTCCTGGCTGCGGGATGGCAGCCCCACAGCGTCACAGAACCAGAGGATCAAGGAATCAAGGAATCAGAGAATCAAGGAATCAGAGAATCAGAGAATCAAGGAATCATAGAATATCTCAAGTTGGAAGGGACCCATAAGTGAGCCAGGGTGACAGACCCCAAGCCTGCAGATGAGGGGTTTCTGGTTGCAGAGGACCGAGGGAGCTGGAATATCGCCCTGACCCCAAGGCAAACAACAACTGATGGGTCTGGGGGAAGCCGCGTGGGAAGGTAAAGTCAGCATCGTGGAAACAACGAGACCAGTCACGACAAGAGCTCCTTGGGCCCCCCGAAACACCCAGACAACAGCAAGAGGAATCGTGACGGCAAACAGCGAAATGAAACAGTGAAAGCAGGGACCATGGGCTCTTGCCAGGGGTATACGGTCTTCTCTGGAACATTCCTTGAAGCAAAATAAAGGTAAAACATCCAGGAGAAGAGCAGGCTGGGCTTCACCAGGAGAGATCACACCACCAAGCAGGCTCTCAGTCACTGGACCTGCACTGACCTTCACGAGTCACGAAACTTGGCACCTCAGTCAACGGAAATGTCTAGAAGGAAACCCAGCCATGCTCCAGCAAAGGGCAGCCACAGCCACCATCTTCAATAGACTCGGCCGCGGAAAACCTGTAATTTACAGGGCAAACTGTGACTGTTCATCTCTAATGTGATTTCTACCTTAATATATGGCGCGAAGGCTGGAAACCCACCAAAGGTGCAGATGGACGTCAGAGCGCTGCTGAAAACAAAGAGCCGAGGGAAATAAGAAAGGTCAAACGGTATAAATCTGTCCTGAGCGCTGAGATTCATTGCAAAGGCCAGGAACTCTATCTCTAGAGCTCTCCAGGAGGAAAAAAGAAATCTCTGGAGGACGGAGTAAAGCTGGACCGGCTGCCAGGGCAGCCTTTGCAGAGGAGCTGCAGAGCAGCGTGTGAGGAGAGCGGTGCCTGTGAGCTACCTACCCTCAAACACCGCTTGGAGAGAGAAACCTTTGGGCTGTAGGGTGTGAAGAGCACCTCAGAGCAAACAGGGGAAGGAGAGACCTCCTCAGCCCTCGAGTGAGCCCTGGCAGCACAGGAATGACTCTCATTCACTGACCGTCTTCAGCAATGGATCCTCCTCCTCTGTCTCCCTCTCGGAGAAGGCAAAGGACAAGCCTAAAGGGCTGGGGTTTGACTGGGCCAGAGAGGCTCCACTGCTTGGCCTCTTCCTCTTGGAGAGCAGAAGTGTCTCCTGTCACCTGCAGAAGTTGGAAAAGGCTGATTACGATCACAGAGAGAGGATCATGAGATCATGAGAGGATCATGAGATCATGAGATCATGAGGATCATGAGAACAAGAGGAAATGGCCTCAAGTTGCGCCAGGGGAGGTTCAGATTGGACATTCGTAAAAATTTCTTCCCCAAAAGGGTTGTCGGGCATTGGAACAGGCTGCCCAGGGAGGTGGTGGAGTCCCCATCCCTGGAGGGATTCAAAAGGCGTTTAGATGAGGCCCTAAGGGATATGATTTAGTGGGGGACTTGGTAGTGCTGGGTTAATGGTTGGACCCGATGATCTTGGAGGTCTCTTCCAACCAGAACAATTCTATGATTCTATGATTCTATGATCTGGACGTGGTGGCAATGCCAAGAAGGGAGAACAGGAGCCAAGAAAAGGTTTGAGCTCGCTGCCTGCCCCTGCTCTGCAGCAACACCGCCTTTTGGTGTGGGACAGGCTGAGGAGCCGGTGGAAGGGACCTCTCATCCCAGGGGCAGGCTCATGTACTCCACCGTCCTAGGGCAGCGCAGGCCTCGCCATCCCACCCGAACAGCCAGGAGTGCAGCGGGGAACAGGCTCAGCCCAGGATGGACAGGGCCAGGGCAACCCCCTTCCACGGCCGCCGGCCCACCAAACGCTCCCACGCATCGGGGGGTGGTAGCACCCTGCAAGGCTCCAGGCATGGCTGGATCTGCAGGAAGCCAGAGCAGAAACAGCACGAGAGGTTGTTTATTACAGTCATGGTCACTTAACTGGCTTAAATGAGTATTTAGGAGCTATTACAGTGACTCATGACTGTGTCTGATCTGAATACACAGCGCAGGAGCCACTGCAGGCAGGCGAAGAATGAGCCGGCGAAGATAAATGAAGAAAGATTAGAGTTTGGAGATGACCAAGGGAAATATTTTTCCGTTGCAGATGACGCGCGAGGAAAGCCGGAGGAGGTATTTGAGGAGCTCGTGGCTGACTGTCCCCTCAAGCAGCACGTGGCCAAGAGCTCCCCAGTCCCCAGAGCCCGGCAGCATCATGTGTCAGCTTCAGGAGAAATCAGGCTAAACACTGGAAATCCGTCAACACTGGCAGATTTGTGTGCCGGAGGAAGGGGGCAAGGACCGAGAGAAGTCACCTCACTGAAACAGTCGTTCCATTTTCTTTTGGACTTACAAGTTTCTCATGAGCGAGATGTGAGCCGAGATGTTCTCACCCATCTCGCAGGGCAGGAGCATCCCCAGTCTGGTCCAGAGATCCAGCCAGCACAACTCCAGAGCCGCCCTGGGCAGTCCGGGATCCTGCACGAGCCGCTTGCTTTCAGCAACTGAGAGATTTATTTATAACAACGGTAATCACAGAGTTACAACAGCAGGAGGAACGGGATGAGCCATGAATATTCATAGCAGAACCTCATAGCCCAGGGCCAAAGAGCAAAATCTTGTGGGAATGGCTTGTGAGTAACCCATTTGGGCTTGATGTTTTCATAAAAAAAAAATCTTGAACTCATTTCTTAAGGAAGTTTTCATCCTGAAGCTCCTATCTTCTCCAAAGAGAAAGCCCTCAAGAACGGAAGGCCGTAACCGTACTGACGCCGGTACCTGGCAGCAAGGACTTCGGGAGGCAGGTGGAAGTGCCCGGCATCTGAAAGTCAGAGCGTGTTCACCAAATCTCACGCCTGAATTTTGGGGAGAGCCCCCCCAGGTTCCTGAACGTTGGCCTGACTTCTGGCAGCCCAGCGGCAGGGCGAAAGGGCAGCCCGCGTCCCGAGCGACCGGGCACCGTGTCTGTACAACCCCTCCAGCTCTCCTGCCCCCGCGGGGAATCGCGTCCCAGGCGGTGCCACCTCTTGAGCCTGGCTTATTTCTGAGTACGGCCCTACAAAGCCCAGCTTCGTCAGCACCACTCACCCCAAACGACGGCAGCTTCCCGATGAAGCCAGCACCCTCGTCTCCATCCTGCCGGCTCCTCCGGCACGCCGCACGAGGTCGGATTTGTCAGAGGCCACGAAGGGACGTGTTTATGACTCCGACACGGCCGCGACGAGCTAAAGCGACTCCGTTCATCTCAGAGGAGGCGCACGCCGACAGCCCGACTGTGCAGGGGAGGCAGAGGCGGCAGCCGTCGCTCCCGGCTCGGTCCCCGCCGCGTTTGCCGAGCGGTAACGCCGCGTGCGGTGCAGGGAGCTGCCTGCCGTGCCGGAGCAACGCAGAGCTGCGCGGAGGAGCAAGCCCGCCGCAGCCGGTCAAGCACCCAGCAGCCAAGGGGCTTTGGCCAACTGTCACCTTCTTCCCACCTCACTGCTACCGGAGGGTCCCTCGATTTCTCTGCCACCATGAGAACACCAGGAATAAGTCAAGTTCAACCTTCCAGGCCCAGCTCACGGCTGGATCAACAGCGTGACAGCAAGCTCCGTGAGCGCACGTTACCCTTCCGCCTGGGAAGTCCCGCAAGGCTCGTGCCCTGTCTGGAGACAAGATTCCGGAGCAGCTCTCACCATGCTCAGCGACAGCCACGGGGAGACCGTATCAGGGAGGAAAAGGGAAGAGCGGCCAGGGATCTGCGCTCCGGCCAAGCTGGGAAAGACACCGACCCCGGTCCCCCAGAACCAGCCTCCCCCGTTGATCTGCCCCGCGCGCCTCCGGCCAGGGTTCGATGGGGAGCGAAGCCGGGACGCTGTTCGGGGGACAAGCATCACGAGCTTTAGCGTCGCCATCTAACCCCTGCGTGCCCTCACCGCCTGCCACGACCCCACGCCTGGCTGCGGGGCAGGCTCACAAGCCAGCAGAAGCTCAAGACAGAAGATGGGTAGCGGAGGGGAATGAGGAGCCACCGGATCCCCCCACGGCACCGATACTCTCCAGGACAGCCTCGAGGAGAGGCCCTTTCCCGGCCTCTCCCGACGGCGGCATGCCCCAGCGAGGGGTTGGGGCTGTAGCCGTAGCCCAGCAGAGCCCCTGCCAAGGGAACGGTGGCTTTGGGGCCGGTTGGGGTCCCCACTGAGACCTTGCAGCCTTGATCTCCTCTGCAGCCCCGGGCTTCGGTGGTGGGGATGCTCCCACACCCCTGCGCAGGCACAGCCAGGAGCGAGAGCCGCCCAGAGAGCTTCCACTTGGGAAAAAAGCAGCAGAGAAGGTACCGCAAGGAGCATTTTACTCAAATCCCAGCTGTCTCCCAATGAGCAAATCAATTCTACCAGTCCCACAAACCAATCTGCCCGAGCTGTTTCATTAGTGACTGGCTCCTTCCACACGTCAGTGGCCACCAGCAACACCGGGGAGCAAAAGGTCTCATCACGGAGAGGCCGACGGTGCTTCTGAAGAGGAGCAGGAGTAACGTGGGACGTGGTCCCACTCCATCATCTCCTTCCCAAGGACAGAGCATCGTGTGGGACCAGCCCCAGCCCGTCCTTCCCCACACGGCCTGGGGCAGAGGAAGGCATCTCGCTTTGCTGTAGACGTGGCTTAACTTGAGCAGCACCCGCTGCCTGAGCAGCCCAACCCGTCAGGGACCGGGGGGGACGTGGGGACATCCCGGCCTGGCCAGGAGGACCTGGGCTCCTGCAGCCACCACTGCCGCTTCGACAGAAAACCGACTGTGCCAAGCGTTCTGGGGAAGGACAGAAAACGTGGGCTCTAACCAAACTACCGCCATCTCCTGAAATTCCTATTTGCCTTGAAATCATTCAGCGTTTTCATGGGAATATCCGAATGAGAATGTTTGTCAAGAAAATACCACATATCTCCCGTATTGGGTCAAATACGTCCGTGTAGGGAAGCGGGGAAGGTTTCCACAAAAGATTGAAATTTTCCACTGCAAACGTCTGTAACAAATGTTGCCACTTCCATCAAAGTTTTATATGAAAAGCTAATTCCAAACAGCTGTAGTGACACATTTTTATTTGTTTGTTTCTTTATGATTTCTAAATAGAGCTTCTGCCCATAAAAATTATTTAATTTCCTGAAAATAATGAGCCATCTTTTGAGAGCTTTGGCAAATCCTGGGGAGGAAAAAATATGAATCAGAGCCCGTGCCCGGTGCCGGGGCCGTGCGTGTGGTCCTGCATCCCTCCCCCGCGGGATGCTGCCAGCTGCAGCCGACGGAGCGACGGAGCAGCACCGGGTCACCCCCCGTCCCTGCTCAGGGAGGGGGAGCAGAAGTTTGTGGGCACCCCTCATGCATGTCCTCAGCAGGGTCAGCCGCATCCTCCCCGCTAACCACAGAATCCCAGGATAGCGGGGGTGGGAAGGGACCTCTGGAGCCCACCCAGCCCAGCCCCTGCCAGAGCAGGGTCACCCAGCGCAGGCTGCACAGGGCCGCGTCCAGGCGGGTTTGAATCCAGAGAAGGAGACTCCACACCCTCCCTGGGCAGCCTGTGCCAGGGCTCTGGCACCTCACAGCGAAGACGTTTTTCCTCATGTTCAGGCGGAACTTCCCGTGTCCCAGTTTGTGCCTGTTGCCCCTTGTCCTGTCGCTGGGCACCACTGAGAAGAGTCTGGCCCCGTCCTCTTGACACCCGCCCTCGAGATATTTGTAAGCATGGACCAGCCAAGACCACAAAAACCAGCCCCAGCACCCCATCGCCAGAAGCTGCAATGGCTCCAGGGAGCTGAGGACACCTACCAGCGCCGTCCCACACCAGGGCGGTCCCTCTCAGAAGCCCTGCAGAGACAGGGAGGCTCTGAGGTGGCCACCTGGGGATGTGACACCTTTAGTGACAAGGACCTGCTCCCCATGGCCTTTCCAGTGCGACAGACTCATCGACTGGTTTGGGTGGGAAGGGACCTTTCAAGGCCATCCAGTCCAACCCCCTGCCATGAGCAGGGACATCCCCAACTAGATCAGGTTGCCCAGAGCCCCGTCCAGCCTGACCTGGAATGTTTCCAGGGATGGGGCATCTCCCACCTCTCTGGGCAACCTGTGCCAGCGCCTCGCCACCCTCAGCATCAAAAATGTCTTCCTTAAATCTAGTCAGAATCTACGCCCTTTTAGTTTAAAACCATCACCCCTTGTCCTATCGCTACAAGCCCTGCCAAAAAGTTTGTCCCATCTTTCTTTACCCCTTTAGGTACTGGAAGGGTGGCCGGGATAGTCTTTATTATTTAAAAGACGTGTAGATGTGGCGCTTGGGGACGTGGTTTAGTGGTGGATGTGGCAGTGCTGGGTTAATGGTTGGACTTTTGATCTTGGAGGTCTCTTCCAACGCAAACAATTCTATGATCTGGGTTCAGGGTGCTCTCCCCAGGGAGGAGGGTTGAAGAGCATCCATTGCCACCAGGACCCAGCACAAGGGCTTCCCCACTAAATCTCTCCCCCAGGGCTCCATCGCCACCGACGACTGCTGAAACAGCCTACAGAATCCACAGAATCCGCAGCATCCGCAGAATCTGCAGCTGGGGACGCGCCCTCTCAGCCACCTACCGATACATCTCCGACCTGAGACACGCTCGCCAAGCGAGCTGCACGTTTCAATATTGACGGGGCACAGCGAGCGACCAGCGGCACGACAAACGCTATTGAATATTTAAAGCGGAATTAAACCAGGCTTCACACACACGCCTGCGGTGCTTGGCAAAAGAGACTACTGCAAGCGATTAAAAACGTTTGCAGAGCACGGCCAAGGAAAACGGCAATTAGCTAAACCTCTGCACAAGTTGCTAAACCTCTGCACAAGTTGTAGCGCGACGAGACCTGCAAAATGGGACCCTCGTGCTGGAGGGACAAGAAAATTCGGGGCTGAGGGAAGAGTCTTGCTGCGAGGAACAGCAGTGGTGACAGCTTCTCCGCAGCAGGTGATCCAGGAAAAGACACAAATCTCTTTTTTTTCAATATATAGAATCAATGTGGTGGTAAAGTTATTACAGCGAGTAACGCGGTATTGACTGGAGAGATTTATGGTGTTGTCGCAATGATCCCAAATCTCTTCATCAAGCCGAAAAGTTTTCAAAACACCTCTGCGCAAAAGAATAAGGGAAGTATTAGAAGCAAACGCCGAACCTGCGGTTAAGGAAGGCTGCTTCCCACGCGCAGGACGGATTGCTGGGGGTCTCGCCACGACCCTCATGCTCCTATTTAATGGGCAGAGGGACCTTTGGCGCTGCAGAACAGCAGGGAGACCCCGTCGCCGTGCTGGCAGGGGGTCCCAGCCTGCCTCCCGAGCCCCCCGCCGCGTTGCCAGCCCTTCGGCAGGAACGCATCTGCCCGCTCTTCCAGCGGGCGGATTTCTGCAGCGACCGTTCCCTGCCTGGCTCAGGCCCCGCAGCCCCGACGCCAGGCACAGCCCGCGCGCCCCTGCTGAAGGAAACCAGGGACGGTGACGCTTACGTGTCCGGATCCTTGGCTTTGCATTGGTTCTTCAAGCTGGAAAGTGCCCAGTGAAGAAGGACCCGGGGGGGTTGGTCAACAGCCAGCTGAATACGAACCAGCAGTGTGCCCAGGTGGCCAAGAAGGCCAACGGCATCCTGGCCTGTATCAGCAATAGTGCGGCCAGCAGGACCAGGGCAGGGATCGTCCCCCTGTGCTCGGCCCTGGCGAGGCCACACCTCGAGTGCTGGGGTCAGTTCTGGGCCCCTCACTCCAAGACAGACACTGAGGGGCTGGAGCGTGTCCAGAGACGGGCAACGGAGCTGGGGAAGGGGCTGGAGCACAAGTGCTGTGAGGAGCGGCTGAGGGACCTGGGGGGTTTGGCCTGGAGAAAAGGAGGCTGAGGGGAGACCTTCTCGCTCTCTGCAACTCCCTGAAAGGAGGTTGGAGCCAGGGGGGGTCGGTCTCTTCTCCCAAGGAACAGGCGACAGGACAAGGGGAAACGGCCTCAAGTTGTGCCAGGGGAGGTTTAGGTTGGATATTGGGAACCATTTCTTCCCCGAAAGGGCTGTCAGGCCCCGGCACAGGCTGCCCAGGGCAGGGGTGGAGTCCCCATCCCTGGAGGGATTGAAAAGCCGTGTAGATGTGGCGCTTGGGGACGTGGGTTAGTGGTGGCCTTGGCAGTGCTGGGTTAACGGTTGGACTCGATGATCTTGGAGGTCTCTTCCAACCAGAACGATTCTATGATTGTACGATTGCAGGAGAACGCAGGAAGGGCAGGGTTACTGTAGCACCAGCGCTTCAGTCACCAGCCGAGGCTTGCAAGGCACTGGGCAGACGGGGTGGCCCCAGGATGAACCAGCTGCAGGTCCCACATCCACCCTCCGGCATCTCCAAAACCGCACCAGGCTGCCCAAGCAGGAGGTCGGACGGGCGCTCTCGGAGCTCCTGCCCTGCCACTGCTGACTCGGCTCCACCTCAGCCCCAGCCCCGGCTTGGAGAGCCCCACGCAAGACCTTCATCCCCACAAAACTCTGCGCTGGGGCCAGAGCAGCTGATATTATTATCATCAATATTGTATTTAACGCCCAGTGGAAGAGGCCGAGCCCCAAGACGCAGCACACGGGTGCAGATCTCCCCGTCCCGGCTGCTCTCCCTGTACCAATTTGACTCATTATCTTTTTTTAGAGAGATTTATAAGCGCCACCACGATCTCTCCGCACACCAGTGCCTTTACAGCAGCGCCGCTGTGGTGGCTGCCAGCGAGCCCAGGCCTGGGCGGCGCTACTATAACTCAGCGCTGCAAAATATTTACAGCCCACTGTAAATCTGCTCGCTCACGAGAAGTATTTAAAAATAATTTAAAATCCTCCTCCTGCTGTGCGCAGGCTGAGAGCTGCCTTTCTATCCAAACTATCTGCACCTCCCAGGAGATTGCTACTTGTAATTACTTAAAAAAAAAATAAAATCTCAAGATAATTAATTATCCCAAGGGCTAAAATTCAGTTACACTTCCCTCCTGAGACACAGCAAGTGAAATCTCTCCGCTGTCCCTTTGGCACAGAGCAGTTGGCGTTTGGGGACGAGGGATGTCCCAGGGCATGGGGAAAAAGGGCTCCCCCTCACCCAGGACCCTGCCCACGACACACCTTCCCACGCTGCAGCAGATGCTTGGCGTGACCCACGCGCCGTGGGGAAAGAGGTTGCAGACGTCTGGCGAGCAGCTAGGCTCCCGGTCCCGTTGAGACGCCCAGAGGCCCACCCGGCCCCTGACAGCACCCACGAGGATGGAGTCCCTGGCTCCGTCCGTCCGAGCTTGCCCAAAGGGCTGAGAGAGGAAGAGCCAGGCGGCGACGGCCTCCGCCTCACCCACAACCCCTACGAATCTCTCGAGCAGAGCTTAGAGATGATTTGTTTTAGCAGTTGTGATCGCTGTCGCTTCTCAGCCCTCCCGCACTGGTCCTGGGGCTCCGGCCCAGCCAGGACGGCAGCTCACAGCTTGCTCACAGGGAGGAACAACCCCCGGCTTCCCAGCCCCGCGTCACGCACCGATTTTGCTGAAAAACCAAGAGGTGGATTTAGCGCAGAGTCCCCTTGGATCCCAAGGGACCAACAAACCCACGCTGCAGCCCAGACTGTGGTGAACGGTACGGAACTCACGGCGGTTAACCCTCGCTCTCCTCCACGGCTTACATCTCGTTCGGTTTCAGTAACCGCCTTCATGCCCCTGCATCCCTGGGGAAAAGCAGTATCACCGGAGCACCACCCGCTCTGCTCCCTGGGGGCTGACTGCCGGTGCAAACCGTTCACAGGTTAAGCCCACTGACCCGGGATACTGCCAACCCACACGGCCGGGCGACCGCAGCCGTCCTGGGCAGACCAATTACTTTCACACTCTTAATTCAGCTCTTTCCCCCCCCCCAACGCCAGTTAAAAAAAGAGTGAAAAGCACACTGAGTAAAAGAAGTTTTGCACATGCTTCACAGAAGCATCCCAAAGGACTCAGACAACAGGCTGTAGGTTGCACGTACGTACCCAGGCTGTCGTAGACTCTGGTCCGATGGGCAACTGCCACTGAGGAAGCAGGGCAGGAGATGACCAGTCTTTATTTTGGGAGGGCACGGACTCAGTTTCTGCATGGTCTTGGTGACGAGACTTTCCCCATCTCTGATGAGGCTGAAGAAGCACCTCAAAGACATTCATTGTCAACACCGCACTTGCACGCGGATGTTCCAGCTGTTCAAGTAAAGGATACGCCTCTGCACACACGATACAGCCCGCGTGCGGAGATGTTAGGTGGGATCTGCCCCAGAAAGAGCCTCACCGAAGGAGGCCCATGTCAAACGTTCACGCTCCATTTCTGAAGGCCGTCAAATACAGGGATTCCCTATTTCATAGCCGATTCCTGCACTGTGGAATATATTCCGTTCAGATCTTTGTTCGTGTACTAGCGCTTAAGAGATTTGAGTAAAAATCTGGAATTATTTCACTGGCAAAAGCACCAGCGAGAAAACTGTGTGACAAGGGAGGCAGCAGGGAGCGTCCCCCCCGCAGCCTGCCCCAAGAGCGGCAGAAACACCCGGCACAGCGGCCGGACGGCAGCTCTGGGCATCCTCTAAGGGGCCGGGGCAGGCTCTGCCGTTGAATTGGCCGCACTCATCACCTCTCGCTCTAAGAAAGCTGCTAGAGTTAAATGTCTCACCCAAGGGCCGTGAGATAATCCCATTACATTCAAAGGAACTGATCTGGACGCTCACAAAAGAAGGAAGAACTGGTAATTATTCTCTTTAATCATCATGTCAAGGAAGTGCTGTCCTGCATCACCCTGTTTTGCGCACAGGCAGAACGCAGCAGCAGATCAGTCCTTTGATTTCCTATTCCACGATCAATTGTTTTTTTCCCCCCAACCTCACTTTCCATTAAGAGAAGGCAGCTGACGAATCGACCCACACCACAGCTCCCAGGCTGAGCCTCCAGCGGAAGCCCAGAACCGAGAGGCCACGTACGTGTGCCGGCAGCTCACGCTCTGCCGTCCTCCAGGTGCTGCCTGGGCCCCAGGGCAGGCGTGCCACCCCCCTGCCGCACATCTCCTCCTGGTGACGAAAGCCAAGCTCGTAAAGCACTTTACGGAGCAGGTAAGCGTGTGAACTGCACCCTCTTTTCTCATCTCACACAACAGCTGAGCTACAAGAGGTCTTCAACCTGTTATCGCATTTTATTTACTCATTTCGCACTAGTCTGTCCATCCCTGCTCCTGACCACCGTTCCAGCCCTCTGCCTGCTTCCCCGGAGCCAGTTACGGCCCGTCTCCTCCGCACCATGGGATTAACCCAACAGAGAAATGCAATTGTGGGCTCTTTAGTGGTACCAGCCGACACAAGGAACAGAAGGCCAGAAACAGTAACGCTCCCCCTGCAAAGCTGTGGATATATAAATATTATCACCGGCAGCAAACTCCACCCCTGCGACCAGCCTCGAGAACCTGCCTGACGATGCCAGCGCCGCTCACTCTGCTCCACGCCAACAAAGACTCACGTGCAAAGTCCTGATTGTATTTGGTTTGGTAAAGTGCAAGACACTGCAGCAACAGAAGGCTTATCGGTGCGACTCTGTACAGAGAGATGTATGTTAGCGAAGACCAACGTGCCTTAAAAGCACCTCCAAGATCTTTTCGGGGATGTTTTGAGGCCACCAGAGGATGACAGCAGGTGGGAACCGGACCTGTCACATCTCATTCTCCGATACCCACCTCTGTCCATCACTGGAACCACTGGGAAACACACAGGACCCAAACCAGCCTCCTTCAGCCACAATTAAAAAAGGAGCCAACAGCAGCTGCTAGTGTCTCAGAGCATTCACGTTGAAACCCGCCGTACATCCTTACAGTGCAGCACTACACAGCAAAGCGTAAGGCAGATACGTCAGACTCGCCCAGTTCGTAACAGGGATCGGTATAACGAGGGCACACCGAACAGCCTGCTCTTCTGAAAAGGAACCAACCTAGCCTCCTGCCCCCACAGTCCACCGCAGAGCAGATCGGTGCAAGTTCAGAGACGGCATCGCTTCAGGAGAGGTACGGGAAATCCTCGGATGCGATTGTGCTCAGAGAACCTGCTCAGTGCTCGACGAGGAAATGTCCAACAACCTCCACGCGGCGTATGGGTTGAGCTCATCCTGGTCTCTGCAGAGCGCCCACACGTACAGCATCCGCAGAACCTTGTCCTGGAAGGAAAACCCTGTCGTTAGAGCGGGCGTGATGGTGACAGACCTAGCTCAGAGCTCACGGGGACACGCTCCACACTTCCTCCAGAGACCGTTCTTGGGATTTTGCTCTCTGGTTCTAAGCCCAAAGGTCCTGAGTAGGGATAGCTCCAGCAACATCTACTAGATCGTGGTTAGAAACTTACCACAGTGGGGAACAGATAAGCTTTGATTCCTCAAAACAGAATTAGGGTTTCCAACTATCTCTGCCTGACATACGTTAACTGGCACCACTGCCAAGTTGGATAATATTTGACCTTATTTTTAGATATGGATTTCTGGTTTCAAATTGGTTCGGCCGCCGGGCCGTACCGATCTCTGTAACCTTCAATCAGGTTCAGGCTCTTTCCTGCGGCTCTACCTCTGCCTCTCCCACAGCCCGTGAGCTGCAGCCCCTCCCCACAGCTATTTCCCCAGCTCTCACACTTCGATCTGAGCAGCTCAAACGAACCAGAAATCACCATCACCAGGCCTGAGGAGAGGCAGAGAGTAAAAAACCCAACGTTTATCCATAAATTCAGATCATACCAAGTCCAACCACAGCATTAGCCACAGACACGCTAATTCCGCAATCACACCTCTGCTGTGCAAACGGTGCTGTCGCCATACAGGGTTACAGACTGAAACAGAACTATACGCGTTTCCGTCCTTCACGCACGTAACGAGAACGCCAGCAGCGTCGTTCATAGCAAGCGAGTAAGGGTGAAAGCTGAGGAGCTCAGCGCATCCCAAGCCGTCACTCACGGCCTTATGAAAACAGCTCTCCGAAGAGTCGCTGCAGCTACCTGCGACCAAGCCCCTGCCTCTCCCAGGAGAGAGCTGACGCTGCCCATCAGAGACTGGGCTGCCGGGAGCCCCAATCTGGCCTGGCATCACGGATCCGTTCTGCAAATCCAAGGTGATTTTGGTTTTATCGTTTAACCATTGACCACGGAGAGGCAGGTACATCCCTCAGATAAGGAAGTATCGCCGAGGGATCAGACTGCAGTGGCTCAGCTCCCAGACGTGTGCTTAACTACTCCATTTTTGATCAAATGCGTGAATCTTTATAGGTTATAATTTGGGTACACAAATGTGAGGGGGGAGATTTCTGAACCAGACCAGTCATTAGAAACTGAATTCTTCAGAAATACCACATATCATAAAGCCATTTTTTTCTCACTCAGTGTTTCAGAAGATTAACTTGCTTCAGCTCCGCATAGAAGTGTTAAAAGTGATTGCAAACTCGAGCACGCAGATGTTTGGGGTATGTCAGGAGGAAGAGCAGAGGGGACAACACCACCTCTGCCTGCTCGAGGCAGGCGGTACGTTGTTGTACAAGCCACAGCAATGCTAACAGAGGCTTCCTGAGTATAAAACACTAAGTATAAGCTCAAGATGAAGCGGGTAACAGAACGGATTTAACATTGCCAGCGGAACCTTAATTTGGACGATTTTTCTGATTCGTGATTTTCATTTCCATTTCGTAAGACTGTGTAACGAAAGGGAATTCAATCATACACTTCAGCACCAAAGCTCTGCTACATCTGGAAAAGTTTATGTTCTTGAACACAGGGTTTCCAAAGGGATCAACAGCAGATAAGCTTAGAGTTGCTGGTGATCTCGCAGCATGCAGCGCTGAACAAGCAGCACAGCTTTCTTCCTGGAAAGGAGACGTGATAAAGCATAAAAATGACGTGTTTCCAAAGCAGGGAGATTTCTGGGTTTCTGCTCTGGCACTTTTATTAATAGGGTACATCTTAATCCTCAATGTACAGCGCATGCTGCTGCATATATTCACAGAAAGTGGGACAGCAAACATCCGCGGGCTCCCAAAGGCAGATTTCTATCATGGCCACGCACGCAAGGCAAAAACGTGTCCTTTAATCCCACAGTCTGCTATGACAAACAGCATCCTGCCTCTCAGTCCTCCAGGACCTAATTCTAAAAAGACTCCCTTGACCTCGCAGCACTGCTCAACGGGTTGCGTAAGGCTTCGTTTTCCCAGATGGAGTTTGCGGCGCTCCGTGGGGGATCTCCTACGTGAACGACCACGACACCTGCTGCAACCCCATCGCCTGCTGCCTGGTCTCCCCCACGGCACCAGGGGTGAGCCTGCAGCACAGCAGCGGGAACTCGAACGCTTGCAACTACGTAAAATACCGCAGGAATTACAAGCGTATGATTTTTATTTAGAGAGTTTACAATTTGAGGCTCCTTTTCCCCCCGAGAAGGTCATTTGTTCAATACTCGGCAGGAGCAGCTCAGCAGTTAACACCAAATCATAGTTACCAGCCAGCCTGCGTCTGACATTTGATTAAAGCTGAAGTTTTGTTTCCAACGGAGAATTTTAATGCATCTCCTTGATTTATTGCTGCTCCAGAGAAATCAGACAGCAAACGGACTTTGATATCCTGTTCAATAATTATCACATCAATATCTATCTTCTAGGAATGCAGTAATTTAATGCAAGAAATCACTCTATCAGCTGTTCTTCCCCTGCAGTCGATGTGACGGGCTATAAATCAGTCCAGATGGGCCCCATCAGTAAAATTAGTCCCTTTTTTTGTAAACTTACAGTCTGGACTAGAGAACGGTTGCAAAAAGCCGATATTTATTAAATGCATGTATTCATTTTAATGGAAGTCTGCTAGAAACTGCCAGCTCCAGGCATCTCACAATGTCCCCCATTATATATCATTAAGCTACTTAAACATTGCACGGACACGATACACACCAGAGCCGTCTGGAGAACGAGCCACTCGAGAACAAAGGTATTCCGGAAGACACGCGGGCTCCTCGAGCCTGCTGTGTCATTAACTCTGGTAACAAGCGTGTTCTGTGGTTACGCCTGACGGGCTCGGTTTAGCATCGCTCACAACAGAACAGGCAGGCTGGACTGTTAAAAGCTAAACCACGGTGAAGTACAATCCACCGAGATGCCAGAGATTTGCTGCACAGCGGCCACTCCACAAATCACCCTGTGTCAGAGGTTCCCATTAGAAGCCTGTGCAATATACAGAATTTAATACAACTGGATACGGGAGAGTTTGATGGAAGTAAAGGCTTGCGGCGCTGCGAGATATTTTGTACTAGTCTAGTGAGCCAAAAACATTGACTCAGTGATTTTCCCCATCTCCTGCAAATGACTGAACTCCAGTTCCCGCCCTGTTTGCCAAACATCTTTGTGCTCTGTTCTTACAGTGCCCTTTGTGAAAGGAAAAGGGAGGGGAAAAAAAAGAACGGGGCCAGGTGGAAGCTGTGTGATGGAGCTTTAGTCAAGAGCAGGACAGTTCAGTTCTGTCCCAGGGGGTGCCGGAGGAGCAGAACTCACAGGAGGTAAGTGCAGGCAAGGAGCGTGCCGGCCAGGCACAGCAGCAACTGGGAGGTGGCCGCAGCTCCAGCTCCTCTCCTCACCGTGAATTTAAAATATCCCTCCCTCTGTCCCTTCTAGATGTCTGCAGACTCTCCTCATACAGGATAACGCTCAATTAATGGGTCACAACGCTTCAAGAGTCTGACAGGAATAAATAGGCCACGCTGAGCTGAACCAAAGACCTTACCACAAGACGCAATACTACTCATACCGGTCAGTGTGGTATGTACGGACCCCGCTGCTCTAGATGAATCTGTAACAACTGAGCCGCCGAGCCGGGGAAAACGTGCACAGCCAACCAGCATCACTTACCGGATCACCTTCCACCACTTCTCCTTTCTGGTTCTTAACTACCATCACGACCTGAGCCTGGAAAGTGATGATTAATACTGGTCCCTGCTCCATCATCTTCCCCATAGCCAGCTGCAGGGAAAGAAAATCCCATTAGAAAACAGACGATTTCTGCAGATTAACGTAAAAGCATCAAGTATTTAACGCAACTGCTGTGGCTTGAGACAGCTAACAATCCCATCTTCTCCCCGAGCTGAATCTCGTTATTTTAATCAGGTTATACCTGCTTTAACACAGATGCAGTAGACCTGATCGCAAAGCATTTTCCCAAAAGCTTTCCCTGGACTTAAAAGCTCTCCCAATATCGTTCTGAAAATTTTCATAGTTTTTCCAAGTCTAAAAAAACCTGGAAAACATGCAGAAGCTCTGTTCCATTATTTCCAAAGTAGAAACCAAGAATAAAAGAAACTCTGCTCTTAAAAAAAATGTCATTTTCTGAAGAAAGTTCATCAACCGAAGTTTTTTTCTCTTGCTTTTAAATAGATCTTCGACATAAAGTTGTACTGAACTAGATAAAAAGAACTAAGTAGCAGAAAGACTTCACGGTGAGAACCTTTTGTTTGACGTGATTTTTTCTCTATTCTGAGACAACTCCATTAAATATTTGAAGAACTTATTAACTGAAATGCAAACAGGATTGGAAAATGAAGTTTGGTTTCCCAAAATCGTCCTCTTAAAAAATACAACCCTCTTTCTGCCTCTGTTGTGGGAAGGCGCTTTGTCAGACCAACTGCCACGACAGACATTTTAGGTGACACCACTTGGCTTTGATAATTTGACACCATCCATTCGCATGCGGCTTTCGAGGAGGAGGAGGAGGATGGTATCACTGACTAGGCTGCGTCCCCTACAGGCACCACAACTTCCATGCTGGTATCGCTTTATTTTTTAGTACTATGATCCCAAAAGAACTCTATAATCAAGGCAATATTTATATCTCTCTTCCCATGCTAAGTTCAGAAACCCCGTTTCACAAGTCACATACTTAAAGCTACGTTTAGGCAGCCAAATAAATAGTCCTAAGAAATATCAAGGATCCAAAATTCCGTTAAATTTAAAGGTAGTAGCTGTCTAGTGAAGGAGAGAGTGCTTAAGCAAGTACCTGGAACACAAGTTCAGATGCTTATGTCTGACAGGATTGATTTTAACTTTAATGCTGTGAATTCCCTTAAATTTTCTAAATGCGGTTTGTTATTTTTTTTCCCCAAACTCACTGAACTGCTTTTCTGGATGAGATCACTCAACATACTCCCATAAATCTCCTCTAGGGAAACACATTTAAAAATTTAAACACACAACACCCTTTATCCCCTTTGCAATACAGACGGCATAACAAGCACTGCACTCCTGATGTTCCATATCAATCATTTCCCAGCTAAGACGTAATTTTCTTGAGAAATTTCATGTGAAAATGCCGGTTTCTAAACCAAGTTAACAACAAAATGTCTTTCCAGCCACCACTCCGAATCCGTGCACAGCTCTATACTAATCAGCACCTACAGAGGAAAAGAAGTTATTTAGCACACAACGAAATCAAGTCTCCTAGACACTGACAATATAGCAAAACCTTTGATTTAAATCAGATGCTTAGAAAAAAGCAATCATGTTTATTACTTCCACAGCTTTAATTTTGGTAGAACACATTATTCATTGCTGAAGGTAATCAAGAGAATTGCAGATAGAATCATAGAATCATAGAATTGTTCTGGTTGGAAGAGACCTCCAAGATCATCGGGTCCAACCATTAACCTATCACTACCAAGTCCCCCACTAAATCATATCCCTTAGGGCCTCATCTAAACGCCTTTTGAATACCCCCAGAGATGGGGACTCCACCACCTCCCTGGGCAGCCTGTTCCAATGCCTGACAACCCTTTCGGTAAAGAAGTTTTTACGAATGTCCAATCTAAACCTCCCCTGGTGCAATTTGAGGCCATTTCCTCTTGTTTTGTTGTCTGTTACTAGGGAGAAGAGTCCGACCCCCATCTCTCTACAACCTCCTTTCAGGTAGTTGTAGAGAGCAATAAGGTCTCCCCTCAGCCTCCTTTTCTCCAGGCTAAACATCCCCAGTTCCCTCAGCCGCTCCTCATAGGACTTGTGTTCCAGACCCTTCACCAGCCTCGTTGCCCGTCTCTGGACACGCTCCAGCACCTCAATGTCTTTCTTGTAGTGAGGGGCCCAAAACTGAACACAGTACTCGAGGTGCGGCCTCACCAGGGCCGAGTACAGGGGGACAATCACCTCCCTACTCCTGCTGGCCACACTATTTCTGATACAGGCCAGGATGCCGTTGGCCTTCTTGGCCACCTGGGCACACTGCTGGCTCATATTCAGCCGGCCGTCAACCAACACCCCCAGGTCCTTTTCCACCGGGCAGCTTTCCAGCCACTCCCCCCCAAGCCTGTAGCGTTGCCTGGGGTTGTTGTGACCCAAGTGCAGGACCCGGCACTTGGCCTTGTTGAACCTCATACAATTGGCCTCGGCCCATCGATCCAGCCTGTCCAGGTCCCGCTGTAGCGCCTGCCTGCCCTCCAGCAGATCAACACTCCCTCCCAACTTGGTGTCATCTGCAAACTTACTGAGGGTGCACTCGATCCCCTCGTCCAGATCATTGATAAAGATATTGAACAGAACTGGCCCCAGTACTGAGCCCTGGGGAACACCACTTGTGACCGGCCTCCAACCGGATTTAACTCCATTCACCACAACTCTTTGGGCCCGGCCATCCAGCCAGTTTCCTACCCAGCGCAGAGTATGCCCATCCAAGCCATGGGTAGCCAACTTCTCCAAGAGAATGCTGTGGGAGACGGTGTCAAAGGCTTTACTAAAGTCCAGGTACACAACGTCCACAGCCTTTCCCTCATCCACTAAGCGGGTCACCATGTCGTAGAAGGAGATCAGGTTGGTCAGACAGGACCTGCCTTTCATAAACCTGTGCTGACTGGGCCCGATCACCCGGTTGTCCCGTATGTGCCGCGTGATGGCACTCAAGATGATCTGCTCCATAACCTTCCCGGGCACCGAGGTCAGGCTGACAGGCCTTGTAGATGCGACAGAGATCTTCCCGCTCATTTGGCCCATGCTTGCAGTTAACATCTAGAGTTACGGAAGAGGCAGGAATGGCTTCTTCTGAACCCAGACGGATGAGGGAAAACGAGAAGCCTATCAGACACCGAGGCAAAACGGTCCTAGGAAGAGAACCGGTCATCGGCCCTTTGTGTTGGGAGATGCCCTGGAGACGATCTGCTTGATCCCTGTGAAGATACGTGGTCATTCACCAAGTCACTTCCCACCGTTCTTTTGTAGGACCCCACGGGTCAAGCTCGGTCTCCTGCCGCAGGGCATTTGCTCGGATGTTTCTGGAGCTCTCCTGCACCCGCTCCAGGTTGTGAATGATGCGGACACGAAAAGAGAGACTCCTGCACAGGGCCGCAGACAGAGAAAAATCACCATCAGCAATCTTCCTTTCAGCAAACCAGCAACAGATTTTGGTCTCTCCGTTGTCCACGATGGTTGCTGAATTCTTCCCGACTTCTTGTCTCGCAGGGGTGGGACTGCAAGTAAGCAACATCTGGCCAGCCAATACACCTGACAACATCTGGAACGCCCCACTTTCTGAGCAGCATCCTCTTATCACCATGTCCCGTTTCCACCTCTACACGAGAGCTTCCAATCCTCTGCTTCCTCACCTTGGACCAGATCACCCCTGGGTTTAGACCCCTATTAAATAGCTCTGTGTTCTCCGTTCCTGCAGGAATGACCCTCTGGTTGGCTTTACGGTAATTGTCCGGATGGATCCAGTGTGTAATTTTACCGAGGATAACGCTGCACAGCTGCAGTATATTGTATATTAAGCATACCATAATACTTGGTTCCAACAGAAGCACGTAGGGAATGTCGCTGCCTTTGAGTTCGCACCTTTGATGACAAAGGCAAGCAGCTGATCTGACGTCAGACTATTTCCACGCGTGTTTTAAAGCGCTAGTGTAGAGCTGCCCTGTCGCCCTCCTCCCCCTGCACATCTGCGCTGAGGCAGAGCCGGTTACGGGATATGAAAGGTCTGCCGAAAGGTGGTCGTTTCTTTGAGATACCTCGGCCGTTGCAGGAAAGAAAGGTCTGAAAGGAAACTTGGGGACCAGTGACAGATGACACTAAAGACTTAATTAATTGAAAGGGCTACTGTAAACTTACTGCTAATTAGAACAAGAACACCTCTGGCTCGTCAATAAAGGCGAACGCAGAGAGCGCTACGATCGTGCAGACATTTGGCCGCAGTCCCCACTACCAACACCGCCTGGAGGAGGCAACGGCTCCGCTCCCAGCCTCCCCGCTCACCCAGAGCCACCCGGAGCAGCAGCTCTGCTCTCTCCGATCGCCATTCCCGCACGGCACAGCCTCGAGTCACAGAAGTGCTGCGCGTTATCACCCAGAGTAAGCACCAACAAAGCCCTTCAGGAAAGCACCGCGTCAGTGTTATCTGCCTTTATTATTAGCCTTTCTCAATCTATACGCTGGTGATTAAGACCAAGGTGCCCTGGCAGAGAGGAGACAAACCACGATGCTGTAACTTAGGCTTGAGCACACAGCAGCGAATCTGTCCCACGAGCTCTCCCAGCAGCGGTGAGCTGTTCCTCTGGTAGCAGAAGCGGCAAATAGCAGAGTAACATGAGGCAAAAACCCAGCAGTCAGAGCAAAGAAGAAAACCCCTCAGGTCATGAGTTTGTAATTCATCCCCCAAGGTGAAATACAGGAAAGGACACTCACGTCAATGTTGTCAATGTCAAGAATCCGGGAGTGGAACTGGAGACCCATGGCTTTGGCTTGCTGGATTGGATGCGCAAGCTGACTGTAAGTCTAAATGAAGCAACAAAACTGTTACACGTTTGGATTTGTTCTGTCACAAAGAAAAAGGGATTTTCTGCTTAGAGAAAACCACCAAAAATGATAAGAATAAGTCAGGTTTTTGCAAACATGCTGAACATGTATGTCTTGCAAGGTATCAAACAGCTACATCAAATGCTCTGGGCTTCACATAACCAAATTCTCACGAAAATCCCACCTCCCCTGGCCAGAACAGGAGACCCATCATTCACAACGGAGCACGTACACCGAGTGCACCTGATAGCCGAGGCACTCGCCATTCTGGTTTGCCAACAGACAAGGAGAAACGGTCTGGGAACCAAGCTATTTTCCTAGTCCCCAGCCAGACCCTGGAGGCAGACCAGCATTTCCTGGCTGCTTTTAGGCACATGCACATATGCTTCATTATTTATGCATCGAGAACTGTTGTTGGGGATAGCAGATTTCTACTTGCTTCCAGCATTATCACCACATTCTTGGCAGGTATCAAACAAACAGGAGGCAGTCCCCACCTTCCTCCCCCACCACGGATCTTCTAACCTTCAGCACAAGCATTTAAATGCAAATATCCTACAGAAGTTAGTGGCAAAGTCACCAGAGTGAAGCTGGAGCTCCGGCTTGGGGATTCTGAGGACAGCAGGCAGAGACAGCTCCATGAACCACAAACTAAGCCTAAGCCAGCGGGCCGACAGCGACTGCAGCTCGGTTGGTGCAGCTGCCACTTAAATAAGTTTTTGCTTTACTGGTTTGTACTCTAACACTTTAGTGATCAATATCACACACTTAACACTTGCAGTATGATGCCTTTCAAGAGCCTTCGTCTCCTGGATTCACGTGAATAGGACTCATTTCCTCCCTTGGCTTATTTTATGGATAATTCTTCATTTATGAGCTTAATTTATAACTACAACTGGCTTAGAAGGGTTTGCTTTTTGTCTTATAAACTGCAGTGAATCTGCTACTTCCCTCTAGAGATTTGAGAGGAATTCTATGGTGTCAGTTCAAAGGTTGCTTGAACCAATAAAGAACTTCCTTGATTTTCAGATTCCTTTAAATATCTTACTCTTACATAGTGCAATATTGTTAAAAAGATAGCAATCACAAAAAATTAAATACCAAAAATCGCCTCTTCCAGCGCGTGTATTTCCAGCCCTCTGGTGGTGGCGATCACTAAGGGAACGCTCACTTCAAGCAATTAAATTCTTTAGAAACAGAACAACTATGGCTCTGCGTTGCCTACACCACAACTATTTTGGAGCAGAGTGAAGCCCAGAACAAGCGTCCATCTACGTTGTCAGGCAAGGATCTGCTTTCACGAAGTCAAGTGGACAATAACAATCACTGAATTGCAACCAATTCATACTCATTGTTTCAAGAAGCGGATCCAATACTGAAAATCTATCCCAGTACAAAACCAAAACCAGTTTTTGTACAACAAAACAAAATTCAGTTTTTCAGTGAGATTATCCAGGCTGCAGATTATCTACGCTGCAATTTCAGAAAAACTTCAGCCCGCCAGGATTATTTGCTGGGATATTGCAGCGGAGTTGTGTTTGTAGGGTAGCTCCAGGGACAACCCGACTCTGTAAGCGGAAAAGCATCACCTTTTTGGGCCAGTTCAAATGTCTCTGCACCTCCTCCCCGATATCTGGGATACAGGCTCTGCTAACGCCCATCCAAACCAAGAAGGGCAGCGCAGAGCTGGAGCTAGTGAGACTAGTTTGAGCTCAGCTCTCGATCTGCTATCTGTCTCTAAACAGCTCTCCCCCCATGTCCCGACCATTCCAGAAGCCCAGCACGTACACTTGACTGCGTTAGTGTTTTATAACATGAACGTGTTAGATGGGGAAGCAGCTGGGCACGGCAACATCACAGGTACGACCGCTGGACAGCTTGCCAGCAAGGAAAGCACAATACGCCCACCTACAAGAGAGAATCAAAACCTTTTCAGACATTTTTAGTAACCCTACTTACCGCTTCGTAGCACCAATCTTTGAGGATATCAAGCTCTCCAGACATCATAGCCTAAAAGAGAAAACCAAATAAAATATGAACATTTGTAAAACACTTCCTGTATCAGAAAGTTGAAAATAGCAGCACTTTCAGCAGCAAGCTACTTTCAACCCTACATCTTGTGAAACCCTGAAGGAGGAGAGGGGCTTCAAAGAGCAACAGCAATAAGAACTTCTATAAACACACACGTACCGAGGCAGATGCACAGAAACCTTTCGATAATTAGGATAAAAGCCACCTTAAACCTTCCTGTCCAAAAAGCCGGCAGAACGCCCACTACCCAGCAGTCCTGGGAGGTGGGATCTGTCAGAAGCAGGAGTACAAACCAGAAGTCGATCTACAGTTTTCAAGACTACGAAAAATTCAGGGCACAGAACGAACAGAAGAATCGCGCTGCAACTCGTGAAAAGGCTTCTCTTTAAAACACCACGTAATAAACACCTGGGATTCATAACAAGACAGATGCTGGGAATTTAGCAGATTTCAAAATAAAGTGAGTTATATGCGGCGGGGTGTTTTTCAATAGAACGCCTATAAATCTTCATACCTGACAGCATCCATAAGCTGGCTGCCTACAGTTTGAAAAAACCTCTCCTTTGAAAAATTTATTCTCCAAGAGCCCATTTTTTGCAGCTTGCTTTAGTGACGTGGCACCGTCAGGAAAAGCAGATTCACCGTGACAGGTCTATCTCGTTTCCCTGTCGACGTTACAGTTCCAGTCACAGGTCTGACACCCAAGTCAGTCACTAAAGACAGCAGTGCCAAAACCCAGCTGCGCATCACGTTGAATGTATCTGCAAGCATCAAGCTATTTTTTATTCATCCTATAATGCTACCTCACGACTAGGAGTATCATAAATATTTCTACGTGTGTATTAGCATGTATCAATGTGAGATACGATCGCTCACGGCGCTGTTTTGTAGGATGAGAAAATGACACTTGGCTCTCTCTTAGCGTCTGTTTCTCTCTTGGAGCCTCAGTTTTCCAGTCTCGTACATCTCTCTCAAACAATTTCTGCTGTACTTTTTCAGATCCCCTACTTTCACTCTGCCTTTTCTGACATACTGATACAGTGAGAGGAACTATATCCATCCATAGGTGAGGTCACATCCTTCATCAGTGCTATCCTCTGAGTGGTTTGATACTTTACTCTTTAAAAACATTAAGTTCCACATACTTCCTTGACTAGTGCCAGAAATATTTTCACCGGACCATTTGTCATGACCTGGTCTTCTTCCCAAGCAGTTACAGATCACTTCGAATCCAGTCGTACACGGTACATGCTTTCCCTTATCAATATTTGATATCATCATTCACCTCCTTCAGCTTGATCCCTCTGAGGCCCGTATCGTTTCTCATGCGAGAAGATGGTTAGTTGTTTGCGAGGCCAGAAAAAAAAAATTGCTAGTCTACTAAATGATGAAATATGGTTTTAAACTAAATTGTTACGTGGGATCCAGCTTCCTTTTCCCAAGGTTATCTCATATTCTCTGCAATGCTGGATGCTTGAGAAGCAAATACCGTCCCAGCTTTTAATTTTAGCATCAGAAAACAAAAAGAAAAATCTTCCATGTTATAGTAAAAGAAAAAAATAAAACAAATGCATCATACTCTACCCCCACCTTACCTCCAAGACATTGGGGATTATATCATACTCGCATTGCTTTAAAAAACGATCTTTGTCAAAGGATGGATCCACTTTGAGTATCTCTGTCAAAACTTCAGACATTTCTGTCTTCGAGAACAATCCACCTAAGGAAACAATTCAGTGAGACTGGTGGCACAACAACAGTCGCCAGAAAACAAGAGAAAGACCTTTGGTTATACACCAGAGGGAAGGACGAGTCCCCTGGGAACATCTGCAGGCTTCGGGTTATGCTTGAGATTGATCTCATCCAAGCACTTCCGATCCAGCCGCAGGCTGCTACGCTGCACGATACTGGATAATGATCCACGGAAAACACCATAAAGCTCCAGAACCTGTCCCCAAGGTTAGTAACACACGGAGGGCAACAGCACCGACAGTCCCCGGGAACAGAGCGCGAAGGCTAGAGGTGCCCCTTCGCCGCAACGATGGAACATTACCTATTAAGTCAGTGACTTTGTCTGTGACAGCTCTGGAAGCGCGAATGAATGCGTTATCACTTTCATCATACTTCATTTTCATTTCAAAGAACCCTGGAACGAGAGGAGACGTGAGCAGCCGTGTCCTTCCACTACATTTCTGAATTAGGAAACAACATGCAATGGGTTGCAGATCAAACCTGCCAGTTCTCTTCTAAATCTTTGTTGATTAACAAGTTTCAATTTCAACAGCTACTTTTCTCCTCATCTTCCTGCAGCGTTTTAATTATCAGTAACTGTCACTAGGAGGATGACGGGTTCTCTGACTTCACCTGCCAGAAACTCTGGACCTTCTGTGCAGATTTTCAGATAGGAAATACACTGGACTTGCTACCCCTTGTAGCAGACTGGTGTAAGCAGGGTGTGAAACCAACACCAGAAAGTTTAACTGGGGGGAGAAACCAAGAATAGACCTTAAACCTTGCCAATTTTTAATAAAATAGCAAGACACCAGTAAGGACGCAGTTTGCAAGCAGCTCTATGTACTTCTCAATCTTGCTAGGAAAGCAAGCCAAGCATGTCACAAAACTACGGACGTCACTGATGGGGCAGGAGAACTCCTGCAAAGCAAAATCTCAAAGGCAGAAAGAAGGGCAGGGCATGAAGAAAAAAAAAAAAAAGGATTAAAAAAGTCATTTAAGCAAGCAGGCATCGCTGCAACAAACTAAGGGCTCAACCAACCCATTATCTGCCTCGGGACATCATCAGATAGACCAGAACTGCAGACGGTAGTTGCGGGATAATGGGCTCTGCAGGGAAGCTGCTTCCCACCACGGCAATTAACAGTTCGAATCCTGCCCTGAAGCTTGTGCTCCTTCCAAAAACCACACCGTGTTCTTGGTACAGGTGGGACATAAAGGGAGAGCACACGTAATCAGAGCCCGGTGCAGCCACATCTGCAACGTTGCCTGAACTGCAAAACCGCAGCCTTGGAAACACAAATAAACTCTAGAGAACGCACAGAGCTCGTGCAGACGGCACAGGAGGGGAGGATGCAACGCGGGGGGAGTTTTAGGAGCTATGAGCATCTCTCCTCGGAAAGGCTAACGAACGGGATGTAAAAACCCGTTCCTGGATACCTCCCAAGGAGCTCCGCTTCAAAAGAAGTCGGGAAGAAACACAATCCGAAGTTAATTATACACTGCACTTCTACACAGTCTTTTTTTCCTTAACAAGTCATTTACCCCGCAGTGCGCTGGCAGCGATTATTTTGATTTGCAGAAGGATTCTGGTCTCAGGCTTCTTTATACCTTTCAGAAACATGAAGTGTCTAGATAACTATAAAAGTCATTGCCCACTGCAGTACAGACATTCAGTATTTTTAGGTTTTGCAATAAAAACAGAAAGGAGGCAAAGTCCCACACATTCCAGAGTTCTAAGCAGATGACGACAGAAACCAGCTCACTGAAGACAAGATTTTTTTCCTCGTTATAAGCTCAAGGTCAGGAGGAAGGGATCTGCCTGCCCTCTCCCTGGTGACATGCATGCATGCCCTGGCCTCTTCCCAGTGCCAGAGTGGATCTGACTAGAAAAAAATAGAAAACAGAACAGAGTTCAGTTCTCTTTAAGCAATGGCGAAAGCAGGTTTTGGTACCTACGGGGAGCAGGGACCGATCAAAAACAACGCCTGACTGGGGGAGGGGTCCGAACACAGATGGAGCAGCTTGGAAAAGCTGCAGTGTTGTCAACTCGCCTACCTCCCGTTCACACCACCTCACAGCACCAGCTACAACAACAAAAAAGTGGCCGTGATTTGCATTATGTTGAGACTAGGCGCACAGATGGCATTCGATCCAACACAGCAAGAACCAGAACAGGGAAAATAATGTGCTACTCCTTTGTCTTTGGAACACTTACTGTTGAAGACCACATTGTTGTCCTTGAAATCTTTCCACTGCTGGTACCATTTTGAGTCTTTGTGCAGCACCACACCCATGGCCTCCCTAGAAAGCGCAGAAGACACAAGTACTCGTGAACAAGGAACTTACAACCGGGTGAGAATAACAAGGAGGACATCCTGACGGATATCACCGCAGCACGCAGCGTCCCTGAGGCTGACACACCACGTAAATGATACACGACTTAGCGGAGCAAGGCGGCAGAGAAAGCAAAGGCGCTCGGACTTAGTCCTGCCAAACGTAATTCAACAGCAAGATGTCACAACTCACAAAACATAACACGCGGGCCAGTCAAAATTTCGCGTCAGAACATTACGTACCCACTTTATAATTTTAAGTGCCCAGTTTCGCTATCGGAAGATTCAATATCATCAACTTCTGCTGGGAATTTGCTCTCAGACCTACCTGCTCTGCTAGGTCACGCCTCGCCCCACAGCCTCACTTCAGCACTTGGATTTTAACCATCCCTGACCTGTAGTTAAGTTTCAAAGTTTTTATCAAATTATACACAGAAATATTCATCCTAAATTACATCCAATACGTACTCATTAGCTTCAAATATTCGCTCCTCCTTAATCCTCTCGCCTGAGAAT
Source organism: Phoenicopterus ruber ruber (assembly GCA_009819775.1). Taxonomy (NCBI): domain Eukaryota; kingdom Metazoa; phylum Chordata; class Aves; order Phoenicopteriformes; family Phoenicopteridae; genus Phoenicopterus; species Phoenicopterus ruber. The sequence continues at coordinate 2,951,878 of CM020240.1, forward strand.
TCTGTTCTTTTTCGTAGTCGCTCCGGACGTTTGTAAGGACCAGTCTGCCCTAAAACACTTTCATCTATTTCCTTCTTAACGGTTTCTACTCCCTGAAAGGAAAATATCCCTATTAGGTTGATTTACCATTCCCCCCCTCCTTTCCCAGAAACTGAAAATTGCTTCTGTTGAAGAAAAAATAAAAAGAAAAAAGATATGAGACCACAGGTTATTCTGTTCTCCTTTACGCAGCAAATGCTTCTTTGCTGATGTCTATTGACAAACACACCGGTGCCAAGGCCTTCTGCTTAAGCCGTTAACAGCCTAGGACGGCAAACGGATGGTGGCACTGAATCAACCTGAAGGAAAAAACCCAATATCGTAGAAGCTATGGACACAGTCAAGCCTTACAGCTGATAAGGAGTAACCTCTACAGAGCTTAAATTGGAAGAAATCAAATCAGAGGAAAGCAGGTGTATCAGCTGCTGCCAGAATGACAAGCCCCAGGCGGAAAGAAGAATGATTCCTGGTATCCAAAAGCAGGGGAAAAGAACGACTTCAGGACACCAACAGCTAACTGCAAAGCCACCTGAAAGGTCAGTAAAATCCAGGTTCTAGGCCCAAGCTTAAACAAACAGAAGTATTGCTTTCCCCACAACAAAAAGGAGCCTCACTTTTTATAGAATTCTACACACCTTCTAGCTGAGAAAATAGCTTCGAAGCAACTGGTTTTTGCCAGAGAAGAGATGTGAAAGAGATCACCGTAGCGCAGCTTAGGCTGAAGGAGAGACAGGAGATGTTCTCCCCCTTGGGTGAGGCTGCAGCAGGAAAAAGGACTTGACAAGTCTGGACTGATAGACGTCTCGTCAGCAAACAGCTACGTCCTTAGTTCAGATTCTGCCATGAGGAAGCTGCATCCTACCGCAGCCATTGTTGGGAATTTCCATCGTACGCTTCCATAGGGATTGGGACTCAAAGGCATTTTTAGTGCTTCTCCTTCACCTTGGCTGCTCTACTTTATTCCCGACCTTTTGAGCCGTACTTTCTCTAGTGACGGCACCTACAAAACATCTGCTGCACAATAAGTACACTAGACACATGCAGGCAGAAAGGGATTTTTTTTATCCGCACTCGTTACAGCTTTTCCCAATTTGCATTTTTATTTAGAACATGGAAGTTATGTAGCCCAAAGCATCGTGTGGCTTTATGGGGGCTGTTATTTTTCGACTTTATTTTACGCGGGAGTTTTCTGGAGAACACACCAAGCGTCCGACACAGCTTTGCCAGCCTAAGCCGTCCTCCCCTACTGAAAGTCAGTGCGATCCCTCCCGAAGGAAGGGACAGCAGCGCTCAGGGCCTAGACCGAACAGATGCCAGAGACCTGACAGGAAGCAGAAATTGGAATTTAAGTGACTTTAAACACCAAGGATAAGCAAATAAAAAGCTCCAAAGCTCAGTTTGTTCCTACTGACTATAAAAGACCATCTGAGGGACCTGGCAGAGAACAGAACAAGACACAAGCCCCTGTGGAGATCATCTAGCTCTAGATTATACAAATAAAATATCTCCTAAATACTGAAGCAACGGGGAGCTCAAAATGAGACTACTACAATCTCTAAGATAAGGTATTTGGTTTTCTGAAGCAGTAGACTGAATATTCTAAATTCTACATACACACTAGAAAGTACACTAAAGCTACAGGAACTGTTCACAGCCTATAAAAGGTCTGTGAATCAGTTAAATCTGACAATGAATCATAGGTTTATCCATTTACAGGGAAAACAAATCTTTAAGCCTCAAAAAATTTACTGTAAGGTCCTATAAAATCATTGCCTGCTTATAAGGTCTGGCCTAGCAGCCTGCTTCGTAGGAGGAACAAACAGCTCTTAGATCAGGAGGCTGCTGGAGCAAGACAACAGGTTTCTTTACAGAAAAAGAAAAAAAATGCTGTGTAATGTGATCTGCAGCTACGGCTAGAAGCGACCTTTAGCAGACAACGTCTTATTCGAAACAGAGAAAGAGGGGAACCGACACGACTGATGCTCCGCCTGGCCTGGCACCTCCTCTGACAAGGGCTGAAGCCGAGGCTTCGGAGGAGGCGTGAGAAACCAGTCAAGGGGAACACTTGCCAGTTGATCGGGTGACATTAAAACACACGAGCGCTTACGTATTTTCTAAAAAAGGAGAGCTTTAAGCAAGCCACTTTGTCGCCAAGAGTACCACCAGTACCTGCCTACAGAAGACATTTGCTACCCTACTCCACAAGCACAGCAACCAATTTTTCCAGTAACACATTTTAGCAGAAGCTCAGCTACTCGCGACTTACACTTTTCTAAGGTTGCTGAGTGAATGCTAGACCCGCAAAATACATCTCCTGAATTTCTCAGCTTGTTCCAATGGCTCACAAGGTCTTGCTGTAAGAGTTCTGCATTTCATTTTATACTCGGCACAAACTCGCACATAACTTCCGTGTTAATGAGCTGTGTCCGCAGCGCCGGGTCCTACAGAGGGACAGGACTTACGCACCTGAGAAATAGCTTTGAAGGCTGCTGTCTTGCCTAATTTCTCCCCTCCTTTTGTCACTGACTCCGCAGACTGCTTCGCTGTTTTTGCTGCTTCTTCCACACCTTCCTTTATCTTTCGGCCAATATCACTCTTACTTACTTCATCCAAACTCTGCAACAAAACAAAACAGGAAAGAAAAGGTCATTTCAGGTGAAACGGGTGAAAAATTATTTTGAGTCACTCCTCTCTGCGAATGCTAAAGACCTCCTAAAGCGCTCGTGACAAAACTAACCAAACCTAAGGTGAACACACTGTTACATCTCACGGGGAAGACATACCAGGACGCCGTGGCTTGGGACTGCAGCATCAGCCAACACCTCTGCGCAGAACGATTTCAGCTGCTCATGGGACCACGGGCATTTGTAATAGCTGCTACCCATAGATTTAAAAAAAATAGATATTTTTCTTGACATCAAAGAAAAGGACCAATGATGCCAGAGTTAAAATACCCTGGCTCTTTCCTTTGAAACAATCAGGTACTTCTTGCTCCTTAAGAGAAGGTACAGAAGTGGCTGAGAGAGCTCTCTGCTATGCAACTCTTCCTGCAGAATTAGGAAACGCTTTTCTCAATCCGACACCTTCACATACAGCACTTTGGCTGCGTTTACAGAGCCAGGATCTCGTACACAAGAGGTTAAAAGGACTCTGCCGGTAGCTGGTCGCCCTTTCACTCTGCGCCGGCACACATCAGATCCTCGAGGATCTCGGAAATCTCACGGGCAGTAGGCAACCGGTCCTGGATGGGTCACAAGCCAAACCTCAGAGGAAGAGAAATGTCAGGCTAACAGCACCAAACCATTTTCCCTGTTTTTCAATGAGATTTGGCTAATAAAGATGCTCACAGCACCCTCAACAGCACTGAAAAGATAAGGGTTATGTCCACATCAGCAGAGCGTTACGTCCAGCTCCTAACCGTACGCACAGGTCAGCTACACCAAAGCACGTTTAGACGGAACGAGAGCAAAGGAGCGCAGCAGGGAGCGGGGACCGGGTCCACACAAACGTCATACTTCACGGAGTTCTCAGCGGGGATCCTGCACCCGACTGCAAGGGCTGGGAACAATCACACAGGCTTTGATCCTAAACCACTGCTGAAAACAGCCAGGTTCACTCTGCTCGGAAGCAGCCTAGCCATGAGCGTGAAGTCCACGCACTTCAACTGACAGCCAAGGAACAGCCTCCTCAAGTACCGCTCAGCTGTAACTTACTGCAGAACACCTCGTGCTCCCTTTACGAGAAAGGGCAGTAAGTTTTCAGTCACTGCTGATTTAATTCCTCTAATCAGGAGGAGGGGAAAACAAGAGTCGGGTGCCTGGGAGTAGCTGTCAGGGTGGCAGACGCTGCAAGAACAGCCCTTCTCCAGCTCTCCCAGCTCAGAGCCACCTCCTGGGTCCTGAGGACTGCCCAAATGGCCCCGTTTTGTACCACTCACAGATACCGGAACACCGCAGATCAGCTTCTACACTGCCGCAGGCACTTGATTTATTCCATATTTAAAACACTATCAGGAAGACTCCTCAGAAATTTACTCTGGAGAGAAAAGTCAAAGCATAGCAAACACTCAAATACACCTGCTGCCTGGATGGACTCGGGCAGGGAATGAAGTAAATGAGCACAAGCCGCAGTGCTTAGTCCCAGCCTAAAAAATAACCTGAATTCAATTGCTTAAAAGCAGATCTACACAGACTCAGCGATCTTTAAAGCGTGAGCCTAGAACGGAAGACTCATGCCTGTTAGGCATGAAGGATGCCTGCTCCTCCAGGCATTTTGTTATTCCCGGGACACAGAGAGCCGCGGGATCGCTTACAGCACGCTAACTTAGAGGAGAGCACGTCAGCCACACCACCAGCACTTCTGCTTACAACACCTGGAGCCTCTGAAGCCGCAAGTCTTTCTCAACGCACAGTAAGAAGCCAGAAGCCCTATCGCACTAGCAGCAAAAAGCGTCAGCGTGAAGAGCATCACACCTCCCGAACAGCTTTCCAAGGTGATGCTCCAGCACCGCTCCAGCGGAAGAACCACCTTGAGGCTTTTTTTACTGCTAGACAACGCAGAGCCATAAGGACCATCTCCAGTCCCCAAATCCGAGAGGAATCACTGCACAGTGCTCATCCCCTCACCATACACTCACTGAGTAAGAAATCTATCATACGCTACCGCTGCAATTTTGTTAATGACTCTGGCCTTAAAGATTCGGAATAGTGGTCACCTTCAGAACAGCAACCACCTTTCACCACGAAAAAAGAAAGGGTGATAATTCAAATGCCCACAGAACACACAACCGTGGAGCAGAACTGCCTTAGGGAAAGGTTCTTCCATAGCTGCGTTTTACCTCTTTAACTGTGCCGGTTATTTCTTCAAGTTTCTTTTTAATCACTTCCGAGGTCTTCACCGTTTCAGATTCGATGGTTTTCTGTGGGAAAAAAAAAAACCCGCTGCATGTAACTATGAGGACAGAAAATACTCAAAAACAGTTTAGCACATAGCACACCCCATTAACGCTGCAATTGAGGGCAAAAAGAGCTACGTCTTGGGGAGCACACTACTCCCGGAACCAGCGTCAGCCTTTCATTTTTGCAAGTAATGCTGTTTATAGCTCTTCAACAAATGCAAAAGAAGTATTTAAATACTGCCAACGTTACATTTAATATCTCATTATTTTATCTGCTCGTTATTTGGGAAATCCAGTGAAGGGTCTGCTGGAAAGATTTTCCACTTAAAAAAAAAACCAAACCCAAACCCCACACTCTAAGGCATCCATTTACCAGTCAGTATTTCCAGCCAAGCAGAACCTCTCATAAAAACAGGCACGTTGAACTGAACAGTCCATTCGCAGAAAGACTCACATTTACATTCAGAGCAGTAACAGCTCAGCGACTGGGCAATGAAAACGTCAAAGGAATTCATGAGGAAGACTTACATATTTCCTCCTCGCTTCTCGAAGCGCATCAGATTCTTCTAGCTTTTTAGCTTCATCTCGGAATTTTTTAATACTTTCTTTCATCTCCTTGTTTTTTGCTAATTCCTGTTTGATGTTCTCCACAAAACCTGATATAAATCCCTTTCTTCCTCCAGAAGAGTAGCATCTAGACTAAAGAAAATCATTACACATTGTAGAATCCAAAGAGCCATTAAATTGAGCAAGTATCAAAGCCAGCAGGTACATTTACTTAAGCCAAGCACTGGGTCATTTCTAACGTATTAAATGTTGTGGAAAACATACAGCTACCTTGAAAAAGCAGCAGTTTACCCTCAAAGCAGCCAGATGTACGTCACAGGGCATGAGAAATGTGTTGGACATCTATATAGCCATTAAAAAAGATGCTTCTCCAGAGGAAGTTTAACTCCAGAGGTTAGTTCAGGCTTAAACAATTTGGTAGCTGAAGTTACCAGAGCATCACCCCTGAACTCTGTCACTTGGACTCGGCTACTACAAAATTCCTTGATATATCAGATATATCTTAAAAAGTGGGAACTTTCAACCTAGAACTGGTGCTTCTCAGAAACATATCCGCATCTAGTAGATCAGTACTCTCAGGGGAAATCACTTTTGGCCCAAAATAAAAAAATTCAGCCATTAACCAACCTGATGGATCTCTAAAACAGGCCTGCTCATGCTATAGACCGTACCCCTGTGGACTGCGGGAACCGGGTATCTTCTGGATATAAGCCACATGCCACTGATGAGACATTTCTGCAATGAAAACGTAAGATCGGGTTAGCGCCCAACACAAGATGACAGCAGTTTTAAAGAGCCAAGGAAGAAAGGAACCAATACCACAAACAGACAATAACAATATTCACTGGTCTTCTGGGAACGCAGCCTAAGCGCTGCCAAGAAACGTCAGAGGCTGGTTTGATAAGTCATCCATAAAAACTCTGTTAGGTGTTGGAGCAGCATTATAACCACTTACAAATTCATTTTGCAGTCCAAAACGGGGCAATACACTTTTCACAATCACTTGAGAAAATGCACGTGCTTCGCAGAACCCCGATTTTATGAAAACGGTGATGCACAAGTAAATCCCTCCTTGAGTTGAAACATCTGTTAGTGATGAGAAGCATATCTTTTTTTTCTAGGAAAACTGGCTCCAAACATCCCCTTCTCCCCACTGTGGAGGAAACCCAAGACCCCTCTGTACATATTTGTGCTGTCTGAAGCCAAACACCTTTTGCCTGAAGTCACAGAATAAAAAACGATACACTAGATCACAGAACGATCACTGAGAAATTCTGCTGCACCTTGCTGAGATCACAAGCTGCAAATTCTTGCACCACGCGGCTAATCCTTCAGTCCATCACCCTATACTGAAAGCAGACTACGCGGAGCTCGTAGATTCTTGTCTTTACTCCCTTAAAATGGTCCTTCAGCGCTGACCTACCTCCTCTTCCCACACTATTCAGCCTGTCCTTGGCCTCCAGTGAGGCGAAAGCTGCACCTTTTACCTCAAACTAACCTCCTGCTCTTGATGGGCCTGCGTCACCGAGTCGCGCGACCCAAGCTCTTTCTCTACCACACCATCTCTCAAACTCCTCATCCTGAAAAATAAAAACCCCACAAAACAAAACACGGACAAATCAAACGGGCTTTGCCATGAAAAGACTTTGGAAAACGATTTGTAAGCTGAGAAAATTTAATTCTGTGTCCAAGCTAAAGAGATGGACGCGTTATGGTTATCAGGCTCCTTGATGTTGGAAAGGTTTTGGAAAGAGCCGCGCTGTCCGGTCCTGTGGCGTCAGCGACGGCACTGCCAACCACCACCAGCTAAATCCGGGCTTTACATCTGAGAAGTAATGGCGCAACTGCCCCACATATCCCGCTGGCCCAAAGACACGTGTTACGTTAACTCACTGGTTTCTATGCGTCTACTAAGTCACATCTTTTAAATTCACCTCCCTCTTATTTATCACCTCTGTAGTTATACCTAAGTTGGATTGCTGAGCTTTAAAGTGTCAAGTTTACATCAAGGAAAAGCTCTCTATAGCCTATCTTTGGACCTTGCTGCCCAAGTCACAGCGAGGCCAGGCTTTGTAGCAAGCAAGAATAAGCTAGATATTATATGCATACCATAAAAATCCGTATTAACTGTAAGAACGGCATTGAAACTTGGGGCAGACTGCCTGCTGGATTTAACTGATTGCCGTTCTTGACCGAAAAAGCACATTTCTTCCATGCTACTGAGCAGAAATGCTTAATCCCATGTTTAACTTCGGGCACAAAAGAAGATCAACCACCTCCAAAGCACGTCACACTACAAAGTGGCTTTTAAAGCCTTTGCATTCACTTCACACATCCGTTCACCTGCTCAACACAGAGGAGAAGCTCATGTTTAAATTTAACCCTTGCAAGAGGCCATCGGTGGAGCGGCTCGGCAGCACAGACAGCTCTGTGAAGGCTCTCTGGAAGCTCCAAGACCGAGCGGGGCTACCCTGGCCCAGGTTGTCCCTGCCGAGCTCGATGGCAGCGCCGGCAGGGACGCTGAAGCGGGGAGGGGAGCCGGGGCCCGGTTCCACCCGCCCCCAGGCGCCCTCGCCTCGGCCTGACAGCCCTCGGGGCTGGGCCTGAGCCGGGCCAAGGCGGGCAGGTCCCTCCGCCGTGGCGGTCCCTCAGCGGCGCCGGTGCGGCCGGGCAGAGGGTGACAAGGGAGGGGAGAGGAGGGGAGGAGAGGGGAGGGGAGGGGAGGGAGGGAGGCGGCGGCACCCGCCACCCCGGCCCACAGCACCCGGCGCTCTCCGCTCAGCCCCGGCGCTCCCCCTCACGGCATCCCCAGCTCCGGGCGCGGCCCGGCGCTGGCTCCCGCCGCCCCACCACACTCGCCCGGAGCATCTGCGGCCCAGCGGAGCCGTCCCGGCTCCCGGCGAAGGCAGCGGCTCCCCCGGCCGCCGCCCCGCGCTCACCCGGCAGCCACCGGCCCCCGCCGCCGCCGCCATCTTCCGAGCCCAGCGTGTGACCTTCGCGCGGCGCCGGCCAGTGACGTCACCCCCGCGCGCCGCCCGCCGCCACGTGGCCGGCGAGGGCGGGAGAGGGCGCGGAGCCCCGGCCGGGGCGGGGGCGCCCCGGGGAGAGGAGGGGCCCCGGCCCGGGAGAGAGCGGGGCCGCCCCGGGGAGCGGAGGGGCCCGGCCCGGGAGGGGGCCCGGCCGGGGCGGGAGGTTAACCCCGCCGAGCAGCGCTGCCCGCCATCGCCGTGCTGCTCCGGGGCTGCCCCGAGGGCCCGGAGGCCGCTGCACGGTCGCAGCCCCCCGGCAAGGCCCCGGCCCCCCGGCGAGGCTCGCTACGAGGAAACCCCACACCTTTTTAAGTGACGTTTTCATGGCGAAGCAAAACGCAGTCGGGTTGTTTCTCCAGAGCCCAAGCTACCAAGCGAAGCATCTGCTCCTCCAGCGCAGCAGCGTCCCCGCCTCTCCTCACAAGGAGGCCGCAGCGAGCGCTTCGCCCGCTCTTCTTGAACGCGCCCAACGCGCCCGCTCAAACACAGCTCCGCGCTACGGCTCCTGCGGTAGCCAGGCCCGTCTGGGGCTCTCACGCTGCCCTGCTGCGGTTTAGCTTTCGGCAGCACAGCCGCGCAAAAGGAAAACACATTCATGAACTGTGATATAAAAAGATGGGTGAACGGCAGCCGGGCGTACGGCAGCAGGTTCGCCGCACAAGGACTCCCCTCGGTGGCACCAGGGGTGGAGGCAGTTGGAGGGGCTGTTGGACAGGGCAGGAGCCTCCCACACGAGAGTTTCGCGGTTGAGAAAGCAAAGGCGAAACTAAAATGCCATGCCTCGCAGAGAGCACGTTGTCTTGATGCTTATGGAGAGGAGGGGAGAAAGGGTTAAGAGACCAAGATCAAGTTACAACATTTTTTTCCTATATAGTAGCTCTAAAAATGGTTAGACCCCCTCACTCAAGGGTTTCTGACGCCCGTCTGGCTCTTGGGGCGCAGTTCAGTAGCATCACAAAGCAGAGGAGTGACACCATGAGGTGACCTTCCCCCAGAAGACAAGTGGGATAAGCTCTAGCTTAATAATCAGTCGATTATGCCCTAAACAGCTTTCTGACGGGACAGAGTTTGGATGACAGCCTGGTGGGCAATTTTTAGAGCAGTGGTGCTCGCTCTTTGCGTGCTTGGTATCATCGAGAGGACATCGATACATCTCCTCAAGATCATGGAGAGGCGATGGGCACCGCTGCCTCCGAGCCAGCAAAGTCCTGCAGCCAGAATCAGCCCACACCAAGAACGTCTCTTCATTCCCCATTACTGCAGGAATTCCACTGGGGGGGGCCATGCAGCTCTGAAACCGAGGTAAGGGCAAGAAATCCCATCTTTGGCATAAAGCTCCAGCTCTCCTGCCACAAGAATTCCCACTCAAAAATCCTCACTTTCAATTTGCGTTATTAAAAGGGTGCTTGTTGCAGGAGACAGCGAGATATCGCACCTTCTGCCCTTCACCTGCAGCAGCTGTTTGCACCTCGCCCCCGCTGAAACGCTCCACGTTAGAAAAAATAAATGAGGTTTTTAAATCCGTTTTCAGTTCAGGCCTTCAGAATGGCACTGACACGACTGACGGTAGAGGATATTTTATTTATTTTCTTTTTTAAAATCAGCATTGCTACTGGAGAGGAATGAAGCTACCAGCCTTTTGCTAAGAGTGGTCATCGATTAGGTGTGAATACAGGAAAGGGGAGTCCCCTGCACCCCGAAGACAAACTGACAACCGAGAGGAACATTCTTATTCACAAGAGAATACAAATTCTAGTTTACTGAGCTCAGGTTACAGATATTTTTGCAAGCATAGGATGCGCTGCCAGTAACGGATGCTGTGACTGAAATCTTTAACTTGCATTTATTATCAAAGTCATACTGTTTACATCTGTAAGGTCAACAAGATGCCACAACTACAAAAAAAGATTGTGCACATTGCAGTTTCAATGCAAAAAACAGTAAAATGGAAATCCATTTGTTAAAAAAGTAATTAAAATTACTCCAGAAAGCAACTGAATTGTTTTAACACCTTTACATCCAGTCAAATTAAAATGGTTAACAAGAAAAAAATACAAATTCAAAAATCTGGTATCAGTGTTAAAAAGGCAACTACTTAAGCATTTCTATCAATTCGCACGTCAATCTCCCTCCCACGGAGCTGTATCCCATTCATCATACGGCAGGCTCGCTCGGCTACTTCTGGGGACTCAAATCTAACCACGCCACATCCTTTAGACTTCCCGTTCTCCATCTTGATATCAGCATACAGCACATGACCTTAAAAAGAACAGAAAGGCGCGCGTTTAACCTAGCGGGTACCGCCTAACTCTCCGCCACGTCACAGTTCTCCGCCTTAAGCCGCAGAACGTACACCTGAAAGCTGCCGTGGCTTTGAAACTTAAAGCCGCAGGACAACTCGGCCAAGTCGTCGTTTTAACGAAGCGTTCTCCGTTTGAGAGATGAATGAATTCGAACCGAAATGAATCTCTCAAGTCTTGCTCAAGCGGCGGCAGTAGGTGAACGGAGCAGAGCGCAAGCTAACAAGCCCTGTCCGACGTGCCAGCGCGCGCTTCGCATCGTGCCTGACAAGGCTGGGACTCGGTTTTGCCATCAGACAAGCAGCACAAGACAGCAGGGAGCAAGGTCAGTAGCTGAATTCACTTTTTTTTTTCCAATTACTGCTTTTTAAGGACAGTTTTCCCAGACAACTATGTTCATTTAGATATCAAGAACCTGCGCAGGTGCTTCCCAGCAGCTCTCGGGATCTCCATGTCCCTGTTCCTATCTCTTCCTGCAACTACAGAGGCCACGCACGTGACAAACCCAGCCCCTCAGATGGGGAAGGGAACAAGCGCTTCGAAAAAGCACGCGTTAACTGCGTTATCAACCGGCCAGGCATCTCTTTCTTGCAGAACTCTTGCTGGCATAGCAGGGACGGTAAAGAGCCTCGCAACGCCTGTCAGCGTTAAGAACTAGTATTTCAGTAAGGCTGAGTGAAATGTGAGTTAAGATCCTAGTCAGGGACACGGAGCCAGGCGGTACTGTTTAATTCATATTCGATTCTCAGAGTAATTACCAGTGATAAAGTAACTTACCACATTCATTAAATTTATCTTTCAGCATTTTCCATGTAAAATCAAAAGGCAGCTGTGAAAAGAGAAGAACAGACCGTGAGTGGGGATCTGCGGACCAACTCACAAGCACCGCCAACTCTTCAGAACGCGTTTTCCATCCCGGGGCAGCCACTGTTCAGCATCTTCATTTACAGATGCGGAGAGCTCTCCTCCCGCTGAGGAGCTGGCTTAGCTCTCAGAAGCCTACCTAACTCCACCGTCGGCGGCAGCAGTATCGGATATTCTGACTGAAGTCAACCGAGCACAGATGAGATCAACACGTCAGCACCCGTTTATTTCAGGAGGAAGGAGAGGTAGGAAGAAGGCTACTCACATTTCTCACAAATATCTGACAGGCTTTTCTGGCCACCCCAGCTGCAGGTCCTCCAGTTCCTCCAAGGGAGCCTGCAAAATTGCCTGCAAAGTTTCCACGTTCCATGTCCATTGTTCTTTCAAAATTGCTTCCCATTGCAAGTCCCATTCGATCTATGCCTGCTCCCATGCCCTGTCCCATCGCAGGACCCATTCTTTCCATATTAGTGGCTCCAATGCGCTCCAAGCCCATTCTCTCCATGCCAGCAGCACCCATACGATCTATTCCTATTCTTTCCATAGGAGTGGCACCTATGCGATCCAAACCAGCCGGCATTCTCTCTATCACCTGACCCATTCCGGTTCCCATTCCAGCAGGGACCATGCGCTCCATGCCTATACCCATTCTATCCATGCCAGAACCCATACGTTCCACGCCTGATCCCATTCTGTCCATAGTGGTGCCAACGCGGTCGATGGCAGCACCCATCCTCTCGATACCAAAGCCTATTCCAGAACCCATTCTTTCTATGCCAGATCCCATCCTCTCGATAGCTGGGCCCATCCTCTCGATGTTGGGAGCGATGTGATCTATGCCCAGAGGGGCCATTCGGTCAATTCCTGAACCCATTCGCTCCACGTTGGAGCTCATGCGATCCAAAACAAGACCCATCCTGTCTATTTCTGACCCTACTCTCTCCATCCCATGCCCCATCCCGGAAGGTATTCTTTCTATTCCCGAGCCCATACGATCAATGCCAGGTGCCATCCTCTCAATCCCAGGAATGCTGGCATTTCCACCACCTGGAACACAACACACAGGTTATCAGTAACCATACAGGGACAAAAAAAACCACCTAATACATGCTTACACCACTGAAATGCTTTAAGCTCTATCGTTCAGAACAGCGACTGCGCACTGCGTGCTCTGTTGCTGCAGAACACGAAGCAGAGTCTTATTTCAGACAGTAAGAAGAGCCCTGTCGTCGATTAACGCAGACCATCACGACTGCAACACACGATTTAGGGGAGCAGTCATCTCCTCAGACCACAAACTACAGCTGGGATGAAGAAAAGTTCATCCCTTCGCTAAGGAGCTTAACTTCTGTACGCACAAAGAAAGCCTTCCAAAAAAATAAACCAAAGGAGAAAATATATGCAAACCTAGGAGACGATCAGGTGGCAAAAGTAGTATTTTAAGTATTTAGCTGCTAGCTGTCCTGTGCAGTACACCAGGGATTGCACAGCAAGAGTAGTAATTAGTAACTGAAATTACAGTTCAAATACAGATTGCTTGGAAGAGGAATGAAGTCACATCATCCTTGCCACGCAACTCGGATTGCTTCTGTCAAGCCAGGGAGAGACTTTTACAAGAATTTAATGGTGTCAAAATAAACCAAAATCAGTTTTAGGGGAGTCAGAAGCCAGTTTTTTAAATTAAAACTCTTCTTTCACTGTAAGACATTCCAGAAGACGGGGTAGATTTAGACTAGATCTAAGGAAGAAACTTTTCACAGTGAGGGTGGTGAAGCACTGGCACAGGTTGCCCAGAGAGGTGGGAGATGCCCCATCCCTGGAAACATTCCAGGTCAGGCTGGACAGGGCTCTGGGCAACCTGATCTAGTTGAGGATGTTCCTGCCCATGGCAGGGGGTTGGACTGGATGGCCTTTAACGGTCCCTTCCAACCCAAACCCTTCTGTGATTCTACGATTCTATAAGAAGAGCTTGCCCAAACCTAAGAGCCCTCCAGCACCAGAGCTCCAAGAGAAAGAAAGCAAATTCCACACCAGAACCACAGCAGAACGGCCATTATAAACTCGCAACACATGCTCGGCCTTTTACTGTGGAGAGAAATATAAGGAGGTTGCCTGTGCCTTAAAACACAAGCAAGAATAGGGTTTCTATATTTGCTTCATAAAGTCCCTTGGCTGAGTTGTCCTGACTCTGCTACAGAGTCTTCTAGTTCCTGCAGTAAAAAGGAACAGTTTAGACCATTTTGGTGTCATGTGAAGGATTTTAGCTTATCTATCAAATCAAGTTTAGCACTGCAGCCCTGTAAAAAAGAAAATCATCTTGAGTTTGATACCTATTTGAGGGGAAAAAGCCTCGGAGAAAGCGTGTACTTAAATTATCTACATGTACTTAATGAAGAGAAACAAGATATATAACCCCAAGGTGAGCCTATGCTCAAGAAAACTCAAGCAACCACATTTACGAACGGCTCTCATCCTGCTTCAGTAGTACCTTAAATAACACAATGGTTTTGGGTTACGTGAGATTTGTACTTGTGCAAGCGAGTTGGCTTTTTTTTCTTTTCAAATGAAGAAACCACAGCAATAAACACGTAATAAGTATTTCCTAGCTGAAAGCCAGCAGTGGCGTGCACTTTAGAGTCTTAGAAACTCTTTAAGAGTTTTAGAAAAGGGCTAATCCTGTGCAGGCAGAGCCAACTCTTGGCGATTTAAGTGTTGTGATTCAGTCATTGAGCAAATTCAATTCATTCCGTAAACTGGGGAGGGGAGGGGTCTGCCCTACTCTGAGATATTTGGTTTCAGCTTTGTTTCAGAAATTCTGCCGTTCGGAGTACTTCATTACTGTCCAGTATTTCCAGAGAGTCTCCAGGCAACTTGCTAGGAAGGTAAATGTTACAGAGGCAGCAGAAGGAGCAGGACTTTGTTCTCACTGAAAAAAATTTAGTCTCTTACCAGTAGGATTTCAAAAATGGACAACAGCCAGAGAAGCTGACAGTCTAAAAATATTTTTCTAGTCTTCCAGTAATTTTTCAGATGCGTTTTAATACATAATATTGCTCATCTCTCTAAAGATTATCTCCCTCAAAACTATTTTTATTGTATTATGCTATTAACAAAAAAAAAAGCAGTGCGTTACCATAACTGAATTGCTGCTTTAAGTGCTTTGAGTTTTTTGAAGGCTGTATTTGCTTTGCAACCTTAATTTTAAGGTAAGGGTATTTTTGTCGTCTTTTTTTTTTCTCAATGATTTATAACAAAAGATCACCTTTCCTTCCATACAAGATCCAATTTTATAACGAGTCATCTGAGTTTTACCAGAAAGTGTACTGCATTTCACTTTCTTTAAAAATGAATTTAAGTTATATCAAATTAACAGAGCACAGCAACAGCAGAGCAATCTCAGGAACAGGGACAAGTTACTCTATTAGCAACTGGCTGAATCAAGCCGAACACGCTCAGAACAGATGCTCACAGAAGACATGAAAAATGTTCAAGTTCTGAATCTTTCCACGAAGCTTGATTAATGCCTTTTGCCATCTCAGAGCTGCTACAGACAGAACAGCACCGCACTATCCTTGCTAAGCTCAAGTACTATTTTACACCAAGTTATTTGCTATATTGATAGTCTTCCTTTTCAAAAGGAAAGGCCACAGCAGAGCACTGCTTTGAGTGCTGCACAAGTTACACAGTACGGTGTTCTCTTCAGTCTGATGTGTGATGCGAGTCTAAATTCCTAAAGTGTCTGGGAGGAAGGGAAGGAAATTGAGGTTTCACCGTATTTTTCCTCCCTACTGTCTAGGCTGTAGACTATGCTGTAGTGACAGGGTCAGGTCACGCATCATTCAGAACCTTCCTCTTTACCACGCACATCTGTGGAAGTTTAGCGTGAAGTTTCAAGACACAAGGTTGTCTTAAGACTGTCAGGAGGTTCCCTGTCCCGTCTGAAATTCCGTTACACAGCCCCATAGATCACTACTAGTGTATACATCTGCCTTCTGTACAGCTCTTAGGAGACTGATCAAAACCAAACTCTTATAGCAAATACACGGAAAATATCACCTGTTGTGTTATAACACAACACACGATTTTTAGGTACAGTTCGGGTATGAAAAGCAGGCAGTAAGAGTACTTAGCTTCGTGTACTTACCTATTCCTCTCTCCAAGGTCTCTCCAAAACTACGAGACATTCCCATTTCATTTCTTCCAAATTCTCTCTCAAATCCTCCACCCATGGCACGATCCATCTCTGTAAAGATTAAGTTTGAGATGTTCTTCAGGGTGACTCCTGAGAGAACATTTTAATACACGCATAATTTTTACAGCTTAACAGCAAGGCAAGGTGTTTTATTATGTTCTCCTGATCACTTTATCATGTCTTCTTGAGACAAAAAAAAGACCCAACAAAAAGCAGGACTCATCTCAGTATGGACACACGCATTTGAGGCACCACTTTGCTCTGGAGAAGTCTTTCTGGTGACTACAGACAGAGCACAGTTTCTCTCTTTCTAAACTAGTCCTTCAAGACACCCTCAACAAACCACTTGTTTTCTGCAGCCGTGAGTGACTTGTGGACACCACGTCGGCTGTAAGCTTTAAGTTTTTCCGATAAAAGCCGAGAAGAGGAAAATGACCAGTCTAGAGAGTCTCTCCAGTGTTGCACTTTCAGAGAACACGAGCCAGGGGTTGGATGTACAAAAAACGAGCGCCTACCACTTATTCTGCCCATGTTCATTCCGGCTGGGAAGCGACCAATGTTTTCCATGCCACCAAAAGGACCTTCCATTCCTAAAAGAAAATATTTTTCAGGGATTCTTTAGCAATGCATTTCAACTTAACGCTACACTTCACCCCCATAAGCTGCTCTCACAGAACATTTCCACAGGCATCAAGACAACTCTGTGTCACAGATTCACAGAACAAATATTTGGTCAGAATTTGGGCACACCTTATCTCCTAAACCAAGGGCAGTTTTAACAAGTCACATGGCAAAAAACATTGGTCCTGTTTTATCCAAGGTCTTAACCCTTCCCCATACACCTACAGCGGTTTTATTCATGCTCTAAAAGGAACAAGTTATTACTAAATTGGTGACGATTTCAAAGAACACAAATGCTTGCTAGGCATATATGGCGAAGTTTACACGACTTTCAGAAAGCCCAAGCTATATACATGTCAAAAAACACAGCTTACCTCCCATTTTATTCATTCCAAAGCCCATGCCTTCCATTCCCATTCCTCAAAATAAAAGAGAAAGCTTTATATAGCAGATGTAATTCTACAAAACTTCAGCCATTCGATCGGCTGTAGAAACAGAGACCATACGGCATGTCCACTGTTTGGACGGAAGAGCTTACACATGATAACTGAGTAGATCGCAACATTCCTTCTCAGAAAATAAAGCAGCAAAGGGGAAAAACCCATAGGCATTTATAAATTGAAAGCTGAATGTGTGCTACTTTTTAGGTGGCTCTTTAAAACTTGTGCTATTTAAACATATCCTAAACAAAGATTTGCAAGCCCACTAATAAGTGTTAAAAGTGACAGATGGTTTTAAAAGTTTAATGTATATTTGCAGTGTCTGCTGCTCATGCTCAAGAGTCAGAAAATGAGAGCTGTGCCTTGACCACAGTGAAAAAAAATGGAGCAGTCGGTTAAATTCAAGTTTCCATTATCAAGCTCATTACTTAGCTCAACAAAAACTCATTTGGCTTTAACACTCCTAATACACTTCAACTTTTTGTGTAGGCAAAACAAAGCTAGCTACCTTCTACACAGCTTAAAGCTCTCATGAAACAAAAGCATAGGAGTAATCTTCTTACCTCCAGGTCCCATGTTGCCCATTCCCATGCCTTTGTTTAAATGATTTGCATCAATAGGTTGACCTCCAGGTCCTAATCCCATGCCAATACCACCAAGACCATCTGAAGAAAATATTCAGATATCAAAAAAAGCCTTCTTTCCATAGTTTGACAAAACAGCAAGTTTTATTCTTAATTAATTGACTTCCATTCTCCAAAAAGCTTGCTGTGTTCCCACTTTGGGGCGTGTACTTAAAGCATGAAAGTGTATAGTAAATCCAGAGTAGATGTGTCTTGAAATATACTAAAAACTCTTTCAAATATTCATTCTCATAATCCATTTTCCATCTTTCTACTGAGAAAACTTGCTTGTTTGGTTGGTTTTAAGCTGACTCCTGAAAAATAACTGGCTAGAACACTGCTTATTTTGTGCAACTCCTCAATCTAAGGAGAATAGAGTGGGCAATTTGGTATAAAGATCTTCTAACCTTTGCACAATATTACCCTTGATTGACAAATGGCTTATTTCCACCTTTGCCAAGGTTCTTCCCTTGTAGGTAAGAATTTAACCACAAAGTTCAACCTATCATTATGATAGCCACCTATAGAATTCAGAGCACACAGCCAGCCTCTTCTCTGAGCAAACACAGTACATCATCCCCAGGCATAATTTTGACTCTTCCTGTACCCAAATGAATTAAGGATTCCCCAGTCCAAAGAAAGAAGAAAAAGCCCTCGTATTTTCCTTATAGTTAATCAGGAAGAAAGAGTTCTCTGCTTGCGCTTGCATCAAACAACAGCTTAATGGCATTCTTTGCCTACGAGAAGAGGACTTCCTCATTTACAGCTCAACATAATAAACACAGGAAGTGTTGAATCTTGTTTTAAACCAACACGAGATACCCCTTCCCCACCCCAATAAAGGCCAAGAAACAGGCTTCCATTGGTGTTTGTCGAGTTTTATACAAAGATAATTAAATTGGAACCCAAAGACTTTCTCTTGAAAAAGCGGTATACCATTATAGAAAGTCAAGGCAGCAATAAAACCCACGAATGATGCTGCTGCTGAATAAGGCTTTGACAGATGCACAGAAAACTGAACTAATTAAGGGTTGGATCGATTGATGATCGCTAAAATTGTGCGAGTTAGCAGCACGCAACAGGTTTGGTTCCCATGCCTAAGGAAATTCAGCAATTGGCTGAATTAACAGAATGACATTAACAGCCACACTTTACATTTTTGCTGTATTTAAACAAATTAAGCCTGTGTTCTCCCGCCTCTAGCTCTTCCCTTCCAACCCAGACTCTTCCTGTTCAATACTTTCAGTAGCTTATCACAGGATGGTTGAGGTTGGAAGGGACCTCTGGAGGTCATCTGGCCCAACCACCGTGCTCAAGCGGGTCACCCAGAGCCGGCTGCCCAGGACCACGGCCAGACAGCTTTCGAGGATCTCCAGGGACGGAGACTCCACAGCCTCTCTGGGCAGCCCGTCGTTCCTGTGCCGTCACCCGCACAGCAACGCTTCCTTATATTCGGATGGAGTCCCCTGCGTTTCAGTTTGTGCTTACTGCCTCTTGCCCTGTCACTGGGCACCACTGAAAGGAGCCTGGCTCCCTCTTCTTTATACCCTCCCTTCAGGTATTTATATACATTGGTAAGATCCCCTTTAGGAACTTGAAGACCTGGAAGATTCTCAGGTCCTCAATTCAGCCCTTCCAATTAAAGGGAAAACGTTAGATACCCAGAATACCATCAGGTAAAAGGAGGCATGCTTTTCCCTATTGACTGATTAACTACGTTTCCATTAAATCCCACTATTAGCAGTAATTTTACAAGGCATGGGGGTCTTTGAATTGCAACTGAGAGACTTGGAAGCCTTGAGAACGTGAATAGGATACTGTTTTAAGACAAGCTTCTAGCTGTGAGCTGAAAGAAGTATCCAAAAAAAAGAGACGAGACTGAGCAGCTCTTCTTCACTATTTCCCCCTTTGATATTATTCAGACCATTCGGATCCCAGCTTTCCAGAGTTTGAACCGGAGTCTTACTGGGGCTGGGATCAGGCCCCAGTTGCCGAACAGCAAAGTGAAAAACATAACGTGTTCAATCATGCAGGAGAGACTTACGAGGAAGTTGCTGGGGTCGCTCTGGAGGAAAGAAGTCTCCTTTGGGAAAGGCTCGTTCATCCTAAACACAATTCAATACATTAAAGATTGCAAGAAAAGTGAGAAATTATGTCTTGCCTTTTTTTTTTTTTTAAATTAAAGCACAGAAACATAAAGCTAAAGCAATCTTCACTGTATTTATGATTGTCTTTTAGCAAAACAATCAGACTTAACCTTCCCCGATTGTGTGAGTTGACATCACTAGGAATTAGGCAAGTCACACATTTCGCCCCAACCGTGAAACCACACAGCATCCAAAATCAGGAGCACAATTACCAGTTCAAACAGCAGTAAGAATTTGAACGTACTTACCATTTTTACATGCATCGGTCTGTCAAACAGCAGCTGCCCATTAAACATCGCTATTGTTTCATTAAGGATCATCATTCAAGCGCTAGAACCACACACAGTCTTAAAGCTCTGAGTACCGACTGATGCAGAGCAGAGAAACCCAGGCAGAAAACACACCTCTCCAGGCTGCTGCTTAAGCTGTCGTTCACAGATTATCAAAAATCCTTCTGCCTTCTCCAAAACTAAAAGCTTTGAAATCCAAATAATTGAATATTCAAAGAACGATTTTTTTTAATTAAAATATGGGTTAAAAACACTCTTCTGGTTAAGATTAAGTTCATTAAGAGATCACTCAAAATGCGACTCCAAACCAGCCTAGGTGTTTAAATGTTTCATCAGTAGCTTTAGCCATTTAAAACAGGAGAAACCACACAAAAATTCAACATTTCCAAACCAACAAATAGCCAAATTTTGAAGTACGCCACGCTAGGGAATCATGTGAAATTTGTATAAGCTTTCCTCCCGCAAGGCTTAACTCATTAGGTGCGCATGCAGAACAGAATTAACATTGAAACAGAAACTTCGGGGAGAGTGGGGAAAGAGGGAAATATTTTCCTCCTTTCCATCCCATAGCCACAAGTTGAGAGATGATGCACACAGTAGTATCTGCACTGGGTGGTGGTTTGGGGTTTTTTGTAGCTTGCTATGTAGCACGGCGTAAGGGTAGAGGGAACAGAGGAACACACTAGGTCAAGCCATCTTACGTTGCAAATGGATCTCTGCATTCCTCCTTCACCTCCATCACAGGAATTTAAGACAAATCTTTTCTCAGAAATTGCATTTTAATACAACCTAGAGATAGAAAGTTACTATTTGGGCTAGAAACACATATATCCACATGGGAAAGAGAATCCACTTCGTTAATGATTCTCAGTGAACAAGAACAATTATTACAAGATGGGCTTTTTTCTCGTTTTCAGCTTTATGTTTTCCATCCATTGCCATGGCTTGACTTACTGCAACATGGCGATATCCTCACTTGTAATACTACCATTTATATGTTCATCCTGCTGTGTTTGCTAACAGTTATTTGCCTCCTAATTACTATCACTCTTCAAGGATACATATAGCCTGAACAGCCTCTATAGCTTGCTCGAAAGTGACAGTGCCGATCCCACGACTTTTGCCGTCTTTATCTTCTAGGATGTCCGCCCGAACCACAACACCGGCCATGCTGAATACTTCCTTCAGTTTCTTCCAACCAACCTTGTAATCCAACTGGAAGACAAGCAATATTGGAAGTATGAGAAAGATTTCCATCAAAAAACAGCTTTAGTGTTTTAAGTTTTCTTTCCTGATACCAGCAATCTTGAGAAATAAGAGTCTTCACAGAGAGGGGATAAAATTTAAATGGCATAAAGAATGCTACAGAGCTTAATGCAACGCTCTTGGCTCTGGTTAAAAATAAAAATTAACACACACCATAATATATAGGATACATCTTAATTTATAACTTACTAGCACAGAGAATCAACAAGACTAGCCACAGAATAAGTCACTACTTGGTTTTACTGGAGCAGAGCTGAAAGTCTAAGGCTTTTCTTCTAATTCATTAGATTTAACACAGTTAAGACCCAGATAGTCTGTTCACGGATTACACAGTGCTTACGTTTGCAACAAAGACAGTGCTTCCGAGTCTCCCTGCCTGCAAGGCATGAATGATCTCGTTGGGTATGTTGGGATTGTTGAGAATACTAGGCGGGATATTGATCATGCCGGGGCCACCCGGGCCTGGACCAATCCCCATTCCGCCAGCTGCTGCCATGACCTTCTGCATCGCTCTCCTGGCATGCTCGCCGTCAGGATCCTGCAAAAACAGAAACGACATACTCTGTTCCCTCTGTACTCCACTAGTGGCATCACTAAAACAGTCAAAAGAAGAAGGGGTTTCCCTTTATGCAGGGCTACCTGCTCCCTATAGATCTCCAGCCAACTACTTCGCGTATCATCGCCATCCCCTAATTTATTTTCTTTGAACCAATATACCAGCACCCTTCAAGTTAGCAAGTGATTCCTACGCGTGCATTTTCCCTGATTCTGAAAGTGTTTATCTATTATTCAGTACCAGACATAAACCTCACAGTTACATCTGTTCCAAAGACTGATAAACCCAGAATGGCATTGGGAAGGTTTTGGAAAACAAACATCAACTAACTCTTGGCATCTTCAAAACAATGCAACGATTCATTTACTTTGCACTTGGACTTCTTTACAAGACAAGATACAGCATGTAAAATTTCAAAAAGATTGATTTGGGCAACACCTTTTATTCTTTTTTTACCCCCACATGGGCTAACACGAAAAAAACTTCCAATGTATCCCCCTCTTACTACATAATCTCATGATTTTAGGACATGCTAGAGAACATGAAGCATCGGATGAAGAATTCAAGGAAGGAAATAAGATTAATTATCGTCACTTCACTTTATACTGAAAGTGAAGGTAAGCGCCTTCACAATACAAGGTGAACTTGTGTTACGTAGGTTGGAAATGTCACACTGTATTCAGTGAGCAAAACGCACCAGCACTGCAAGACTGCTGAAGAAAGCGAAATGTCAAATAGAATTAATTAGTCAGAAATACAGATGCTTTAAAAATAAAAGCTATTCGAGTTAATTTGAATCTTGATCTGAATTTTAAGCCTAAACAATAGTGCATTTTGAAAACAGGAGAAAGGATAGCTTTCACGTGATTATTTCAGCTACAGAAAATCAGTAGTCTGAGGTGGAGAACACATTAAAGTGAATACAATTGAAATTTCCTATTTCACTGTTAAAATAAGGTATCGCTTAAAACCAGATTCGCTCCAATAGGAAGCCAAGAGTGGCTGTCATACAAACTAAAGCCTTCTGATCAGGCAAAGAGCTTTATCTATTCTGCCGCAGAATTTTTATTATGTCACTTGAAGGCCTTCATGCTCCTCAGCGGTGAGACACAGAGAGACATGGACCAGAGAGTTGGCAAAACTGATGCTAACGGTCATCCACAATAACGTAATTCATTCCACACAGTCGGAGCAGGGCACTTGGCTGGGGTAAATGTTGCTGAAGTCCTTAACACTGGTAAAATGCTTCTTCATTGATTTCAAGTATCAGTTCTGTTCTGTCTGTGTCACATAGGCAGAAATATTCAAGTATGACAACAGTTTCATGGAGAGTTGGGCAAATTACAGCCACCTCTTCTCAAGGGCAACCTGACTCCCAGTACTAACGGTGTATCGTGGCCGACTCTCAACAGCTTTTTCTTCCAAGGTCCCCTTAGAGAAGTCAGTGCCTGAGGACTTCCAGGTGCAACTACGTTTTTCTAACCT
Source organism: Phoenicopterus ruber ruber (assembly GCA_009819775.1). NCBI lineage: Eukaryota > Metazoa > Chordata > Aves > Phoenicopteriformes > Phoenicopteridae > Phoenicopterus > Phoenicopterus ruber. Next base: position 2,975,194 of record CM020240.1, read on the forward strand.
TCCCTTTCACCTCTTCTTTCCTTTAAGGGTAGCGAGAGGCCAACAGTGCCAGAAGAACGCTTGCGCCCAGAAGCGGGCTGCTGCCCCCAATATTCATTACTCTACACACAAAACCTGCCAGATCCGAGACATGTTACCACTTGCTGTCCCCATCCTTCTTCCCAAGCGCTCCTCAGACTACAGCAAGCAGCAGGTTGCTAAGGGCAGACCTTCGCACACATTCTCCATCTTACACTCATGCTGGCAGCTTTCCCTCCGCCATTAAGTGGGCAGGGCGCGACAGAACACGAAGCCTGCTCAGCCAAGAACATCGCTCACATACCCTAAGGCCAAGAGTTCACGCTAACACTGAAGCAAGTCCCTTTTTATTTTTGATTAACTGAACCTTCAACGCAGCTACAGGTTCCAAACTGCTGGAATAAAACTTTAAACTTGCCAATGGTTAAGAATTAACTCATGGTACAGTTAGTATGTCACACTGGTTGACAACAGCAAAGCCATTAAAATGGAAATCAATCTTCGAAGTATTTCAGAAACCAGCTTATTCTACGGAATTGTTTGTAGAATACATTCGTTATGATGCAGAATTAAAAGGGAGGGCAGTCAAGAACAAACAATACTTATGCAGGTTTCTTCAAGTGACTGAAGAAGACAGTACACCTGCAGTTAAAGCCAAACTCTTGCTTCCTCCGAGTTCTGCATTGCTACCGTCAGCACCTATTCTTTACATCAAGTTTAGTCTCGATGATCACGTTCAAACTCAAGTTCAGCAGTACACGCTGATGGTAAAAAAAGGCCAACTGTCCTTTTTTTAATCCTCTTTAAGGAGTCCTGCCTTTTGTCAATTATTCTTATCTGCAAATGAGGCGGCTACAAAGCTTAACTAAGAACTACCCCTTCACCTTCAAATTCAACATACTGAAAGAACAGATGCACGTCTTACTTCTTTCACTTTCAATGGTCTTCCACCAAGACTATGCTTGTTCAAAACCTCTGCAGCCTTTTTCATGCTTTCTTCCATCTTGAATTCAACAACACTGTGGGGATACAAGACATCTAAGAACATTGCTTATTTTTTAAGAGTTTTCTCGTTTCTTGCTATAAATTCGTAAGTGAACTTACGCGCATCCCTGATGAGATGATTTCACAGGCGAGTAACGGGGAGGAGAGGAGGGAAGAAAAAAGAAATAAAGTGAGTAAAAGCACAAAAACACCCTTTTTTTTTTTTAAAGTCAAATCACATTAGTTAGCCCTAATAGCAAAAATAAATGTAATCTTACCCAATAAAGCCTTCAATACTTGAATTCCATAAGATATAATTTTTTATGCGTTAACAGGATTAAACTGTAGTTTCTGAAGTTGTAACAAACAGAACTAAGTCCCGATTCTCCAAGAAAAATACCACACGCTTCATGTCACCTGTTCTTCTCTGTCATACAGCGAAACCCTTGCCATATTCTCTCACCCTAAATCCATATCCTTCAGTACAGCTAAGTGTGCTCCTACTATCTTTTTCCTTGTAAGATACTGTCGCTGGACTAAAGGACTTAAGTACCTATGAAGGCAATATACATTTACATTTAGGAATTGAATTCTGTTTACTGGCACAGGAAGTGTAGTTTAAGGAACCTGCTTTTGCACACTGGCCTTACAAATTCAGCAAACCACTACAGTGACGTTTTCCAAAACACAAGTATTACTTTAATATTCCGTACCACTATACATACTGCTAGGGTCCATGGGTCATTCAAACAGCCAACGCCAACTGAACACAGTGGAAGACCACCCTAACGCTGTTTACGAGGCCCCATCCCACCTCCTCCCCACCCCAAAAGAAGCTTTAAGCAATCCTATGTTATAGCCACTAAGCATACACACTCTCTACCTTCCTGACTTCGTTTCGTTCCACGCCACCATACAGTTACATTTGTCATGTAGAAAATCCACAGAAGAAATCTCTCAAACACTTACCCTTGACTTTCCTTCAGCGTCCATTAAGAGCTCCACGTATGTTACCTCACCAACTACAAATCAGATTCCAGACGACACATATACCAAGGGAGAAAAGCCAAGAAAACAATGGGAATTTAGAACAATCAACAACCGTGTATGGAGCCTCTGCCTTATAAGAAAGCCCAGAAACACTCCATGTTCTCTAGACCACAAAACTGGACAATTACAGGTATGCAGTAAAGTCTTAAAACAGTTAAACATGTTCTTGATTTTCCTCCCCTTCAAAAGCCAGCTATTTCCACAATATCAGTTTCCTTGATCTTTAGTACCCACTCATTACTTGAGGCAATCCAAATCCATGGGAAAGTCTGCAAGAGCAAGTTCCCTTCACTTTACATAGTACGCAATCTTGTCTCCGTAGTCCAGAACTTGAACAGTTATTTGCTTTTTTCCAGATTTAAAGACAAACTTCCAAACAGGGAGTCAGACCGCACCAAGGGACCAAGAGATCACCGACTGCCTACATTTATTTCAGCAGGTTTTTAGCCTTTTGTTAAGCCACGATAAAGTAAAGCAAATTTTTTAGCTTCAATAAATAGTATTAAACAGTCTGCCAAATTTGCTCTCAAGACAAAACCATCTACAGCAAAAGGCAAAACGCACGGGAAAACTACATCCGCACCTTTCCTCACAAGATTAGGATTGCCTTTTGATGACCACATAACCGTATCGTGTACCTCCAGAATACAACTACCGAAATGGCTGCTGCCTTTGAAGTGACTGGCATACAGAAGAATCATCGAAGAAAATATATTTTTACTTTTTCTTTCTGGTTTTGGAAGTCCTAGTTTTTAAGTTTAAGACAGGAGGACTCCAAGTTGCGTTATGTGAAAGGTGGAAAGCAGTCTTCGTGGGAAACCACGACCCAGGGGGAGCATCGATAGCGTACTTTGAGCCAGGGACTGGAGTCTCACACTGAAGAGTGCCTCTCAGCAAGGGGCAGAGAGGAAGGTGCTCAGCCCAGCCTCCACAGGACCAGTCATTTACAGGACACCCAGTGTCATTGTGCAAAAGGAATATCCTGAAAGGTCTCTCTCCAAGCTGGAAGAAAAGGAATGCTTAATGAAATCACTACCTTTTTTGTTTTTAAATCTCCATTCCTTATTTAAAAAAATACTTTAGCAATATCAGCATTCCAGTCAGGTAGACAGAATAAACAAACTGGTCCATTCGTGGGTTTATGAGCGTAGTGTTTGAGACCGGTAGAGGCTAACAAGCCAGCCCCTCTGAAAGGGACAGGGCAGATGGGAGCGTTGGATTACTGCCCACAGCTTCACTATCTCACCAATACTTCTTGAAATAAAGCCTAACAAAATTAATTCCATCCTATCCTCTGAACAGTACGAGACCATGTGGCGTACATGGAATGGTTTCCACAGTGCGTGCAGGGGAAGGGACTGCCCTGTGAACAGCCCTCCTGGGCTAGTCCTTGCTGGTGGCTGTGCACCAAGTCCAAATATTCGGCATTACCAAGACGTTCTGAAGCCATCCATCTCAACAGCAGCAGCCAGAGTCCAACCAAACTTTGATCAAGATCTTTGATCAAGACTGTGATTCAACAATTTATGGAGTAAGACAACAAATTCCCACATTACCTACAATACAAAACCACTCCATTTCACAGAGGCCAGAAGTCACAGGTTAGAAGCCTGTGCCCTTGCTCCTCATAACACTACTGAGCACCTGGGTTGAGGGCTCCCCTCTCCCAACCGCTAATCGAATTCAGCTACAATTCTTACTTCAGATCCACACAAACCCTTCCAAAGAAGTTTGCCAAGCTTGAACATAACATATTAAATACGATTTCACATTTACTCTTTTAAACGAACCTCTGACCTCTGAACCACAAGATTTCCAGGAGTCTATCGCAGCAGCAATCGTTTGTCACTTGGAAAATCTAGTATGTGCCAATTTTGCTCAGTGCTTCACATTCAAGCCTTATAGACACCTATATTGAAGACTAAATATACATCTTGAAGAAGCTGTTTTCCTTCAAAGGAGATCTGAACTTCCTGAATAGCCAAATTAAAAAAAAAAAAGCAGGGGGGAAGGGAACGACACAAATAGCGTAACAGCTCAGTATCCAAGACACCAAGTCCAGAGTACAGAACAACTGCAATAAAAATGCATTTTTTCACTTGAATAACATGTAAAGCGATTCAACATGACACTTCTTCCAGGAGACTATTGTTTGAGGCTGGCAAAGGAAACTTTTTTTTTTAAACAACCTATGCTGGGTCACATTTTATTTGGCTTTTTTCTAGACCCCAAACCACAGTACATCAGAACATCAGGCACTGGGGATAAAGCAGAAGAGCAGACACGGGCAGCCTACAATAGTGCGTAGGCAATTAAGCTGTGGAAAAGTACCAACAGCAGATATCCACGTACTAAACCTGCTTCAGAGGGCAAAAGAAATGCACAGCGATCCAGGCAGATTTTCTTTCTGCTAGAGAACAGATGGCTTCTATCAGGAAATACATCCTATATCCACAAGTGAAGACATTTCGTTCAAGCACAAGAGACTGTTACTCAAGGAACTCTCAAGTTTATTACCGGACCAGCCTCCAAAGGGAGGTAAAGCTTGCAGAAAATACTAGCTCTAAGTCAATGCAAGTATAATTAAGGAACATGTTCCCCATGGGGTCTTTAAGACTTAACTTAGAGCAGACTGATTTATTTTTTGAACATCACACTTGAGAAAGTTCAGAAATTCAGTGTTTCTTAAAACAAGCGATTAAAACAGAAATCATCACAATAACGAGAAATACAAACCAAAGGAATCTCCAGTGTTACTTATTGTTACAGCCACTGGGTTTTTCCCCTCAAACTTTATATCCACTTTCCAGAGAAGTTTCTCTGGATGGAAAATTAAGATATTCAAGCCAGGTTGGTCTGTCAGCATTCAGATATTCTCCAACGACTGTTCAGGAAGCTCAGATAAGCACGTCCACATGGTTACTTGAGGCATGGCTCAGATGGAGTCACCTAGCCCTAAAGACATATCTGGGAAGTAACCAGGATGACAAGCTCAGATGCAGATGTCAACTCTGAAGATTGTAAAGTTGGGCAATACGACTTTAATAGTTAGCGACAAACCAAGAAGCTCTGAAAGGCGTGAAAGGTGCAGAGAGGCAAGTCTCAGCAAGAAGAGAAGCACGTAAACTGAAAAAGGGGCAAATGCTTTACATCACAGTAATTTCTTTGGCCTAGAGGGTCAAAAGTAAATACTAAATAGAGAAGGAAGCCTTGAGACATTACCAAAACTATATGGATGTCCCATCGTCTTCTGAAGTAAAGAACTACATGCATTATGACTGATTCAAGAGGACCTCTGCCATCAAAAGCCTCATACTTTCAACATGAGGCAATTCAGAATTAGTCACAGCTCCTCCTTCGTTCAGTGTTTAAACATTACGACAGGCAACCTCTAAAAAGTTATGGGGGGCTTGGGCTGGGGAGAGAGAGAGAAGAGAAACACGCTTTATACATGTACAAAGGGGAGAAGAAAAACATTCTTCCCAAAGTAGAGACAGAAGAGTTTGCAAGCTATTCTTTTACAGTAGGGGAAGGGAAACCTCACTTTTGCATGAGAACACCCAGAAAAAAACATGGGTAATTTCGGCTCTCTGTCAGCCCAGGCAGGAAAGGTGAAGTGAAAAAGCTCGTATCCACTGGTGAAGGACAGCGCCTCCTTGAAGAGATGGTAAAGGCCAATGAAAATAGAGCAACTCATTAGTGCATCTACTGAAAGTAAGGGGGGGAACAAGTCAGACGTGGAACAGCACTTCCACATTGCTGATCCATCCTTTTCTCTTTGCCCACCTAAAACTTCAGTCTGCAAGCACACTGTGACAGAATCTCGGGCACCGAAACCCAGGGGACTCTCCAGCAACAGCTGTCTTCAGGTCCTGGAGTAACAGCTATTAGTGCTGAGGTAACAAAAGTGCTCCCCAGTAGTAACATCTGGGACCGAGTACCACAGCAAGAGGGCACGAGTTACAGCTTTAGGAGGCCACAAAGGTTCCAAAAACTTCTGGAGATGGAGCAAGAAAGAAGGCAGCACATGAAGTTTAGCAGCTGCTCTTCTTCACAGGAAGTTTAAGCTGGGGAAGCTTTGTTGTTGCTTCTTTTCCTCACGTCTGTTCACGCAGCCAGGTTTGATCTGAAGAGGTAAGCACGCCTGCCCCGTGCTACAGCTCTGCCTTACGCAGATGTGGGTACAACCGTGCTAATCCAAAGTCTCTGGGGTGTCCCGGCATCTGTGAATGCGACATGAGCGTGGCCTTGACTGCAACTGCTCCAGCTTTGCAGCAGAGCAGAACATAGTTATTGCCTCATTTCACTGCTAATCTTCTCCTTGTAGTGTATGCCATCTTGCTACTCTGGTCGGAAAAAGGGTTGAAAATACAAAACTATTTCCTAAAGGAATCAATAAGTACCTCAAATTCAAATACAAGTTCTTTTTTATCATATGGCATCACCTCACTTATGCCAGCTGCCACGAAGCATTACCATTTTCTCCCTAAACCAGAGCCGTTTCTTGGGGGACAGATTAAGACAGCTATTTAGCGTTCAATCGTGTGTACGTTTAGACTCCACTTACATGCTGAAGAACTGCTGCCTCATTCTTCTCCTGAAGCCATTCACCAATTGCCCGTTATCAATGCTGATTACGTCAGTTTAGTAGAACCTTGTGTTTGTCAGCCAATACAAGGGAGTTTCAAACAAGAACATTTTTTAATTTCATTAGTAAGTACGTTATACTGCATACCTGTAATTGAGTTTCACCAACAAATACACTGAAATGACTGAACCAAGGCATTACTCTTGAGAGAGATGTCACCTTTAGAAGACTTCAGATGTACGCATCTGAATAAACCAGGTTGCAGAAATATGAGCAGACCTCAAAGCTCATGTCTCCTAAACCATACTTACTGACGCAAACCGGCCGATTGAGGTGAACTCCTCCTACGTTCAGCAACCTGCTATGCCATTGCTGCTAACAGCTTACGTCTTCACGACTGCCAAGCGATGGAGCAGTCATGAAACGCCTACGTTTACCCTTTGTGTACACATCTGTTTCACGTGCTCCCAAAACCTTGAACGTTTGGCCTGTAATTCTTACACTTACAAACCAAGAATTCTAACGTTTAGATTTTTCCACGGTCACATTCCTGGTTCTTGGAACTACTATGCCTTGTATCAAGAAGTACCGATTGAGCAAGTTCAAGCACAGCACAAGAGCACCAATTTGGGAGAAGTCGGTGACTAATTAGAGTGAATCGCAACTACACAGCAAATCTAAACTGTTGTATTTTAACAAGCAGTCCCAAAAACCAAGAACAATGCTTCTCAATGTTTAGCATAACAAGCCCTGCAGACAGAATGAAGAGGTTTCAACGTTCCCCTAGGAGTATCTGCTGGAATGAGTAGCTGAACAGCAAGGCAGGAAACAATCTCACACCGGACTTTTCCATCCACGTGAACTGGAGAGAAACCACAAGACACTTGGAACGGAATTCAACACAGTACTTAAAATTAGACATCTACACATACAGATACTCCTATTAACCAATGTATCTTGTGTAGCAAAGCGAAAGCGTAGTTTAAGGCAAGGGACCATTCATAATTAGGGCCTGTTAAAGCAGTCTGTAAGACCGTAATTCTTCAGGTTACAGAAAACCATTGCTGAATCTCAAGCACCAACGTTTCACAGCCTCTAATTATGGAAGTTTCCCAGAGCTTATAGTCCTGAAGTTCGTTACGCAGACTCAGTTCCATTTTGCCTCCAAAGACAAACATTTGAAAACCCTTAGAAATTTATTTTCCCATTCATTAGGCCACACCTTGTGAACACATTAACTATCATTCCTTACCTAGTTCAAACACGAGTGAACACTGATCACTATTTTGCGAGACATGTATGACTGATGCTATGTATTTTAGAAGTGACCCACAAGAGGAATGGTTGTATTAGTTACTCTTGTTTTGAGACATTTTAATGATGGAGAAGTCAAGTATTTTCTTGCCGCTCCGCTGCGTTTCCAAGGTGACTTGAAAACTAGTAAGCCAGGCATCAGCTTAAAGAAATAACGCTACGTTTAGACTTGTCACCACCTGAGAGTAGTCAGCTCGAGTTCTTCATCTTCTTCAAGAGATGAAGATGCTAAGGTCAACAAACTAAGGCAGCTCCCATTCACGTGGGACAGTTAAATGGAAGTGGGGAAGGGGGAAAACACCATGAACATGATTTCCAAAGCCCTAACTGTGTTGCAGCACATGCCAAAGCACAAACCTGATTTGTCTCTTTTTGCAGGTCACCCTTAAATACATTGTACTGCTAACAAATGGCAGTATGGATCTTTACCTAAGCACAAGTCACTACGACGTCTGGGGACACAGCTATATATACGAACACCAGATCAGCAGTAAGTAACTACCTTTATTACCCAAAAGACATTAAAATGCTTCAGAAAGTTTTGTTGCACGTCAAGGCTAAAATCTGATAAAAGCCTCATTTTCCCCCCCCAAGAAAAATACTCTCTTAAATCTCCGATGAAGCACTCTCAGCTATATGCCAACATGCCTATAAAGGAACTATCCATCTGGACGGCTGCCAGGGAGCAGATGTTGTGCAACACCCAAAAAGGCTTCAAGAAGACCTTTTACAAAACTCGTGTCACTAAGTCCACCCAGAACTTCAACTCTTAAGGTTACAAACAAAGTCAGCCACAAGTAAGATGACAGACATCACTTGGCCACCTGAGTTGTACATTACCTTTCTCTTTGACCAGGTCTTTCAGAGACTGCCACTTCACATCAAACGGAATATTTGTAATAAAAGCTCGGTATCTTTTAGCAGGATTAGCATATGGCTCAAAGCGATTTCCTCCTCTTTTGACACTTTTCTCTTTTCTTTTTTCATTTTGGCTTGGTCGTTCACCTTCACTGCAAGCAAAGAAAGATAATCACACACATTAACTACTCTGGCATTCGATCAATGTCATACCACCGCCTGGAACATAACTTGTTACATTCTTAAAACTAATTCAAAACTTGCAAAGTTTCATCCATTCACGTTATTTGCAAAACCGTACACCTTTCAACCAAAGCTGGTACGCACGCTACCAGCGCTACATAGTGTATGGTAACAAAGATTTCCTAATAGCAGGCAACTTATGTCATGAAGACCCACTATTTTCTCCCACATTCATCCAACGTAACCAAAGTTCTCGATTTCACAAGCTGAATCTCTTTAAAGCCGACCAAGCCTCACTCCGTCTCCTCGCGATGCTCCAGACCAGACATCCACTCCATTTGTTTTCTCCTTCGCACACTCTACTACTTAAACACCTTGAAGTCAAATAATACATTGACCCACCATATTTGTAGTCTTACACTAGAAGAATTTTAATAAAATAATCCTGTATCTAACTAAGCACTCAGGTCGATGACTCTTACCTAACAACACTTTTTTCTCCTCCAATTAATAGTTTTTGGATGACACAAATTCAAAGCCTCTGTGCATTCCAACAAACGTACTGAATAGTTCTTTTACCTATTTCAGAATACCAGCTCTAACAGGTCAAAAATGAAAACATTCGAAATGAAGACTATTTCTCAACCAACCTAGATGACCATTAGGTCTTAACAGGACACAAATGCCACCGAATAACAGTATTTAAAAAAAAAAAAGAGGAGAATGAAATACTTCAGCCTCAGCCTGACATGATGTCCTTAACTAATCCAATTAATCTCCTTCTTCACTTTGTGCTGGTTGAGAAGATGCAGAAATACATGTTTAGAAAGAATTCACGAGAACACATTAGTCAAAAAAAGCTGGTAAACTTCCTAAAACTTATCTGTACATACACCAAGCTTTTGCTCAACTTAAGACCTATGTAGCCCTGCAGAGTCAGAAATTCTGGCTCTGACGTGAGCACACTTCTGCATCGACACTGTCCGTTCTTTCAAACCATTTCAATCGCTGAACAGACACAACAGCCTGCAGGGGAAAAGAAGAAACGAGTATGCAGATGTCTATGAAGTTTTATATTTGAGTGGGTTCCCCATTTTTATTACACAGCAGCCTACGCGTTTTCAGCCACAAGGATACGTCACAAGCAAACACACACAAATGTTGTGCTTTACAGATACAGCCATAACCGCAAACAGAATTTGGCTTTAAGTATGGTCGTCATGTATCACTTCACGTCAAAAGAGACATAGGTTCTGCAGTAAGTAACACGCTGGAAAAGAGGTCTATAAAAAAGCGTTCTTTAGTTATGCACAATAATTATTATATGTACAATATTTATTTCACCAAAAAGTAAAATTTTTAGACTTTCCCTCACTGAACTTGTTTAAAGTTTCTTGAGTAATGAAGTAATTAAAAATCCAAAAATAGATTCAAAATAGGACAATCCTTCTAACACCCTGGCTGAAGAAATAACACAAAATTTAGTGCTTGTGTTAAAAGCTACACCCTGTTTTTATTCCTCAAACTGAAGCTATTTACATTCCCCCGGGCTGAACTGCTGTATAACACGCTTCGAAGTAATGCGGTATGATGCAGACATTTTTTGCAATCCTGCATTTAAGGCTCCCAAGTCAGCTTAAAAACACCTCCAGCTTTGATATAAACCTGTAAAGAATTCAGACAAGCCACTAAAGGCAAGCATTAACCTAGAACATATTCCTTATCATATTCAGCGTAACAAAATCCAGCCAGGTCAAAAGAAATATCAAGGAAACTACTTCAGCTGCAAAGTTTTTTTTCTTTTGCAGGATTTCAGACACCACCTCCGCGGGTTTCACATACCGAAAGGACAAGAACAGGCAGGCACAGGTCCACAGAGATCGCTTAAAAGACGTGGTTACCACGTATGAAAACAACTGAGCGTTTAGGGCTTCTTTTAAGGGAGCTCTAGACAGCAGGAAGGAACGAGCCCCACATCACCTCCAGAATACACCATCCCTGCCTGTGAGTACCCCTAAGCTGGAAGGGCAGGCGAGATAAAATTCCCACAGCAGCTTTGCCCATCCCAATAAGGAACCACTGAGTAACCGTGATCCATTTACACCGAGGCTAATGCAAGATCTACAGAAAATAATGCACTGAAGTAGTTACTTTCGGAAGATATTTCATCTACTCTGATTTTTTTTTTTATTTCCTTGGGTTTCAGAACTGAAATGCTTCATTAAGACTAAAGAAAAGTTCTGCTGTTTGTGATGTGTGTAGAAGGAGGAACTGAAAGGGAAGCTCTTACTTCCTCCAAAGAAACAAACTACTAAGCACCTTCGAGCAGCCTTCTAGTACCTAAAGGGGACCTACAGGAGAGCTGGAGAGGGACTTGTGACAAGGGCATAGAGTGACAGCACAAGGGGAAAGGGCTTTCAACTGACAGAGGGGAGATTTAGATTAGATGGAAGGAAGAAATTCTTCACTCTGAGGGGGGTGAGGCGCTGGCACAGGTTGCCCAGAGAAGCTGTGGATGCCCCATCCCGGGAAGTGTTCAAGGCCAGGTTGGACGGGGCTTGGAGCAACGTGGTGTAGTGGAAGGTGTCCCTGCCCGTGGCAGGGGGATGGAACTGGATGATCTTTAAGGTCCCCTTCCAACCCAAAGCATTCTGTGATCCCTCTGCAAGATTTCTTAAACATGCCACCTACACCCAACAAGCATACCAGAAATCACTAAGAATCAAAACTCAGTACAGGCAGACCCCCCTTCTCCCCCCCCCTCCTCCCCGGACACTGAAAATACGTTCCTGTGAACGCTGGCATCATCACTGTAGACATGTTAGCTTTGCCACATGGAGCTTGATAATACAAATAGAATTGCACCTAGATAAAAGGTAAGCTCTCTGGAGAGACTCCAAATATAACGAGGGCCAGGGAAAAAAAAATCAGAACAAAGTAGACATCTTTACTTATACTTCCAGGAATAAATGGTCTCCTCATATAAAACAAATTACTGAGTACGTATTACCTAGAGCTGCAGGCTCTGCTGCAGTCACCAAGAGCGAGCTTTGAGGTATAAACAGAATCTAAGACATGAACGTCCTCCACATACCAACCACCCAACATGAGGAGGGGAGAAGATGATGGGAAGATCCTTCCCTAGCCCTGGCTAACATATCACATGCCACCAGATCACGTGCCACGGTGGCACTGGGATCCCCACCCTCTGGGATCAGGGATCAGCCTCCGCTCCTGAACAGGCATGCCTGTTTCTGCCTGGCAGGAAGAAGACAGAAGGAGTTGCGTATGTCAGTATTTTTTCCCATTATCATAAGCACAGTTTAACCATTTTGTGTTGAAAAAAAAAAAAAATAGATATGGACATTTTTCCTGAAATGTGACATCTGGAAAGCTGTCACGTGAAACACAATCCACAAACTCAGGCAGCAGAGGCAGATGAGAACGGTTTCTCAAACTGAGAGACACGGCCACCTCCTCGCCATACCATATTATCTCCAATTAACTACAGACCATCGAGCCGGCCTCTCTTATTCACATCTGTCAGCTCTGGGTCAGACTACAGATATGCAACATGCCTGGGCGTAACGGCCTGCAGCAACCGGCAGCCCGACTGACACACAACTATGTAACACGCCTCAGGAACGGCAGATAAACAAATCAGACCTCAAGTCTGAAACATTTACTTACAGAACATCAGGTTCAAAATGCTGATTCTTATCTCCACGGCATTTAAGGCCTGGGGCCAAAAATTAACTGAAGAAAATATGTTCTTTATTCCACAGATTTGGCATTAAAAAAAGCTTTAACTATGAAATTTCCCAAAATAAGGTTAGTATTAACATATGGAAGTCACAAGCAGCTCAAACTTTTTCTGCTTACGATCCCCACTTTTACAGACCAAGAATTGTAACCCCTATAGATTTTTAAAGTTTTTGTAATATTCTACTGACATCAGACACACAACCCTTACTTAGCACCTGGCACCACCTTCAAGCCCTCTCTCACTCTCGAGGCATTTGACTCTCGTGTTCCTTACCCACTCCGCAGGCAAATCATCAATCACGCAACAGAGCACACTTTGCTCCAAACGTTGCAGCAGTATGAGAGATGACTGCCCGAGAAGACCTTAGCTATTACAACCTACTATTAATAGAAAAAAAGTAATTAACTTAGAACATCAGACCCCACCCCGCTGGCACGGCCTATACCTCCAGGGGAGGCTTTAAGGTCTCCACTAAGGCCCAGCAGAAACGTTTCCTAAGCGGGACAGGCAAAGATCTCCAGGATCTCCCTGGCCGCCGCACACCGGGCCCTGCGCAGTCCACGAAGCGCCAGGACGAGGAACCGGCTCCTTCCCCGCTCTGACCTCAGACAGCGAGAGCCCCCGGACGCGCCTTCCCGGGGCGGCTCCGCGCCCGCCAGCCTCCGCGCCGCAGCGAGTAGGCCCCGCCCGGGTTCCCCGGGAGCGCCTGGAGGTGAACAGCGGCCCTGGCCCCGGTAGCGGCCCAGGCCCCAGGCCCCAGTCCCGGCCCCGCCGACAGCCTCCCCCCGCGCGGCGGCGGCCCCGGTCCCCCCGCCCTCGGCCCGGCTCAGGCCAGGCCCGCGGCGCGGGGAGGCCGCATGCGGCGCGGGGAGGCCCAGGCGGCAGCGCGGCCCACACAGCGGCCACCCTACCTCTTGGGAGGCGCATCCCCGGCACCGCCTGCCCCGTTAGGAGGTGGCGGAGCCGCCGGCGTCGCCGCGGCCGCCGCCGGCTCCTCCATTTTGCCGCCGGCGTTTTCCGTGGCCGCCGCTACCGTCGCCGTCGCCGCCATTTTCCCAGCGCTGCGCCTTTGTGTGAGGAGAGCCCGCCCCGCTGGCTGCGCGCGAGGCACGCCGGGACGGGGGCGGGCGGCAACGGCAGCGCCGCGCATGCGCACTACGGCCTCCCGCTTCCCGCGCGGGGCGGGCGGCGCCCGGGCGCATGAGGGGCCGTTCCCGGGCTGAGGGGGCTGCCCCGGCGGGGAGGGGCACGGCGGGCCCCGCGCCCTGAGGGCCCGGCACTCCGGCCCTTCCTCGGTCGGGTTCAGCGCGGAGCCCCGTCGGGAGGAGGTTTAAGTGTAGGGTGATGCTTATGTGCACGCTGGAGCTCCGTGAGGCCCTGCCACCATGGAAGACCCCACACCATGGAAGACCCCCAGCTAACTCAGGGGATCTCTCCAGTACACGTAACGATTATCAGGATTACAAAGCAGCAGGCGGCTGCTGAGAGACTGCCAGGATTAGAGCTCTTACGTGATGGGTCACTTCACGCGCGCTCCTTCACTCAAACCGTTGCCCTCGCTGATTCCCCATTTTATCCCCATAAATTTCAGCCACAGTCTCCAGTTCTCGGTGGGTGTCGCCTTGTGCTGAGATCAGAGGATGAGGGTGCCCAGAGGGCCCCTCTCTGTCTTCAAAACTGGCAGTCTCCCGTTCCACGATCCCAAACTTGACCTTGTACCTCCAGACAGCTCCTGGGTGTGCAGCACGGAGGTGCTGGGGGGGCCAACAGGCCAGGACGGGGGTCCCAGGCAGGACAGAGGGCACGAGGGGAGCCCGAGAGCGGGTTGTGAGGGGCCTCGAAGGGTGCCATGAGCACAAGGAGGTTTGGGGACGCTGTGAGGAGAGCGCAGAGGGACTCCGAGACATCCTAGGTGGGGTAGAGAGGAAGACGACTGTTCTGGGACACAAAGAAGGATGGAGGAGGGTTCTGAGGGAACCAGGGGGGCCCCGAGGAGGTGTCGGTGCACACATCCAGGAGTCTGGAGGGGGCTGCAGGCAGGACCTCCCTGGCGAACAGCCCCGGGGCTGTCCTGGCAGGCCGGGGAGCCTTGGGGTGCTCCGGGAGCCCCACAGCGGGGAACCCCCTCCCCAGGGCACCTCGTCGAGGCACTTTTTACCAAGTGCAAAGGTACGGGGACATGAACTGAAAGCATAAACCAACTGTTTATTCCTTAATGCACACACACAACACCCAGGAGCGAGTCTGTCACCCGGCTCAGTGCCATGCGCACCCCGTGTCACCGCAGGAGCCATTACCGGATCAACGGTAGGGAAGGGTCAGCTCCTGGCTGTGACCTGGCGAGAAACTAAGGAGCTGCCAGCCTCCCCCCTGCTTTTTCCTTCAGGAATAGGATTCAGCGCTGGTATTTGAGAGGAAAAACCCTGATTTCACCCATCTCTACTTCTTCCCCACCTCCAGAACAGAGCCCTGCAGGAAACTTTCACAGCTCACGGCTCATTTTTTACAAAATATAGTAGTAATAAACTACAACCCCTGAGGAAGAAACCATCAGCTACGAACTCAAAACAATAAACCGTAAGTGAAGGACCCTGAATCCTCAGTTTTAAGCAAGAAACACCAAGCAGATTTGAGCAGGAAAACAGCAAAGAGAAGCAGCGGCGTTTCCCCTTCGTTTGGAGGCACGGCAGAGCACTCGCCAGAAAGTCCCACTGAACCTACCCCCAACGCCGAAAGCACCAATATATCTGCATTAGGGACAATTAATTTAATTTTTTCCCACCCTAAAGCCTGACCAGAAAAGGCCTCACAGAACAAAGGTCGAATACTGCAGCTGAGGGAATATTTCTTACATAAACCAGATTTTTTTTTAAGCCTGTTACCCGCAGGATGAACATCTGGAGCTACAGGGGCCCACACCCCGCTTCGCTCTGACGAAGCCGAGCTCCAGCTCTCCACAGCTCGCAGCCCCAGGCGCCCCCAGCCCCAGGCTCCCCCAGCCCCAGCCGGGGCACAGCCGCCCCCCAGGACCCCGCCGCGCCCGGGGCAGAGCCAGCGGAACCTCTTCTCGGGCCGCGGCGCACCGGCGGACTCTTGTCGGTGGCACAGGGGCGGTGGGCGGAGCTCTCTGACAGACAGTGGAGACATCCAGTAACAGACGAGGAGCAGCCTGGCTGTGGCTCGCCGCACCAATGAGCGGCGGAGGAGGACGGGGTTATTTCCCGGAAGTGGCTAGCGGTGCGGGGGGCAGCTGCTGGGTGGTACCGGTGGCTGAGGGAGGTCGCAGCCATGTCGGAGCGGAAGGTGTTGAACGTGAGTTGGGGGGGGGATTCCCCGGCTGGGGGGTGCTGAGGGGGGGGTCTGTGGGGGTCCCCAGGCCGGGCTGGTCCTGGGGAGGGTTCGCTGATCGCTGAGGCTGGTCCCCAGGCCGGGGGTGCTGAGGAGTCCCTGGTCGGTTGGGGGGTCCTGAGGCGGAGAGGGGTCCCTGAGGGGACTCTCAGGCTGGGAGGGGGGCGGTTGGGGTGGGGGTTCCCAGGCTGGGGCGCCTGGCAGCACTTGGGGGGGGGGGGGGGGGGCTGGCACGGGAAAGAGGGTTAGGCCCGAAAATCGTGCAAGGGTTGGGGGGCCTGGGGCCGAGAACGTAGAGACAGACAGACAAGACAGACAGACACCCCCAGTGCCTGGCTCTGGCAGGGAGTGGTGGACGGGGTGTTTGGCGCTTGAGACCATGCCTGGTTAGCAGGGGCACACTGCCCGCTGCTGCGTGGAGCTGATCCCTTAGGCTGATAAGGCAGCTGGGAGCCTGCCCGCCACAGTTCCCACTGCTCGGGTGAGTCTGCGCCCAGCACGCACACGTCTCCTCTCTGTCTCTGTAGAAATACTACCCGCCGGACTTCGATCCTGCTAAGATCCCAAAGCTCAAACTCCCAAAGGACCGACAGTATGTGGTGCGGCTCATGGCCCCGTTCAACATGCGGTAAGAGGGGCTGTAGTGGCTGGGAGGAGGCAGCTGTGAAGGGAGGAGTTTGCTTGGGAATTGTTTAGCCTCTGTGTGCTGCGGGGGAGCTGCTGCCCGCGGCCGTTAGAGGTGACGCAGACCAGAAGAAAAGGGGTGAGGGAGAGGGAAGAGATGCTGCATGCAGGTGATTTGGGGGTTGTTTGGAGAGTAAGTACTGAATTTCCAAAGGCGAAAATAACCGTTGCTCAGAACCTGGGCTGACACAGCCCAAAAATCACCTGGACTTTTATCGGTGTGTTTATTCGCTTTTTTTGATGTGTTATGGACTTTTCTTTGTCCTTTTCTAGATGCAAGACGTGTGGTGAATACATCTATAAGGGGAAGAAGTTCAATGCCCGTAAGGAGACTGTTCAGAATGAGGTGTACCTGGGACTTCCCATCTTCCGCTTCTACATCAAGTGCACGCGTTGCCTGGCAGAGATCACTTTCAAGGTGAAATATGTTCTGTATTTTCTGCGCTCTCGCTTTCCGGGGAGCCTGTGCAGTCTGCGGGCATGACTGGCTGCTAGAAGGAGGGGTTCTGCCCTGACCCTGTGGAGAAGGGGTGTCCCAGCAAAGACTGAGTCCGAGCGCCTGCTTTCTGGTGTGTCTTCCCTTTCTGAGGCAGTTTGTAGTTCTGAAGTGTCTCGCCCCTCCATGGGCTGCAGCACATCAGCTGGAGCAGAACACAAGGCCGTGGGTGATTGTCTGCCCTGTGTTGTGAATGAAATTGGGAAATGTTTGCGTGCAGCTCTGGAAGTGGCCACGGGATGGCTGGAGCAGAAGTGCCCCAGTGCAATGATTTTGCTGTTTTGTTTCTTCCTTAGACAGATCCCGAGAATACAGACTACACCATGGAGCATGGTGCCACCCGCAACTTCCAAGCTGAGAAGCTCTTGGAGGAAGAGGAGAAAAGAATGCAGAAGGAGAGGGAAGAGGAGGAGCTCAACAATCCCATGAAGGTACGAGAAGGTGGGACTGTTCTGCCTCTGCAGAAGGCAAACCTCTCTCCTGCCCTGGCTGGCTTTCTGCGGCGAAGCAGGTGACTTCGTAGCCGCTGGCTTAGTCCTCCAGGCTCCCGAGGTATTGCTGTGCTCTGGACAGGCGGGAGCCAACTCTCTACCCCCAGGAGGTTTCCTCCTGTGCTGAAACATGGGACAGGCTGCGTCTTGCCCCAGTTTTTCCTGTCCTGTTAAGACCCAAAAATGAGGCTGATGATCCTCTTAGTGCTTCCTGCCCCGTACTGGGTGGGGAGGCTGCGTTGGAGATTGCTGGCAGGCCCTGTTACCTTGTGTAAGCCTGACTTATCTCTGGTCACCCAGGTCCTGGAGAACCGAACCAAGGACTCCAAGCTGGAGATGGAGGTTCTGGAGAACCTGCAGGAGCTGAAGGAACTCAACCAGCGCCAGGCAAACGTGGACTTTGAGGCCATGCTGAAGCAGTACAAGGAGTACGAGGAGGAGCAGAAGCGCAAGGAGCAAGAAGAGGATGAGCAAGAGATGAAGTGAGCGGGCTGGAAGCGTTCAGGGGCGTGTGTGAAACCGACCACGCTGGCCCTGGCCAGGCCTGAGCTCGCAGGAGTTGTGTGGGTGGGATGTAGTCCTGAGCGGGCTGTGAGGAGATTGGGGACAGTTTGTCGTGGCAAAGTGTTTAGAGAGGTGGAGGTGGAGGGGGGTTGTATCACTGGCCTACCTGGTGGGGAGATCCGGGGCCTGACTCCCCCCGAGAAGTGTCCTCGCGTGGAGAGAGCTTCTGCACCCGACGGAGGCTGCAGATCTCAGTGCCGTCAGCCTTTGGGCACTGCTCGAACATGACTTCTTAAAAAGCACCTGAGAAGGTGGATCCCGTTGCGCTGCTGCTGAATTCCAGCTCCCCTTACAGCCAGCGGCGCGGTGCCGGCGCTGCTCCGCGTGGCGGTGGAACGGAGCCAGCTCCAACCCTCCGCGCGCGGCTTCTCCTTGCAGATCTATGCTGGAGCAGGCCCAGAACCGGCGGCTGCTGGTAGACTCCGACTCCGACGAAGAGCCTGCGAAATCGCGCACGAAGCCTGTGGCCAAAACGAAACCTACGGACATTTTGCAGGAGGTGAGTGGGGGCAGAGGCTCTTCCACCCACCGCACCTCTTTCCCCAGACCAAATCCGCTCTCCCGGGCTGCGTGTTGCCTGTTTTGTCCCTGCTCCGTGCGACGCTGGAGCTCTAATGCCTGTCACGCTTGAGCAGCTTAGAAAGCCTGTGTCCCTGTGCACTGGGCTGAAAGGAGACCGGGATCAGTTGGCGATTTTAGACCATCTTTGCTGACAAAGGCTGGGAGGGAGCTGCCCCCGTCCTCGCTCAGGACGTGGCTTCCCTTTCAGCCCGAAAAGGACGGGCTCGCCTACTCCTTGGCCGTACTTCAGACGTGATTTCAGCACTCTGAAAATTACAGCAATGAAACGACTGCCTGGGACAGCCTCTCCTTTGGTTTTGTTTTGTCCGTGTTGGAGACGTGCAGAACAAAAGAGCTTTCAGTGCCCGGCTTGCAAGGGAGGGATTATCCCCACAGACAGGCCCCTGCTCTGCTGCTCTCCGGTGTCGATCCGTGTCTGCAGGGACCTCTGTCCGGTTGGATGAATCAAAGCTGCCGTGTCTCTAAGCCGGGCTGGGGTTAATCCGAGCGATGTTCCCTGGCCCGGCACTAATCCTGCTGCCCGGGGGAGTTTGATTCAGCGGCTGGACCACCTGCAGGCACACGGTCCTGGCCGGCAGAGGCTCTGTGGCACGCCTCGGGCTCCTCGGCGGCCCAGGGCCAGCGCGCCGCTGGGCAAGGCTGGATTGAACTGTCACAGGCAGCAGGACGCTTGTCTCCACGGGCTGTTTTGCAGGCGTTTAGATCCGCATCCCTGTTGTTTGTCTAGCTTGTCCCAGTCGCTGGAGGGGCGGATATACCCCTCTTGGCTGCTCCGAGCAGCTCTCCTCATGTCTCCTGTGCTTTGTGCTGCCGTTTTTACCGCTCCTCCTTCTCCCCCACCCCTCTGCCTTCCCTCCAAGGCCAAGAGCACCCTAACGGCCCTGCTCTACTCTGCAGGACCCTCAGCCCCAGAGCAAGAAGCTCAAGACCGAGAGCTGGGAGCGGAGCGTGGGCAAATTGAACACCAAGCCCCAGCTGGCCGGGCTGGTCACAGTGAGGAAGCAGAAGCCGGGTCCTGCCGTGGCTAATGGGACAGAGAACCAAGGTGCCACGGCCACCACCGGTAACTGCCCGCATGGGGACGGGGTGGCCTGAGCTGGGGGGGGTCTGGCAGCACCCGAGTGGCGTTTAGCTCTGTCTTCAGAGCCTGAACGCTCTCGGGTCGGGTCCTTGTGGGACAGATGGGGCCACGACGGTGTAGGAACAGGGGGTTGTCCCTGGTTCCAGGAGATGTCCTGATGGAGGAGAGGTTCCTTCCTGGCCCTTGGCGGTAAGCCAGGGCCTTGGAGACAGGCTGTCAGGGCCAGAAGCTTCAAAACAGCGTCTCAGCG
The DNA here is from genome assembly GCA_009819775.1 of Phoenicopterus ruber ruber. NCBI lineage: Eukaryota > Metazoa > Chordata > Aves > Phoenicopteriformes > Phoenicopteridae > Phoenicopterus > Phoenicopterus ruber. The sequence continues at coordinate 2,995,451 of CM020240.1, forward strand.
CGCAGATACGATGCTGGGAACCGTCACAACAGCGAGATAGGAATGGAAAAGCAAGACAATGGCTTTGGTTTGGAGCCTGATTATAAAACCTGCCAAACTGTAGGAATTTGGAACCTTTAAAGAAGCGGTGAAAACGAGCAGAAAGGCTTTCCAGCACCTCATAGCTCACTGCCCCGTGGATTTGGGGAAGGAGCCGATGAATTGATTGGTTCTGGGCTGACTGGTCCTAGGCCTTTGGCTGGGTAACCCCCTCTGCCCTCAGGGATCCCCGGGGAAGGACAGCTCTCGGTTTTGATACGCTCTCCCCAGCCACCCCGTTCCTGGCTGCTGGCGGGGTCTGTTCAGCCAGATGATGCTGGAGGAGCTGCCCGTCTTTCAAGGACTCGGGGCTCTCTGCCTGCGACGCTGCCTTCCCAGCGGCTGAAATCTCCCAGGGGGGTTGCGGAGGGAGAAGGGGGTTTTGCAGACCTTGGGCCAACCTTGCCGCTCCTTCCCGTTGCCGCAAGGCGGAAGCAGGAGGCTCCAGCCGAGGGGGTGCGGGCGTCTCCTTGTCCGCACCCGTTTAACCTTGCTGTCCTCATCGAGATTCGGGCGGGGGGACGAGGCGCCGCTTGGGCGCTGGCTCCGGGTGCCTCGTCCCCTGCTGCGAGCAGCCGGAGCGCCGAGGCGGGCTTGTGTTTCCGCGCGGTCTGGTTGTGCCGAGCCGGTGGGGTTTGCCGGCAGCGGGGAGGGCCCTACCTGATGGCGTCTGCTCTTTTCCTCCGCTTCCAGGCTCGTTTCCCACAGCAACGGGCACCACGTCCTCGCTCGGCTTGTTGGGGGCGTATTCGGACAGCGAGGACAGCGCGAGCGACTGAGGAGCGACCGAGCCAGCCCGGCGCGGGGACGGCGGGCTTTCCCCCCCTCCCAGCCAACAGCAGCTGCTCGCCGCAGCCCCAGCGCAGGGCTGGCGGCACGGCCGTCGCGCCCAGCGGGGTTTCCAGCCCATCTGGAGCCCCAACGTCTTCCCCCACCCGGCCCAGGGCGCGCGGCCACCCTCCCACGGGGACGAGGCCCCGGCCGTCCTCGCTGGCCGGCGCCGCCAGCAGCCCGAACCCGGGTGAGCGGGTCGAGAAGGCGGCTTCCTCGCAGGAGGGCAGCGCGGCCACCTCGCAGTCCCTGGAAAGCCCCGACGCTGTCCCGGGCTGGCTGGGCCCAAACGCAGGTGCCAGCCGGCCCCCGAGTCGGCGGCAGGTCCCAGCCCTGCGCCCAGCACGTCTTCAGAAGCGCCGGAGGCCGGCCGGGACTGCGTGGTTTCCTTTCTCCGTTCTGTGGTGCCCGTTGCCCTCCCCCCCACGCTGGTCGTGCCTGGGCCCGGGTACTGTGACTCGCCAACCCTCCCACGGTGATAATGGAGCTCGGGACCTGCCTTCCCTCCTGCCCCACGTCCCTGCGGGGGAAGGCGGGGGCTCCGCACCCCTCTTTGCCGCAGCGACCCACCACCACGCCGCCTCTCTGGCCCTGGCGTCCCCTGACCCGCTGCGGGGCTCAGATCCCGCCTGCTGCGGCACGGACACGTGGGGTGGCTCGGCTACCCCCCACGCTGCGGGGGGGGGTTCGGCACCGGAGCTGCCGGTGCGCGGGGGGACCGTAAGGGGGCTGGCTGGCTCTCAGCAAGCCGCGATCCGGTAATAAATGGGATGTGGTCGGAGCCCGTTGCCTCTTCATCTTCCGGAGCGGCGCTTCGCCCCCCAGGCCTGCGCCGCAGGCAGCGGGTCCCTGCCCCCGCGGGTCGGCAGGGGGCGGCCCTGGGGACCCCCCACCCCGACGGTGTGGGTCTGCGCACCCATCCGGACCGACCCACCCTGGGGTGTCCACGGGCTGGGGCTCTTCTCGCCCATGTCCATTAATTTCCTCCTCATCAGGGCACCCACCGCTGATTGACGAGCGGCTTCTCGCTAATTAACCCGCGCTCGGAGCACTCACGAATGGCACTGGGGGCAGGGGCTGCAGGGCGGGGGGCCGGGGGGGCATCTCGGAGGCGGGGAGAAGAGGCAGCTCCCCCGCCCCAATTAGCATTCCTTGCGCGCAGCGCCGTAATTAGCCGCTTCAATATTAATGCCGGCTGGCGGGCTCGGCCCTGGCGTGGTGTCGGATGGGATCTGGCAGGAGCCGCTCTCTGGGGCCGGCGAAGCCGGGGGCTACTGGCCACGCGGCCCCCACAGCCGTGTCCTGCTCCGCACGGTTGCCCCCCACCCCAGCTCCCTGCTCCCCCCGGCCCCGGGCGGGATCCTGGGAGAGGGACCTTTGTTCTGGGAAGAGACAATACAGGAGCCAGGGCGGGGCAGGCTGGGGGTCCCCCGGCCTCCTGCCCCCCCCCGTGTGGTCCCTGAGCTCCCCCAAGCCCCGGGGCAGAGGGGGAGGCAGGGCCCCCCCCCGCCTGCCATGACCAGCTCCTGGGGGGGGGGGGGGGTGACCCTGCAGCAGGGGGGGGTCCGTGTTCCCCCCAGACCCCAAGCCCCGGGCTCGGCGCCCCCCCCCCCCCTTTCCCCTTTCCGTGTGCCCCGACCCCCCCAGGGGCAGCCTCGGAGCCCGGAGGGCCGGGTGGGGGCCCTACAGCCGCTGTGCTGGGGGGACGGGTCTCCCGGTGACCCCCCCTTCTCCCACTGTCACACGGGGGGGCGGTCCCCGTGTCACTTGGGGGTCCCGGTGACCCCCGCCACCGCGGGGGGGGGCCAGCCTTCCCCTCCCGGGGCTCCCCCGCGGGACTCCCGGCGTGTCCCCCTCGTTGTCCCCCCCGGGGTCCCGGTACCGGCCCCCCCCCCCCCGCTGCCCCCCGCGGGGTCTCGTCCCCCCGTGCCGGTGCCCCCCCGGCGAGGCGGGCGCGGGGGGGGGGGGCCGGGGCTCCGGTCCGCGCCGCGCGCGGCGGCGACACAAAGCGGCTCCCGGCGGCGGCGGCGGCGGGGGGGGTCCCGGCGCGCCCGCGGTCCCGGTGCCGGGCGGCCCCGCCATGGCCAAGTGGCTCCGGGAGTACCTGGGCCGGGGGGCCCGGCGCTCCCCCCCCCGCCCGCCCCAGCCCGACTACAGCGGCGGCGAGCGCCGCCCCACCGGCACCGGTACCGGAGCGGGGCCCCCCCCGCCGCTCCCCCCACCGCTGCCCTCCGCGGCCCCGCTGCCTCCCCTCGGCACCGGCTGGTGCGGGTGGGGGGCGCGGGGCCGGGGGGCGGCCCCCGCCGGCTGGAGCAGGTAGGAGCGGGGGACACCGGGGAGCACCGGGGGACACCGGGGAGCACCGGCGGGCAGCGGGGGGCAGCGGGGGCAGGACCCGGAGGGAAGCGCGGGCACCGGGGAGGGCGGCGAAGGGACTGGGGGGTGCAGTGGGGCAGCGGGGGGGGGCGCTGGGGAGAGGAACCGGGAGGCACCGGGAGCTCCGGGGAGCAGGACCGGGGGGCACCGGGAGCACCGGGGAGCAGGACCCGGGGGAACCGGGGGGGACCGGAGAGGTGTGAGTGGGGCAGCCGGGAGGGAGCGGGGGGGCTGGGGAGCAAGGATGGGGGGGCCGGGGGGGCACAGAGGGACTGGGGGGGGGGGGATGGGGAACGGGGGGTGGGGACCGAGAGGGGCTGGGGAGAAGGACCAGGGTACCGGAGGGGAGCGGGGACGGGGAACCGGGGAGAGCCAAGGGGTCGGGGGGGCAGTGGGGCACCCGGGGAGGACCTGGGGTCACTGGGAGAGGGAACTGGGGGGAGACCTGGGGGTGTGGAGCCACTGGGAGAGGGGGAAGGGGAAAGGGGTCAGGGGACAAAGGGACCGGGTGGGAGGGGAGTGGGGAAAGGGCTGGGGACACCCGTATCGGGGACCTGGGGGCAGCGGGGGGGCCCTGCAGGGTCCCGGGGAGGGGACCCAGGGACTGGGGACCTGGGGGGGGGCAATGGGGGTCCTGTCCCACCCAGGGCACCCACCCGCAGGGCCCCAGCGAGAGCGAGTACTCGGAGCCCTTCGAGGGGGAGCAGGACCCAGCGCCCGAGGGTGGCTGCGAGGAGCCCGGCGAGGCCACAGGTGGGTGACACCCTGCCACCCCCCCCCAGCACCCACCCCCGCGGGGGTCCCACGGCCAGGGTGCCTCCCACCCGTGCCGGCCCTGCCGCCTCTCCCAGCGCCGCCTGTCCCCAGGGTGCCCGCGGCAGGGCGAGGGCCGGCGGGCGAGGCCGCGGCGGGGCCCCCAGCTCTACGACACCCCCTACGAGGAGTGGGAGACGGCAGGGGAGGGCCCGGGGGTGCCGGCCGCCCGGGAGAGCCGCCTGCCCCGCGACGACGAGCGCCCGGCCGACGAGTACGACCAGCCCTGGGAGTGGAAGAAGGATCACATCTCGCGGGCGTTCGCAGGTGACAGCACCCCGGGGCGCTGGGTGCCACCCCGGGGTCCCCCAGCCCCATGTCCCTCACCCCCCATGGGTACCACTCCCCAGGAGCCCCCAGCTCCCGTGGGTACCCCTCCTTCCCCCACGCCCCCAGCCCCACATCCCCCAGCACCCGTGGGTACCACCCTGGTGTCCCTCAGCCCCAGCATCCCCTAGCACCCATGGGTAGCACCCTGGGGTGCCCTAGCATCCCCTAGCACCTGTGGGTAGCACCCTGGGGTGCCCCAGTATCCTCCAGCACCTGTGAGTACCACCCTGGCATCCCCCAGCATCCCCCAGCACCCATGGGTAGCACCCTGGGGTGCCCCAGCACCTGTGGGTACCACCCTGGTGTCCCCCAGCCCCAGCATCCCCCAGCACCCATGGGTACCACTCCTGGGCCCCCAGCATCCACCAGCACCCGTGGGTACCAGCCCTGGGACCCACGCATCCCCCAGCACCCATGGGTATCACCCCACCCCCAGCATCCCCCAGCACCCATGGATACCACCCTGGCATCCCCAGCATCCCCCAGCACCCCCCAGCACCCGGGGTAGCACCCTGGGGTGCCCCAGCATCCCCCAGCACCCAGGGGTCCCACCCCGGGGGGGCAATGGGACACGGTGACAGGGCAGAGCCGTGGTGGGGACACCTGGGACGTTCCTTTGTGCTGCGGCGCCGAGAGGGCCCCCCAGCAGCAGGCGGGGGTGCCGGGACCCCGCGGTGGGGTGACCCCCCCCTTTTCCCCCCGCAGTGCAGTTTGAGAGCCCCGAGCGCTCCCCCAGCCTGTCCCGGCAGCCGCCGCGGCCCCCCCGGCCCCCCACCAGCGCCCGGCCGGGCTGCCCCCCCAGCCCCAGGCACGTGGACACCTCGCTGCCCCTGGAGAAGCAGGCGGTGAGTCTGGGGGTTCCCTCCTCGGCGGGGTGGCATCGGCAGCCCGGTCACCCATCGTGGTGTGGGCGGAGGGTCCCCCCCAGATGGGTCCCCATGGTGTGAGGGTGCCCCATGGCATGGACGGGTCCCCATGGTGTTGGGTGCCCCACGATGTGGTTGGTCCCTTTGATGTGGTTGGGTGCCCCATGGCATGGACGTGTCCCCATGCTGTTGGGTGCCCCATGGCATGGATAGGTCCCTATGGTGTTGGGTTCCCCACGGTGTGGTTGATCCCTTTGACATGGAGGGTGCCCCATGGCATGGATGGGTCCCTTTGGCATGGAGGGTGCCCCATGGCATGGACGGTTCCTTTGATGTGGTTGGGTGCCCCATGGCATGGACGGTCCCTTTGATGTGGTTGGGTCCCCCATGGCATGGACGGTTCCTTTGATGTGGTTGGGTGCCCCATGGCATGGACGGTCCCTTTGATGTGGTTGGGTGCCCCATGCCATGGATGGGTCCCTTTGGCATGGAGGGTGCCCCATGGCATGGATGGTCCCTTTGACGTGGCTGGGTGCCCCATGCCATGGATGGGTCCCCACAGCACAGAGGGTCCTTGTGGCGTGGGTGGTCCCTGGGGCGCAGGTGGATGCCCCACACCGTAGTTGTCTCCAAGACGCAGAAGGTGCCCCGTGGCACAGAGGGGCCCCGTGGGGTGGATGGGTCCTGGGGCCTCAGTGCTGTGTGGCGGGTGACGCGCGCCGGGGTGCCACGCGCCGGGGTGACGCGCGCCACCGCGCAGGTGGTACCACGGCCCCATCGGGCGGGGCGGGGCGCCGAGACGCTGCTGGCGCTGTGCCGCGAGGGCAGCTTCCTGGTGCGGGACTGCGAGACCAGCCCCGACGACTACTCGCTCTCGCTCAGGTGAGTGCGGGGCCGGCGGGGGGGACACGGGGACGGCCCCGGGGACAACCCAGGCGTGGTGGGGGCCGTGGGGGGTGCCCGGGCAGAGGGGCGTTGTGGTGCTTGCATCCACGTGCGGGCGTGGGTTTGCACGTTTCCCCCGTGATCCACCGGTGATGCGCGTGTGGCAAGGGGGGGCCAGGCCGTGCGCCGCGTGCCTCAGTTTCCCTTCCCCGCCCGCAGGAGCAGCCATGGCTTCGTGCACGTGAAGCTCACGCGGACGCGGGAGCAGCACTTTCATGCTTGGCCGTGCCGGGGCCGCCTTCCCCTGGTTGCCCGGG